>JACYFF010031957.1:6757767-6770190 GCA_017589665.1 Selenicereus undatus | reverse complement strand
TATTTAGAAAGGTCGTATTTCTGTTAGATGTGTGACCTAAGCTATATGAATGTCCTATTAATGTATTCAGTCTTACATGTTCTAATGATGTTATTCTAGTTCACTAGTTTGTTTAATTTGTATCATTTTTTTTTCCACTATCCTGATTATTATGAAAAAAGTAAAAAGAATAAAAAGAAAAATTAACTAAGAAGATCAAATTTTGAATGCAAGGTCGCAAGTGGTTTGACACTTATTCCTCTTAAATAAGGTTTCAAGCGCGACTCTTGTGAATGGAGAAAATCTATGATGGAAGAGCTCTACCCATTCTTGGGCCAATAGCAGCTCGACTCCAGTGAAATAGAGGATCCAAGACCACAAAAAAAAAAATCAAATTTTGAATGCAAAATTTCCGGACAATGTAAAAAGGGCTACCAAATGTCTAGCTACTTTCCTCCCAATATTGTTTTTTTAGATTCCATCTAACATAGCCAATATGAATGAAGTAAGCATTTGACATGAGCAACAATGAAGGTCCGAAAGTTAAGGATATATCACCGTAGAGGGGTGAATATGGTGATTGACAAACAATTGAAACTAATTAAAACTTACAAAGCACTTTGAAAACAAATATGACAAAGTCACAATAAACATATTATTAATCAAAGAGTTTGAATGGAATTATAAGCACAACAATTAAAAGGGACAAGATATGTAATGTTTTTACAATGCTGATCCTTCCAATCAGGATTAGTCACCACCTATGGCACTTCTTCCCTTAGTATGAGTCATTTGACTCTACAAGGCTTTCTTGGATACTTTCAAGATAACCACCACTCAGTTAAGTACTTTTAGCTGAGTCTCTTAGTAAGCATTAAATCTCTCAGCACCTAGCTACCTAAGTAGGCTAATGCAAGAAGAAAAAGGAAACTCATCATCAAGTTAAGAGATGACGGTGGTGTTTGGATTGACAATCAAAAAGCGATTGTTGATAAGTTTTTATCCGACTATGTACAAAGATTTAAATCCCCACATAAGCAATTCAAAAGGCTACCGAATCTTGGCCTTTCACGGAAAATCTCAGATGATGATAACCGTCAACTTATTAAGCCACCAAGTGTAGATGAAATTAAAAATGCTGTCTTTAGCATCGACTCTAACAAAACCCCAGGATCTGACGGGTTCGGAGTCGGGTTTTTTAAACAGTATTGGAGACTTATTCACTATGAGTTAGTTAAGTGCATAATGGAATTTTTCAGGAATGGAAAAATCCTCAAGGAACTTAATCATACTTTTATTGCTCTTATTCCTAAATGTAAAGCACCTTCACAGACTACTCAATTTAGACCGATTAGTCTGTGCACAACAGTCTACAAAATAATTGCTAAGATTTTGGTCAATAGAATGCGACCATTACTCGACAACATCATATCCCCTGTAAAAAGTGCTTTTATACCTGGAAGGTCCATTCATGACAATATCTTACTCACCCATGAAATTATGCATAAATTCAAGAATATTAAGAGCAAGACTTCTTGGGCTGCAATTAAGTTGGATATGGAACAAACTTATGATGGGCTTGAATGGGACTTCATTTTAAAATGTCTACAAGAATTAGGGTTTCACCCTATCTGGAATAAGTGGATTATGGAATGTATTTCTTCAGTTTTTTATTCGATTATAGTTAATGATGAACCCAATGACCTTTTTACTCCTTCAAGGGGAATTAGACAAGGAGACTCCTTGTCGCCTTATATCTTTATTATATGTATGGAAGTCCTTCATCAGTTTCTAAATGTCGAAGCCATGAAAAACAAATCGGGTATTGGGATTAAACTTCGATCCCGAACCCCAGCCGTTCCATACCTGATGTTTGCTGATGACTGTTTGCTTTTTTGTAAGAACACTGCTAGTAGCTGTAGTGTGATCAAGAATACCTTGGATAAGTTTTGCAATCTCTTCGGCCAACTTGTTAATTTCCATAAGTCTATAGTTACATTCTCAAAAAATGTAACATCAGCACAAAAACAAGCTACTATGAGCATACTGAATATCCCACACAAAGATTCACTAGGGAAGTACCTTGGATGCCTTGTGTTCCAAGGAAAGCCTTCAAAAACTACTTTTCAGGACATTATTAGCAAACCCACCTCTAAACTGGCAGGATGGAAAGCAGATTCCCTATATAAGGCAGGAAGATCAATTTTGATTCAATCACATTTAGAATCACTACCATCACATACACTGCAATGTTTTCAGCTCCCACAGTTTACTTCAAACCATATCAATACAATTAGTCGCGATTTTTTTTGGCAGAATTCTGATAAAGAAAAGGGGCTGCCTCTTATAGCTTGGGATAGGGTCCGTATGTATGCCAAAGAACAAAGGGGTTTAGGACTCCGTAAAATGGATTCGGTTAATAAAGCATTTCAATGCAAGTTAGCTTGGAAAGTTTTGACCAATGAAACTAGTCTATGGATTCAATTACTTAAAGATAAGTACCTAAAAGACACAACCTTATTCGAATACAAAAAGAAAAATACCGACTCACCAGTATGGAAGAGCTTATTAAGCTGTGGAGACCTCCTGAGGTAGGGCCTCATGTGGAAATTAGGGAATGGGAAGCACATCTCATTCTGGTTTGATAACTTGATAGGGAATTTCACCTTATCTGACACGATAAATCTTCCTGTTGAAGCTCTGCTTTCTCCAGAAGCAAGGGTTAGTGACTTTATTCTGCAAAGTCATACATGGGATATTGATAAGCTCAAACAGACTCTTCCAGATCATTCCATTATAGCGAAAATCCAAGGAATTACTATTTTGGTTCATGATACGGAGGACTCCTTCTGTTGGGGACTTCACAGCTCAGGCAACTTCTCCACAAAATCAGCTACGTGGTTGGCCCGTGGGCCAAACGCCCCCTAACTATGACTAGCCGTACAAATGGATATGGAAAATCGACACCATGCTAAAAACTAAAGTCTTTCTCTGGCAATTATGCCATAAAGCTATACCTGTCAGAGGATTGCTCCTAAGAAAGGGACTACAAATTGATCCAGTATGTCCTATCTGTCTAGATTACCTCGAATCCATGGAGCACTTGTTCACTCAATGTTGTATCATCAACAAAGTTTGGAAGATTGCGGAAAACCATGGTTGGGTACCGCTAGGTACATCACCTGACCATCACGAAACCATGCTACAGTTCCTCCAAAAAGTTAAACGCAGTGGGAATTCTGACATTCTTTAGAAAGTCACCTTCCTAATCTGGAGTATCTGGAAGAATAGGAACAAAGCGGTTTTTAAAAATGAAGTCTTTAAACCCTTAGCATGTACTATCTAAGCCAAAAAGGCATATGCCGAATGGAGAATCCGAGCTTCTATATCAGTTGATACCTTTCCTCAGGGGATTTATTCTCCCCCTCCTACACCAAATTTTTTGTTGAGATGGCACCCCCCTATGGGAGTTGTCAAACTCAATTTCGATGGATCACTCAAACACTCCTCAGCAGCAGTCGGGTATATTCTAAGAGATTGGTCGGGAAAGATCATCAACGCAGGAGCAGCAAACTACGGCGACACAACCATTACAGTAGCGGAAGCATGAGCACTCCGCGACGACGTTCAAGCAGCAGTCCAAGCAGGGTACAACCATCTCTTCATAGAAGGCAATAACCTCACGGTGATCAAAGCAGTTAATGGGGAGGGCCAGATCCCATGGAGAATCTCTAATATCATCAGAGATGTTCAAGGTTGGTTAATTCAGACTACTCATACCATGTGCAAACACATTTTTCGAGAGGCAAATTTGGCCGCAGACTGGCTAGCCAATTTCGGGCATTCCATTACCGGTGTCTTCTCAGCAGATTTTTGTTTCTGACCCCACCTTTGTCATATTATCGTGAATAATGTTGTTGGGCGTACTCTTGTGAGAAGAGGCGCTTAACTAATTGTACTTTTCCTTTACCTCTGCTAAAAAAAAAAAAAGTAAGCTCCCCAACTTCCTTATTACAAACTTTTGAAATCACAAGAGAGTATATGGGCTAGTAGTTGAGCAAGAGTACAATTTAGCCTTTTTGTTCCACTATGTACTCAGTTGTATTATCTTGCCTCTGGCTTTAGCTCTCTGTAGCATTCAACTCTTTGTAACTGTTGAATTGATCTTGGTAAGTTCCAATGTACTTGGATTTGATACTGATCGAATTTCAAAGACACTGACTCCGGCTTTGATCCTACCAAGTTTAGCATTGAGATGGAGTAACGGTGTGATCCTCAAAGGATTTGGTTTTAGCTGAAAACAACTTGCTTTTGAATACAAGAATCTTACGAAATCAATCAAAATTATTTCACAATATATTTGAAAGACATATATCACATACTAAGTATAACTTCCATAAACAATGCACGGATACTATTAACCTTTTTAATACCATGTGATCTTAACAGAAGCAGAGTCCGTAATAATGAATATCAATCAAGCCCAAAAAATCTCCAGAGGTAATGTCTCAAATCAGTTTCAGGATTTACGGAGATTTCTTCTAAACAAAGTTCATCAACTTTGGGAAGAAATTTTATGCTCAAATCAAAATCAATAAACAAAGGTAAGTATATTGAGGGATCAAGATAATATCTTAGCATATAAATCAAGTAAAGAATCACTTAAAAGATTTCGAAATCTAATTAACAATTATTCCAAACTCACTTTGATCAACTTGATAAAAATAGAACCAAATCCCGAACCAGTGGCGAAGTCAGAAATTTTGGATAGGGGTGTCGGATGAGAGAGTTGAGAACTTGAACTGTCGAACAAACTGAGGAAGAGTATCAGATGCTTAAAAAAATGAAAAAAATAAAACGGAAAAAATGAAGGATAGAGGACTCAAACCCGTGACATCAGAAACAAGTCAACTCACAAATCAGACACCTAGACCACTGAAACAAGGGAGGTTTCATATACCTCTTCAACACATATAATATATATAGTTAATTTCTTATTTTTTTTTTATTCTCAAACGTATTTTTTTTAGAGGGGTGTCGATTGACGCCACTGACTCCACGGTGGCTACGCCACTGTCCCGAACAAAGGTTACAATATTAAAGTCAGGATGCTTAGTAACAATATATTCAAATTGCAATTTTGCTTTCATTCAAAATAATCAACAAGGCATTCATACGACTTTGAATTTAGAGCCCTGAACAGATGGCTTTGAATACAAGCAACACTTTGCCTGCTATGTTCAAGGTTGCAAGGTCATGGGCTGCACGTACTGTGATGCCCAATTGCCCATCCGCGAACGAATCACACGTTACTTAGGATCCGGGAAGTTCTGGCCGGATTCTCTTACTCCAAGTCTTAGCCCCGTCTAAATGGATCCTATAAGCTGTGGACAAGTGTTGTTTCACTGAGGGACATTGTAATGGATATGATCATTTGACATTTAGCTTCTTTACTTGCTTTGATTGGCTCCTATGAGTTTTTTTTCTGTTTTGTCTTTTCTCAATAATTGGATGACATGAAGATCAAATATGTAGCTCGGGCAGATAAAACTGACTCAAGATTCCAAATTTCGGTTGAGTGATTTGGATTGAGATTCATTGAATACAAATCGAATCTAAATTGAAATTGTAAACGATCTAATCTGAAAGTAACTTGCTCTCAAATCGAATTGAATAATTGGTTTATTAAGTGTAGATGATGTAACTAGTACCCGATGAACATATGGACTTTCTTTTCCATTTATTTCTTTTAAAAAGTCTTTAAGTTTGAGCACTACGAATGGTAGTGACGGATAGAATTTCCCCTTTATAGATCTAAAAATGCATAATGCATTGTTTGCGGTGCATACGTGTAAGAAGTTCATCTAAGAAAACATGGATTAAAGTACCCATCCAAAAAAAAAGAAAAAAATGGTTTAAAGGAATAGAGCGAAAGACTAATACATTTGGACCTTCTTCATCAGTTTGGTGAATTTGCAATAATTCAACTATGAAAATTTTTCTGAGAGTTTCCATCAACAAAAAAAAAAAAAGCTTATTATTTCTAATACTTTTCACAGAGTTATGATTGCATTGGATAGTAATTCAATTTCGAAATGGTAAACACCTCTCTACTTTTAAAGTTAAGTAAATGTCCTTTAACTATTACTTTCTCTTACCTTTTTACAATATGTTAGTATGTGGGTAATTATAGCAGCTGATGTAGCTGCCTGAAAGATGATATCGTTTAATTCAATATACAGTTGATACATGAATTATCACAAATGCAACCTAACAAAATAAATACATAAATAAATAGTTTTTTCTTCTTATATATAAATAAATAATTAGTAGTATTGGTATGCAAAACTCTTACCTCTGATATGTTCTTCATGTTAATCTGTGTTATTCTAAGTAATTATACCTTGTGTTTGCTGAATTGTTTTTACCAACCGATCGATTTTCAGCATCTAAATATCTTTTTAAAACTTTTTATTTAGATATATTGGAAATTGTCTCTCTACGTGCAGTAATGCACATAAGGATAAAGTTGTGTACATCTTTGAGCACATACTGAGAGCAGTTATTATTGTTGTTGTTTTATCTATAGAAAAGTCAATATAAGGAATATATATTTGGCCGTGAATTTTTTCTGTACCAATCTCTCTCGCTCGTTTTCTTTTTTTTTGGGGGGGATTGGGGGGGATTGGGGGGGGGGGCATTATACTATGTATAAATAAAAGGAACGTTTTAGATGTATTAGTGTTTCCCATGTACGCTTATATATGATCTGTAAAATATATCATTGTTAACGAAAATAGTTTTCCATATGAGTAGTTCGGGATATTTGTGGGATAATATTTGTAAAGTGTGAAAGTTCAATACGATGAAATGACATAAAATGGGGAAGGTTGACCATGTAATAAATCGTATGAGATTCAAACCCCACCAATTATAAGTTATAAGGATTTTTTTACCTTTTCTTCTTCGCAAGTAGAAAGGTTGACCATGTATTAAAAAAATTATAAGAAAATTTTTTCTCCATCTCGCATTGCTGAAAAGTTAAAACCTAGCTAACGTCGTATAGACATAAATATGACTCAATGGCTATATAAATAAAGAAGAAGAGTTATTATATAAGCCAAAAAATATTTACCTCAATATTAAAAATAAAGGGTATTTTTTACTTTGACTAAAAACTGGAGGGTATTTTATTTTAGGAACTCATTTTAACAAACACAACGTGGAAGTAATCCTGTTCACCTAATGAGTTACATCACGGTCCACGAGTGATCAATTTGCCCTCAATCTTAAACCAACTGCGCCCGCTGAAAGTCTGAAGCGTAAAACAGGTGAACCAACAGGTCACATGTCACAACTTAATTATGACGATGTAATTCAAGTAACTAATTGGCTGCTTTGATCACAAACTCCTTTTTAAAAGATGCTCAGGTTCATCTGCACTTTTCCTCTGGTCCACAGTTGTCCGGTTCATGTGCATGCTTGTTTGGCTTTAATTAATTTGCCATGTATATATATATGTGTAATACATTGTAACTGATTTTATGATCGACCAACTTCTACTCTACCATTGCCACGTTATCATGTCATATGTTAGATGAAATGTCATATGTCAGAATTTATTGCCTCTAGTAAAATTTTATTCAGTCTTTTACATAGGTTTTTATTCGTTATTGTCAAAAATAAACGCTAAAACAAACATGACCTTAAACTGTATAGGTAATTTAGAGTTTGGTTTACAAATTAAAATATAGGTATAATTAAGGTAACTGTGTATAGTCGTAATTATAATATTAATTGTGTGTGGCTAACTTTATATAATCTTAATTTTAAAATGTAAGTTTTTATGATTTAAAATCATATGAAGGGTGGGGTAGATAGGTTTACATTATACACTTTCTATTCTATGATAAATGATTGGTATTCTAGATGCATCGTTGTTGGAGATGCTAGTGCGGTTTGTTTGTCCCAGGACATAATGCAAATGGATTACATAATTAATATTCTTCTTGTCGAGTGGCAAACTTTACACAATGAAATGAGACATATTAGCTAACTCAGCAAGGGGCACACCCTCAATCATGCTAGCTAAAACCAAGATACTTAGCAACTTCCCTGAGGGATATTAGCAACTTAGCATGAAGTATTATTCCTTTCTAATTGGGACATTTAGGACAGACTCCTCTAATAGGAAGGTGACACGTGGTGCAAATAGTTCAACAAAACTCTAAAGTTGACCACAAGGGAAGGAGAAGGATACAGGAGGGGTGTAACGGCAATTTCTTCCATACACTAAGACAACAACAACACCTCCCAGTGTGGGTCATGCTTTCGCGGGGTCTGGGGAGATCCAGTTTGTAGGCAACCTTACTTCTATCGGTATTCCTACCCATAAAGAGGTTGATTCCAAATTCTTCCATACAGTAAGAAATTACCATTTTGTCATTGGGGGCTTACTTCAAAACATAAATACCTCAAAACTTACCCTTTTAAGGGGCTTTTTTACTATTTAATGATTTCAGATGCTCATCTCACACTCCCTAAATACAGTGAATTTTGTCTACTCTTTTCTCCCTTCTCTTGTTACTACTCTAGTACTGACTTGGGCGTTAGTCCTCGGGAAAAATGTAACACCCGGGGTTGACCTTCGTACAAGTCGTCGAGGATTGGGCACGTCAACTCACACAGCTAAGTGACACGCTAACTAAGAGCAAATATGGGCTTCTCTCTCATACTTTCAAGTTTCGTCCGAAATACTTTCAGAGGTCAACATTTTACTTGAAGAAAAATGACATCGTGATTAATTTTTTAAGAAAAGAGTTGTGAAACAAATTAAATATTCCAAAGATTTGCTATGGAAAGAGTTAAGAGAAGAATATTCCAATAATTGAGGATTGATTGATAATATATTCGTCTAACCTTATTGTTAATTAATAGTTAAATTACCCCTTTAAATTGAACAGATGTATTCTTTAAAGTCTTGAATCAAAATAAGATGTTCTAAATTGTGACTTTTGAAAAAAGTAATTTGTTGGGACAAATTTAAGAACTTACTAATGTGGCATATGGGGGAAATAAAGCACTCTATAAACTATTTCAAGCTTGGAGCTCGAAAATTCCTCTCTAAACTAGAGTGGGTAGGGGGGGAAAGGCACAAACAGAGAAGATTATGATATCATTGACTAGTAAGGGAGCATTAGCAAAAGTCAAAATTTTTTATTTACAAAAAAGGAGAAGACCACTACAAAGACAAGGTGAAAATTCAAATTATACATATTCACCTGATCATTTATTGCCCCTACTAACCTAGGAATTACAGTTAACATTACCGTTAGGTTGGCAGTTATTTTCCCCTTGCCATGTCCACACAATATCCTTGAGTGCGGGCCTAAGATCCTCCTCACAAAACTTGACATACTCAAGGGTGTCCCCTGAGGACTTGGAGAACTCCACCACCGCAACCTCGGGTGCCACCTCGAACACCTCAACGGCCACCGTTAGCTTCCCCTTCCGCCCCTCGGACCGACCCCTCATCTTCACCATAAACTCCTTGGCACTCACTTGAAGATTCAGTTTCTTACCCAGGGCCTCAATCTTAGCCACTATAGCCGAGGCAGAGCATTTGGAAGTGAACATAGACCCTACCCTCCTCTTACTCTCGAACAAGCTCGAGAGATCGAACCCAGATGACATCGATGAGATAAATTCAAAAGCGTTATAAAATCTAGGGGATGATGTTGATTTGGATTCATTATTACCCATTGAAAATGCTTCCTGCTCAGGCGCATCAATCGTAACTGCTAGGGGAGGTTTAAAGTCCTTAAGGAACCAGGGCTGCCTCATGATGCCCTGAATGGTTAGCCTCTTGTTCGGGTCAACCACAAGAAGCTTGGACACGAGCCTCCTTGGCTCAGGGGGGAACCAAGGGGGAAACTCGAATTCGCCCTTAAACACCTTTCTATACATCCTCATCACGTTCTCTTCTAGAAAGGGCAAAAACCCCGAAATCAAAACAAACAAGATCACCCCACATGACCAAATATCGGCCTTAGCCCCATCATAACCCTTTCTCCTCAAAACCTCGGGGGCAACATAGGCCGGGGTCCCACACTGAGTGTGTAACAGCCCATCTTGCCTCAAATGTTCTGGCAAAGCAGAGAGGCCAAAATCGCTGACCTTTAGGTTCTCATTTTCATCTAAGAGTAGGTTTTCAGGCTTAAGGTCGCGATGTGACACCCCACGACTATGACAATAGTCGATAGCACTGATAAGTTGTTGAAAATACTTCCGGGCAACGTCCTCTTTGAGTCTCCCCCTAGCAACCTTAGCAAACAACTCGCCCCCCTTGACATATTCCATGACGAAATATATCCTCCTCCTAGTGGCCATGACCTCTTTCAACTCGACCACATTTGGGTGTCGAACTAATCTCATGACGGATATTTCCCTAGTAATTTGTTCCATCATGCCCGCTTTTCTCACCTGATCTTTGCTGATGACTTTTATCGCGACAGACTCATTCGTAACAATATTTTTCCCATGATAGACCTTGGCGAACGTGCCTTGGCCTAGTAATCTGCCCATCTCATACTTTCCAAAAATTATGCTCCTAGGATTTGGGGATTCATTTCCACACTCAAACTCTGGATTTGGGTTTTGATCCATTGGCATCGTTAACAACTAAACAAGCTCAAAATTAAGAGGGTTTGAGATTTGAATTAGCTGACTTTGGCGACAAACATGGTGTTATGATTTGGGTGAGTGATGGAGGGCTCGAGAGAGAAATAGGAGAGAGAATGATGAGGGGTTTGTTTGGGGAGGGAAAATTGGGTGGTTAGAGAGTGGACTGATTAGGTACTGAAGAAAAGGAGGCAGGCGATGAGGGGCAGAGGACTTATAGAGAGAAAAAGAGGGGGGAAGTGGAGACGTGGCAAACAGCCATTGGAGTAGGGTGTGACAGAACATAGTTTTAAAGAGAGAGGAAATGGGATTTTCTCAGAAGCTGGGGGAAGGGCACACTGGAAAGGAAAAATAAAAAAAGAAGCCCCCTGAAAAATGAAATTGGTCCCTATTAATTACCCCTACTTCGGCATCAAATTGGGCACATCTACAGCTGAAAACATAAAATCATTATTCTGTTGTTTGGCAGGCGAGGATGGGTCCCAGCTGATTTCGGAACCGGTATATTTTACTATTTCTCTCAAAATATAAGGACCTAAAACAAATCGACTTTATGAAAAAACAACGTAATCCTTTTCGAGATTATTTCATAATTTTTCTAAATATTTAGGTGCTAAATATATGCATTAGAAGTTTAACAATTAATGAAATGGTAAAATTTAGGCTCATCTTATCTCGCCTGAAATTCTAATGGTTTTTTTCAGGTATAAATGGTCACAATAAGGCCATATACACTTAAATATGGAAGTTATAATTTATTTTCCTTAAATATCTAGATAATAATAATAATTAAAGGGAATATTAGGTGATCATTGATCAACCGCCATAAACGGTGGGCCCAGTTTGAGGATTTTTTTTTTAAAATTATTTTTTTGAAAAAATTATTTTTTTTAAAAAAAAGTTACTTGTGATGCAGGGAATAGGGATCAATAATAGAAGCATATGGTGGGGCAGACAGCCGCATGAGTTGCTAATGTGGGTTGCATTAAGTGGCTAGATAGTGTCCAAAGTATGGCCCCTCTTTGTAGCAATAATACCAATCGTAGCCTATTTGAATTGGAGCACAAATTGAATCTAACCCCACTTTCAAGTGGAGATGGTGCTAGTTGCATGTCATGTTCCCTCCAACTATTTGATGGATTTCCAATTTCTTGTGATTGATGGATTTCTAAGTTTGGGAAGAATAATTATACAAGTATCGAATATTTACAGCTAAAATGATATGACTGCATATACTTTTTAGCTGATAGGCATGTACAAATACGTTATGAATGTAGTCTCATGATGTTGATAAAATTGACACTTAAATATTCGATAAGAACTAGCAAGGGTGCAGATATACGTAGATATTTACATTAATTAAGGTATGCGTATATACTATTTATCAAATATCTAAAATAAGCCATACCCTACAAGTGACTAGCAACATATACAATGAAACACAACTAAAGATAAGGTTATGGTGACTAAGAATATATGCATGTATAAATATTTTTATATTGAATACAAATATACAATATGAAATAATTGAAAGAGGGGGTACCACAAAAGCAACTAGCAACTTAAAATGTACAACACAAATAAATATAAGGCTAGGATTTTCAAGGAATATTTAGACTTTTGACCTCATTTCATGATTTTAATGATAACCAAGTTGAAATGATTATTTGATAATGGTAGAAACTAAACAAAATAGTAATAATAATAATAATAATAATAATAATAATAATAATAATAATAATAATAATAATAATAATAATCAGG
>JACYFF010031957.1:6740458-6757367 GCA_017589665.1 Selenicereus undatus | reverse complement strand
TATGTATGTATGTATGTATGTATGTATGTATGTATATGTATATAAATATATGTGTGTGTGTGCATGTATATATATATATATATATACACACACACACACACACACACACAAATATATTATATATATGTGTGTGTACACGCGCGCGCGCGCACACACACACACATATATGTAGATATATATGTATGTGTATATTTATTAAAATCTTATTTAAAAATAAAATTTTAAACAATATGTAAGTTAAAGTTATTATAATAAATAACGTCTTTTCAACTGATTCAATGAAGAAAAAGAAAATAAATTATAGATATTTTAATATTATTATTTAAAAAAATTTAAATTATATATTAATTATAATATTTTTAAAAGTATTTTTAAAAATATTTTAAAACAAACCATGCGTTGCACGGATTTAAAGACTAATTTGACAAAATGTGCAATCTGTTAGTAATTAATAACCAAATTGATAAATAAATTATACGTACGTTTCGTCATCGTCATCAGTAAATAAATATATTAATTGAATAATATTCAATAATATTCAAATTAGGTTTATTATTATTATTTTTTTGTAGTTTTCCATATGTCAACGTTATTAGTCGCATCCAGTGATGGGTTGCCCAGCAAATTTGTAGGTCACAAGAAGAGAATCGCAGGGGGTGGAAGAGAGCGAGGGATCTGATTTTAGGACCACATTTGGAAGGTCACGGAAACAGAACCCTTGAGAAATGAGAGGAAGAAAAACAGTGGAGGGGACAAACTCATGTGTCGACTAGCCACACAATACAAGGTTACCAAGACTGATTGAGTTAGACAGATTATATATTTAGAAGTATATACTTTTAAATTTTATGTGTATTTTCATAAATATATATCAATTTTTAATTTACGTATATGATATATTTTTATGGCTTTTACGACTACATATGCTTCAATTAGTTAATAAGTTAGGAGTTAAAAAGAGAGAAAAATAAGAATGAAATGACAAGAACAACTGCTTTTAGTGTGGATCTTGTTTCTGTATGATTTGGGAAAACTATCTGCTAATTAGGTGATTGCATTGTAATAAAAGTAACATAAAAAATCATTAAATAAGAAATATACAATAGAATAACATCAGAAAATATAATGAAGTTTTACCAACGAATTTTAATTGGTGCTTTTTTTACCTTTTATTTTTAAAATCTTTTGTTTTTACGACAGCACTTTTTATTTAGTTAACTCATGTTAAGTTAATTTTTTTATTTAGTTAACTCATGTTGAGTTAATTAGTGTCAATTAGGTATAGTTGTTGTTGTTTGATGTGGAATGATTAGTCAACTAAAATTGAAGGTGATGACATATGATTTTAAAGTTAAATTCTTATCCCAGGTTTTTTTTTTTTTTTTATGCTTTCTGACTCCTTCAAAAAACAAAAAAGACAAATTACTATTGCTCTTGCTATGATTCTATGGCCTATGTTAGAGTGTAAATCCATTTATGAGCCTTCACATATTAGCTTAAATTTTTTGTTAAAACAGCTCTTGAACATGGTATTAGGGTCTTTCTAAGAAAAAGGTCTCGAGTTCGAATCTCAGCAACCCTTATATTAATTTATTGCTCAAAGTAGGGTGGGTCTTTGCAGCATCCACGCTTTAAGCCCAAAGGATATTCGCATGAGAGCGTATGTTAAAGTATAAATTTATTCCTGAACCTTCAACTATCAGTCTAAACTTTTGGTTGATATGATTCTTAAACAATATATATATATATATATATATATATATATATAAACACTTTCATATGTATATATTTATATGAGTCTTATTTGATTTATTTATGCGAATAATGACAACAAAAACATAACAATAGTCTTAGCACTTGTTTGGCCTAGCTTTTGATAGTGTTTTTAGACCACAAAAACACTAACTAGGCTAAACACCTATTTTTCAAAAAACTAAAAACTGTTTTTGAAAAACATTTTTGAAAGAGATGCCTTCAAAAACAGAAGCAACAATTTGCTGCTTCTAATTGTAGATTTCCGTGGAGCGTGCCTTATAATATGGGGGGCACTAAGAATCAAACAAATTTCCACTCAATACCCATATATTTCACACATACAGATACAACATATTCTACCTAAAGATTCTGCATCTCTCTCTCTCCACCGCCCCCCATCCAATCGTGTCTCGATAGAAAACAATTCCACTGCAACTTCTATACTGATTTTCATCTTGCTTCTTTGTGTTGCCATTCAGCACCAGTTCTGTTTTTACTTTGAGTTTTGTATCCCTAATTATCCATGTTAAAGCCATATATCTCAATTTTTCATGCCATTTGCTAAAGTAAGTTCAGAAAATTAGCTAATTTTTTTATAATGATCAATTAACTCATCAAGAAAATGATTTCAAACAAGGAAGTGGAACACAAACATATGAAGAGAGAAAGTGGAGAAAGAGAGAAAGTGATTTCAAGATCATTAGTTTCTCTGACAAGACATATTCAATAGCTAACAAACAAACAAATGCTAATGTGGACATAAGTAAATTATTTACTTAATTTTCTTCACAACTTAGACTTTGAACAATGGGTGGCTATTGCTCCTTTTCATCTATCAAGTTCAAAAAAAGGTCAGAAATACGTGTTACTATTTGCAGTGGATAACTTGATATTTTTCAAGACCAAAATAGAAAATGTAAAAAAAAAAAATTAAAAAAAAAAACAATTGTTTCACAAAAGTTAGGCCAAACAATTCAATTCTTTCAAAACACTTCTACTATAAATTAGACCAAACACTTTCTAATTTCTACAAAAACAGGTTTTGAAAAAATTACTTCTAAAAAATAAAAGCAGTGATTCACAAATTAGGCCAAACATGCTCTTAATTATTTTAATTTCGACTGAGCGTTTCTCCTCATAACTAATAATCACTTCCCATAAGTCCAAGACTCGTGAAGAGTCATCCAATCTTTCATGTAAAATGTTCAATATTCTTTATAAAACAATTACTAAATTCACCATAATTTTCAAAGTAACCAATGGAGTATTTTCCAAGTCTCGTGAAGAGTATAAATTCATTTATGGGTATTCAACTATCAGCTTAAATTTTTTGTTAACATGGTTCTTAAACATGATATTATAGTCTTTCTAAGCAAGAAGTCTCGAGTTCGAATCTCAGCAACCCTCATACTAATTTATTGCACAAGATACGGTGGGTCTTTGCAGCATCCACGCTTTAAGCCCAAAGGATATTCGCATGAGAGCGTATGTTAAAGTATAAATTTATTCCTGAACCTTCAACTATCAGTCTAAACTTTTGGTTGATATGATTCTTAAACAATATATATATATATATATATATATATATATATAAACACTTTCATATGTATATATTTACCTGAATCTTATTTGATTTATTTATGCGAATAATGACAACAAAAACATAACAATAGTCTCAATTATTTTAATTTCGGCTGAGCGTTTCTCCTCATAACCAATGATCACTTCCCATACGTCCAAGACTCGTGAAGAATCATCCAATCTTTCATATAAAATGTTCAATATTCTTTATAAAACAATTACTAAATTCGCCATAATTTTCAAAGTAACCAATGGAATACTGTCAGCTAAGATATAGACTATATACAGCTTTAGTTGAACTCTCAAAGTTAAATTAATTAGTCAAAAAAGTAATTCCAAGGAATTGATCTTTATCCATTAAGATCAGTGCATTGTGAACACAAAGAGCACACGAGGAGAATACTCACCAAACACGCTAATTAGCATCAGCCATATCTGGTCTACTTCAGTAATCAAGTAATCATTGTTCTTATCTGCTTAATTTAGTATTCATTACCCCTAACTAATTGCTTTTCTTCACATTTATCCTTATCTACATCCATGAGCTTCTTGGAGAGTACCCTCTTCCCTTGAATATAATCTGCCATTTTTGATAGATGTATGTTGTAAATTAGAAGCCCGAAAATTTGTCATTTCATGTTGTGTTCAGCAATCGTGTTTTGACCAGTATTTAACATTTTGACCAAGTTAATATACTGATTAATCAATTTTTAATATTTGATAATTCAGTAATTGGACCAACAATACAAGTGGAATTTAGCATTTTAGGTAGCATTTTTGAAAAGTTAATAGTATTAGCTTTTGGCATTTAGAAGTAGTGTTTCATATTTTTTTGGCCAAAAAATACCCTTTGAAAAGTTTATCTTCAAAAATTGTCTATATCCTTTTATGCCAATTTATATTAATCAGCTAACCCAACAGCTAAATTTACGGAACACAATTGCTTCAACCGTTCATCTAAATAACTATCCGCTAATAGCTAAATTAGAATCACTACATGCTATCTAAACAGGTATCCACTACCTAAACTGCTATTCGGTATCTAAACAACTAATTTTGCCGAACATGACCTTAATAGATGAGTTTTCAATCATGTTTTCTTAATGTCCTGACAATAATATGAATCAGTAACAAATCTAGGCATGAATTTAGAAGAATCTCAATAAATACAGGCAAATGTTGGAGAATGTTGATAAATTTTGGTACATTGAGGTCTAAAATCTAAAATATTTGGAAGATTTTATATAGGACATATTAAAAAGAACAATAGTGATTAATTTATGTTGTTTCTTTCAACTTACTGTTCGACTTATTTGAACAAGACTTGTCAAAATTTACCTAAACTTATTCTAAAGTTCATGAAATTTGTTCCAAACCTTCTTGGATTTATTCTAAACTTATTGTTGGCTTTAAAACTTGTTTGCAATTTTTATTATGTATGAATTGTTTTCGTAACTTAAATTTGTATGAAACACTCATGTACAATAATATATCAATAATTAAGTCCTGCGTAAGACCGTCTCATGATAACTTATACTATAAGACGTCTCACACACTCATTAACTTTCTTCTAAATTTTTTAAAAAATAATAAATTACTGTGAGACAGTCTCAGATAATGTCATGTTTTAATTTAGTACATGATTTTATATAAGAAAATATATATAGTTATTTGAGCTCAAACAAGAAGTAGCTCTCTGTTTGATTAAAAAAAAAAAAAAGAAGTAGCTCTCTGAAAACAAAATCTTTATTTTTTATGAGATCCTCTAAATGCCTGATTTTTGTAAAAAGAAAAATCTCAATATCTCAATATATGGAAGCCAATGATTAGAAGATATATGTGATGCGACTTTTATAGTTTACGAATCCTTTCCAAAATTCTTTTTGTTAGTTAAAAAACGAGAAAAATAGTCTGTACCTAACCCATCACTTTTTGTTTAAAATATTTTTGAGATAAGCATGAGATTTGATTGTAGCTCAATCATTTTTTCCATCATTAGTTGGACAAAAGCCTGAAATACAAAAATAAAAGTATAGAAACAGCTTCTATGAATAGCTAAGTCTGTGACTAAGGGCCTGTTCTTTTCGTAGGTTGAAGTAAGTTAAATTTTTTTTATGTGATAAATTGAACTTGGTTAAAATAGTTAACGTAGGTTAAAGTAAATTGAATTGGGTTGAAATTGATTGAAGTTGGTACTTTAGAATTGACCCATGAAAAGAACATGTCCTAAATATAACATTTGCAACCAAATCAAATCGCAATACGTGATACTTGCTTTATTTTCTCTATTTCTTTTCTCAAACTCCTAAAAATTCTTTTTATGACAGGAGTCTCATCATTTATAATATTCACTCTATTTTCTTACCAAGTCTCATTGATTGTGGCTCAATCATAGCATGCTATTGCTACTTTTGACCATTAATGTAGGCCAAAGTTACTTTTTGATTAAGGTAATGTTTATCTCTGCAGATATGCGACAGTGGTTTACCCTACGTAAGTAATATATTTAGAAACTAAATAAATTCAAAAACTACATGTTAGCAAGATGAATACTAAATTTTGACTGTCATGATATGATGCAATTTGATGGAAAATATTACTATGAAAATAAGGAGTTCAATAATAAAAATTATTACAATAAGTGATTTAACGATGAAAATTAACATGAACTAATTACAAAACGTTAATCGGTATACTTTTAATATACTTTTTATCAGCAAAAATAAAATTTTTGTGCTTTATCTATAAAAGGAAAAAATTGTGGACAACAAGATGGATAAGCCTGACTTAAACAAAACAAAACAACAAAAATCCAAGAATCATTGGTTTTAGTGGGACCAATCCTTGAGAATTTGTGTTTGTGAGGTCTTTGTAAATTAGGAGTGTATATGAGGACCTTGTACGCAACACTGCAATGGGGAATGAACAACAAGATAATTAAAAAAACACAGTCAAACAAATACATCGTTGTTCAGTATTTAATGCATGTCTTTTTATATAAAACTATGGATTCCTCCAAACATTGATATTTGGTGCAGAAAAAATTTGATTGGGTGAAGTCATGCATCTAGTTGATTCATCAGAGTTCTCCATTTTGCTTAAAATCTGTATTGCACCTAGCTGCGATAAACCCAAATGTCCCTATTGGGGATGGCAACGGGCGGGTAGGGGACGGGAGGCATATTCTCTGTCTCTGTCCCCGTTCAGTTATTCGCGCCCTCTCTTTCCCGCTCCATTCTCTGTTGTCGGGAAAAAAAATCCTCCCCATCCTCTTTTCTAGAGGGGTTCAATCTCTGACGGCGTCCCAACGGGAATGTTAATTTTATCTGCAAATTTTTTTCTTCCATCTTATATGAAAACTATATTACAAGTTGGAAATTGGATGAAAGACTAAGTTTTCCAGCAAACCTAGCTCAATTAGTTGTACAAAGCTCTTGTAGGCTCTATACAACACAAGTCTAACGAAGTTCATCAAAGTTTATAATTCAAGCTAAATTAAAATTTAACAAGTTCATGCAATACTACCGAACTAAAGTCTAAGAAATCAAACACAACCCAATCAAAAATTCTAAAAAGAAAAAGAGAGATTATATAGTTAAGATTTTTTCAAGCAAATTTACCTATTTAACCTTAATCTTATGGTCATCAATGAGGGATTTATAAGTAATTTTAATTATAAACGGGGACGGAGATATGTTTTTTTCCTTAATTGGTGACGGGGGCACGGTAAATTTTCATCCCGTGCTCTTTCTCATCCCCACTCGGGGATTGAATCTCGTCTCCAATCCCGTCCCCATAATTTTTCCCATCCCGCCTCACTGCTATCTCTAGTGCCAATCTGTAATTTAAGGACCCCCTTTAATTTTGGGGCAACATTATTAATTAATTTATGATCATGCAAAAATCTTAAAACGGATATTAAAGTCTCTTTCATCTAAATGTCAATTTTTACCCATTAATTTTTCTCATTTTTCTCCCTATTTATAAGAGTCTATTATTTTACAGTCCATTATTTGTAAACGGAGTGGAATTTGTGTATAGAGTCAATTTTACGGTCCATTATTTGTATATGCCCATCAGCCTAAGGAATTAATCAATCTACAATTTGATTTGGAATCCCCCCCCCCCCCACAGAAAGGGCAAGAGTCTGGTGCCGAACAAGCAACAGGTGACAAAACCTCATTCCATGACTTGGTCAATCACAAAAATGAAGCCTTTTTTAAAGGAGCAAAATCAAGGGAGGTTGTCAGTTTTAACCTCATGCTTAAATTGAGGGTTGGGCTTTGAATGGGTGTGTATGAAGGCAAATTATTATATACATATGAGAGTATGTACTTCTATTGTCACATATAGATATATGTTTTAACGTGTATTTGTCATATGAGTGATTATTAACATATATTTTGCTTGTGTAACTTCCGAACGTACATACTCTAGGGTGTATGATGTAAGCTTTGGTGTATGAAGGACAAGTTTGATCGTAGTGCTGTGGATCTCGCCAAATGCTTTGATCATATTACAGAGCGGTGATGTATTGTTTGCTTGTATTTTCTTTGTCTTTCTCTAGTATAATAGTGTCATGTATTGCTGCTTCTATATATATTGAATTGATTTTGCCAGTCTTAATGACATGGGAAAAAAATATTCTTAGTTAAAAAAAGATTTTTGGATGTTCATAATCCGAACGTTGAGGATTTTGATGTCAATAATCTGAGGTTTTAAGTTTATTTTTAATAGTATATGGGTGATTTTAGATTGTATTTTCAGGTAATTTAAAATAATATTTTCTTTAAAATAACACAAATATATGAAATTTAAGTTATGTATATTCATTTAAAAGTTCAAATTGTATGAAAAATAAAATTTAAAACTCTCCATATACTATTAAAACCAAATACTTCAAAAGGTAAGACTGTTCCGAACTATTTTTTAATGCTCGATTAATAACATTAAAATTTCAAATAGTTCAAATTATTGTCATTCAAAAACTCTATTAAAAAAAAGGAAACAACTGTATATGTGTGAAATATCTGTGAGAGAGAGAGACAGAGACAGACAGGCGGGTGACTAAGGGATATTTGTAATTTAAAAATCAGTGATAAATATTTTTTTTGTTTTGTTTTTTTTTTTTGGGGGGGGGGGGGTGGTGATTAATCAACTTTGAGACGTAGAACACTCGAAAAAGGCTCACCATGCATGTAACATACATGCATGTGTCATCTGTCATACGGGGTTTATTGCAGTAACCAATGGCTCTTAGACAATGATTGGGATTTAGTGCTTGGCTTATTGTTAAATTACATTTGTGTAATTGTATTAGCTACCCTGACATATACTAATTGGATCATTCATGTTTAGGAATATCATAGACTCCAAAAATATCTTCCCCAACTCATTAATCAAATTCTTAAAATAATATTTCTTCAGAGAACAAGCGAAGATGATCAAATCTCAAATTGACTTTGATTATTTTAATTTGTAGTGATAGTGTCTCCAACCACATATATGACAGTATTGGAGTTATACAAGAATTTATGTTTATTTTGATGAAAAATAGAGGAAACATCAGTTACGTTAATTATATAGGCAGAAAGGGTTTCGGTCGATATTTGGTTGATCGAGATGCAAACATTGATGTAATCAAATCAACACCTTTCGATGGGCTGACATTAAGTGGATCGGATGTTACTCCGTCAATATTATATCACGGGGAAAAATAATTAACTGTATTGAGAAGCAAATCAGCGGAATTTCCATTGATATTTATTTTATTATCTTTTTGGGGAAAAAAAAACTGCTAGAGAGATGAAATCCCAGAAAATTGGCCAAGAAGGCCTGAAAGACAAGATGTTGCAGCAAACAAAAACCCTGAAGTTAAGAGCAAAACATGCAACACTAGCCATTCATGAAGAAAACACAGTGCATGAGAGTCATATCGCTCTTCAATTAATTACGTGATGATTAATAGAAACTTACATAAACTCATCTGTAAAATTTACCAATAAAGTTTGCTTCAATTTTTCTTGGTGAGCGAGCCAATTCATTAGGCCCTTATCGGACTACAATAGTTCAAAGAAGGGAGAACCAAAGTTCAAATTGGAGCGCCGATCATCAGCCTGCTAACAATTGTTACAATTCCTTGCACAAAGGAGGAATTGTTCTCCCAAGATCGAACCCGGAAGCGAGCGGTGACAGATGAACACGCTAACGCCTCTTTGATAGAATCAGTATGCAATTGAGCAACAAATTTCTATCGCAAACTTGATCGTATTAATTATCTATTCGTCTGTTCATTTATTTGATGTGACAGAACAGGAAGTGAAGTGGAAAGAATCATCATATAATTTGGAAAAATAATTCCAAATCGCATCGGAAACTAGCTTAATGGAATTGGCAATTTCTATTCTTTTCAAAAAAATCAAAACATCTTTTTCTTAATAGCCCTAATTTTTTATTACAGCACTAGCCTTTAACAACCCCCCCTTCTCTTCTTTTTCTCTTATTAAGCCAGTAAGACCTTATTCTTTTCAGTGAAAAATAAGAGGTATGGGATGTGTGAGTGTGAAAAAGGGACGGAATGAGTGGATAAGTGTGATGTTTTTTTTAAAGTGTGGGAAGGAGTGGGTGAGTATGGGTGAAAATTGAATGAAGTTGAAGTATTGGTTATTAATATTTTTTTGTTTTATAATGTAATAATTTTATTGTGATAGTAATTAATGATGATGAAATTTTTTTTTTGTTTATTTTTTTTTGTTCTTTTTTTTTGGTTTATTTTTTATTTTTGTATTATTATTATTTTATTATTTTATTATTTATTTTTGATTTTTAAATTTTGATTTTTAAATTTTAAATTTTTTAAATTTTTTAAATTTTTAAATTTTAAATTTTTATTTTTTAATTTTTATTTTTTAATTTTTTATATTTTTTTATATTTTTTAATTTTTTAATATTTTTTAAATTTTTAAATTTTAAATTTTTAAAATTTATTTGTGTTTTATTTTTCTTAAAATTTTTAAATTTTTTTAGTTTTAATTTTTTTAATTTTTTGTATTTATATTTTATTTCCTTTTTTTTATTTTTTTGTATTTATTTTTTATTTTTTGTTTTTTTTGGAATTTTCCGTTGGTTGCTTTTTTGGAATAAAAAATAAAAAATAAAAAAAATAAATACAACAAAATAAAAAATAAATACAAAAAAATAAAAATTAAAAAATTAAAAAATTAAAAATAAAAATAAATACAAAAAAATTAAAAATAAATAAATTAAGAAATACAAAAAATACAAAAATTAAAAAACATAAAAAAATAGAAAATAGAAAATAGAAATAAAAAATTAACAAATTAAAAATTTAAAATAATGAAAAATTTAAAAAATAATGAAAAACAAAAAAATAAAACTGTTACATAACATTCGAAAAATTAAAACTGCTCATAATTGTTATCAGATTATTCGTACACACAATTACGTAAATTATAAAAATTTTCAAAAAATGAGAAATTGTTGTTTTAGGTAGGTGTGAGAAGGAGTGAGTGAGTGTGGGAAAGAGTGGGAAGAGAAAAGAATGACTGAAAGAGTGTAGATTGAGTTGATTTTTCAATGAAAAAAACAGGCCTAACTTTGACAATGATATACAAATTACAAAGGTCAAGTATAAGATTGGAAGTGACAGTGTAAGCGTGGATTGAGTGATACCCATACGTCAAGCAACAGCCAAACTTGGACACTTTCGGTTAAGTGGATTACTCATTATTGATATACACTGTCAGACTGTAGTAAGAGTTCTTTTGTCACTATCCTTCTTTTTTTTTTCTACATCCTTATAGGAAAAATTAATTATTTAGTTAATAAATAGAATTTTCAAAAAGTATTTTTTTGACTATAAAATCTGGGACGTATTTGTAACTGCTAAAAGTTAGAATTATTGGTTTTTTAAGAGCGTTGTTTGAAAAACTAAAAGTTACTTGAAACGTTAGTCCAAATACTTAGGTTATCAAACGCTAAATATTAACTAATTAATATCTTGATTGAGTCAAAATGCTAAAATGCTACGCCAAAGCTATTGGCACTGATTTTATCATGATCACTTTCTCAAAATCCACGGATCTTTCAATTTATTGACAAAACTAACATTGCTATTATTTAATATGAGATCTGCAAATATTTCGGGGATTTGATGAGTCATCACTAAAATTCATTAGTATTAGAGCTTGTTTGGCCAACAACATTTTGAAAAGTTTTTGGGCAAAAAAGAAATTTTTGGACCAAGATTAGTGGTTTGAATAAGTAAAAAAAAAACTAATTTGAGTGTGTTGTAAAAAACATTTTTAGAAGAGATTTTTGGATCTAAAAAAGCTAAATTGAAAAGGCTAATTTTTGAGTTTTTTTTTAAAATTAGCCTTTTCTTTTACAATTTTATCAGAAACAGTTAATTTCAATAAATAGCTAATTTAAACAACTAATAGCTAATAGATAATTCAAAAAGCTAATAGTTATTTTCCAAATAGAATCTTATTCTTCTCAATGGTTCAATTGCTCCCTTACATCTTCCCACTGCTTAATACATAAATTTTGTCAGGATTTTCTCTTTTTTCTTTGATTTTCACTTCTCTTTCTATGGCCTCCCATCATCATCGGTGTATCTTTGTTGGCGAATTTGCTGAAGTTGCCCTTCTCCTCTAGTCCTTTATCCTAGCGCATAATTAGGGGTGGGCAACGGATCGGATACCAATTGGGTTAAGCAATCGACCTGTTTAAAATAGGGTTTATAAAGTGTCGGATTAATAATGGACATGGCCAATAATGGGTCAGCTTATTAAGGCATATTAATGAGCTGGACTGGGCTGGCCCATCAACGACCCTTTTAGTGATCCATTATTTTTTTCAACTTAATTGACACACTAATTTACATGTTTCAATTAGTTAAGCACATTACTAATACTTTGTACATAACAATAATTATTATACACCGTTTTTTGCGCAAGTTTATTCCGTTTTTAAACGGGCCAAAAGCAGGCTGGCCATGGGCCGACCCGGCCTGACTTATTTATTGTCTTAGTTGTGTATTTTCTAACTTTGAATTTGGACTAGTTTAGTTTGGTTGGAAAATTAGAGACATTAGTTGGAAAATTAACTCATCAAAAACACTCATTGGGTGGTAATGAGTGGGTTGGGTTCATTTAACCCATAGGTTTGATCGACTTTGTTAGACCATAAAGTTATTTCTTGACTTTTAACAATCAATTTAAAACTTTTGGCTGATTTAGTTCTTAAACATACTGTCAAAGTCTTTTTTAAACTCAAGTTCGAATCTTAATAATCCCCATATTGATTTGTTGCACAAGGGTAGGGGGAGTCATTGCAACATCCACGGTTCAAACTCAAAGGACATTTGTATGAGGAATGTGTCGAACCATAAACCTACTCCTAGACCTCTAATCATCAACTTAAACTTCTATTGTTTTTGGCTTTTAAATAGACTTAATGAGAATCCATGAAGGCAAGCGGTGCCAATATAGTTAGGCCAAAAACTGTCCTATGCGAGAGGAGGACGAAGATTTGAAGAGAAGTGAGAAATACATGTAAGGGGGGCTTTCTGTGGCATCCTTAATTGGATTGAAGGCAATTATGTCTCATCGGTTAGCTTTACAGGGCCCAAAAGCTGTTGAAATAATATATCCGAGTTGCATTTGAAAGATACATCGATCCTCAAAGGACAAAGAATAGCCCGGTGCATAAGCATCCCGCATTCACACAGGGTTCTAGGAAGGGCCGCATCTCAAGAGGTGAATTGTTGTTTTTCTTTATATGACAATTTTATTGCACTAAAAACATTAACAAATTAGAAGTCAACTTGGACTGAAATTGCGACCCAATTGAATAGCGCAATCAAATATGTGAACTCAGTTATGGCCCTCCCTGACATTAGAAACCCAAGCCAAGCACCTTGTTTGCTAGTAAGAACTTGCATTTATAGACCCACATGTTTTAACTTTTAAGGGGATGAAAACACTATTTGGATTGGTTCGGATTGACCTATTTAACAGACAAATTAATTTTGTGTTAGTCTTGCAAATAGTTTAGATCTACTCGAAATTGAAAAAATAACAAGTTTTCAACCTAAACAGTCAAATCGTGTTGACTTTGGATTGAAATAAGTTCGGTTCATATCGTGATCGGGTTTCTCTCAATAATTTTAGGTCGGATTCGGGTCGGGTTATCGTGTTGGATTATACTTTTCCAATTATATTTCATTCCATGAATACCAATTTATAGATCAGAACATTGGAAACATCCAATACAAAATTTTCAAATTTTACTTTTTAGAGGGAAGCATCCATATACCGGTAATAGCCTAATAGGGTTGTCCGAAATCAAATCCGTACTGTTCAATTTGCTTGAGGCCCAGTTTTCAAACGGAGTTGGGTTCATTTTTAAGTGGGCTCACTTTGTCCTGAATTTTGGAAGTCCATTTTCTGATGTAGTTCAAGTATGTGTATCGGTGAGGCTGGGAACGTGATCCCACCACCGGCCCATATTAGCGGCAGTGGAAAGCGATTATTTTTTAAATGTGGGAAGGGGTAAAATGAAAATAGCGGGTCGATTTTGAAAAATTAAAACAAATTATCGGATATGGTACTCCGAGTCTATAAATCCGGAAGTATTGAGAATACTATATAGTTTGTATTCTCCTTACCTCCTCTTTTGGTATAAAATGAATTCAAGTTTTTTTTTTTTTTTAAATTGTCCTGCATAAATTAACTTATTAAAGAGTCAAAATAATGAGAACAATTGACTACTTAGCTGCTACTAATAAAGACATCTATTTTAAAATACCACGTAATTAAGTATTGTAAAAACATCAAATTGCTTTAAAATAAGTAGTGTCGTTGCAATTTTTAGATGAAAATGATTGGCATGTGAATGCTCTAAAATAGAGTGGTTAGAAATGAGAATTACTGCCCTCTTTGGATATGCTCTATTCATGACAACACGAGGCTTCCCTTAATGTTACAGGGAGGAATCATGAATGTGGATGTGGTCGTCCTAGCACCTTCCCCCCCAAAAAAAAACAAAAAAAAAGATCAAGTACATTTCATGTCAAGGTAATTCTACAATATTTTTTGATTCTTTGGAAAAAAAAAAAAAAACAAAAAGTGAGCAATTTCCCCCCCAAAAAAAAAAAAAAAAAAAACAAATAATACAAAAATTTAAAAGTTACACGCATGGAGGAATGTCCACAGGTTCCTCCATGTGTGCCCCCCATTTCTCCCAAGCTGCCAAGGAGCCACTGGCACGCATGGGAAACGCTGGCCCCACCTGGCACGTGTTTCTTCCAGCTACTAATGCTCTGGATCCAAAAGTTGAAATAAATTTTGAGAGGCTCGACTTTATTTTAAGAGTTGATTAATTTGTTATCACTCTATTCGATGCATGATAAGGCCATGTGCAATCGTTGTCCTGCGGGCCAACAATTCTACGTGGCGGGTGAGCGCGTGGCCCAAAGTCCCACATCAATAAGCCCGCACATCGAGGTCTAATGGGCGGCTAACCCCTACAAGCCAGCCCGCAGCCCATTTTTATTTTTTTCGCTTTTTCTTTTTTTCTTTTGTTTTTGTATTTTGAAATTCTTATTTGTTTCTTTTTGGGGTTTTTTTTTTTTGGATTTTTTTTTTGTTTTTTCTTTTTTCTGTTGGTTTTGTTTTTAAATTTTTAGTTGTTTTTCTTTTTAAAAAAAATTATTGGGTTTTCTTTTTTTTTGGCATTTTAAAAAGAGGTTGTAATTTTTAAAAAAAATTATTCAACTATTGCAATTTTTTGGTTAAATATTAACCAATATTCATTTTTTTTATTTATTTTCGAACTCTTGCAATTATTATGTGCTTATTATTTATCCCCCCAAAAATAAACCCAAATAACCAACCAAAATAATAAAAAAAACTAAACCAATTAAATATTGTTACGTGTGGGTTCCATTGGTATTATTTTATTTCGTGAGCCAAAGTGGTGAGTATTTCATTGGAGAGAGTGAGGATTGTGAGCTAAAAAGTTAGAGAGAGAAATGATGTGGCAGTGGCAGACCCCCACTGGTGAGCCAAATTTTGGGCTCATCATTGGGATTGCTCTAACAATTAACTTTAGAATAGTTGTTCCATCCTATTAATTTTTTTTAAACAAAAAACCTGTAACTGAACACCTATAAAATCTTTCAACATTAAATTATTAATACTCAAAAAGTTAAAAATAGGTATTATTATTCAAAATTTTCTAGTCCGATGGGTCATTTAGTCCATTGAGGAAGCACTAGTGTTGAACAATATCTAAGCTTTGTAAGTTTTTCGTGTAGACTTACTTAAGTACTTTCTAGAAGTTATAGCACATTCAACCTCATAACAACTCCAGGCTAGCTAGTTATACTTATCGGTCCATTTCTCACCTACTCAAGGAACACTATCAGTGACTGCGTTTCAACTTATCCAACCTCGACATTCAATTAATTAATCCATATTTCCTAATTAATTGGGTCATTGTTTGATATGACTAATTCCCTATCATTAGAATTTGGGAATAGATTTCAATTTGAATATATATGCACCACAAAACAGGGACACAAATAGCCCATTGGAATATTCACTCTTGGTTTTGAAATTTAAACGTCCTACTAATTCTTTCATCAAAGAAACATATATAAGAATACTAGTCATCAGATACATATGAGTAGGTAATTAGGCTGCGTTTGGGTTGTGATTTTGATTTGGGTCCAACTATTTTCGGTTCCACTTGACTTGTTATCTTGTATAAATTAATTACATGAGTTCGTCTCAGATATATATTACTACTTGAGACGTATGGGTTGGGTCAATTCGTTCTTAGTTCAAAATTATGAGTGTCGGCAAACTCTACTGTTAAAATTTTTGGAAGTCGTTATCAAAGATTTGGGTTTGAATCTTGCCTACATTGACCTTTGAACCTTACTCGCCCTCAAAAAAAATTCACAAAGAAAGTTCGTCTTACTTCATGACTTTATCAAACCACCCCCCCCCCCCCCCAACCAAAAACCTAATACCCCGGCATGCTTCCCTTTCTCTATTCCAGCTTTGTAAACCCCTGGCCGCTGTTTTTAATGTTTCACTCGTTATGCTTGTCATTCTATGACTGGACTTTGAGCTAATGTTGTATTACAAGAAGTAAAGCACTTGTAACCTAAATTTTCTCCATTCAAATTATTTAAATTTTACACTCTCTCTTTTGAGTATAAATATGATAAAGTAACATTGTAAAAGTCTAAATCTTAAACAGTAAAAGTGGTGAGGTTAAAATACTTTCTTAGGCTAAGACCACCTATTTGACTAGGCCCAATGACTCATTTAGATATTTGATTAAATTCTGTTTTTGTTAACATTTTTATCTAAAAAGTTAAGTTTAAATCAAATATGTAATTAATTCTTTGAGATCAACTTTTTAACATTAGTTATTTTCTATCATATCTTCTTTAAAAACCGGCGCATCAAACATTTTTTTTCAAAAACTATATATATATATATATATATATATATATATATATATATATATATAT
>JACYFF010031957.1:6716461-6740448 GCA_017589665.1 Selenicereus undatus | reverse complement strand
ATATATATATATATATATATATATATATATATATATATATATATATAAACAATTCGTAACAAACAATTAATGCAAATGAGTAACAGGTTAGAATAACCATTATACCCTTCAGAGTTGTTCCAATAGGGTGCAAGCTGCTCAGGGCCAGACAACGGCTGGCTTGCGCCTCACGGTTCACAAGCTGGCTTGTCCTGGCAAGCCACTTGCCCATCCAGCTCTAGATTTTTCCCTTTTTTGTGCTTTAAGTTTGATTTTTCTTTTTTTTTTTGAGTGAAAAATATTTTGGATTGGATAATTTTACATTTTTCTACTGAAATATTTTTTTGGGTTTGTCCATTTTTTCCTTTCAGACACATTTTGATATAAATATTTATATTGATTTAAACAACATCATTTTGGCAAAAAAATAATAAAGTATGTTTAATGGTGGGTTCATGACTATGATGTTGTTGAACTTGCATTATTTTTCACAAAAATAAAGTAAAATAACAAAGTACTAAAACATAAAAACTAAAGCAATTAAATATAGTTAGATATAAAATTTATAGACATTATTTTATTTAGTAAGCCAAAGTGATGAATCTTACATTAAAAAAACAAAAAACTTCAAATTAAAAAATTAACTCATAAATTAATGTGATAAAAATAAACCCTTATGAATGAACAAAAAATTTGACACACCGCTGACAATGCCCTGGATATCACAAGTAAAGACGATATGTTAGAGTGGACGGTTTGACAGCCGCCTTATTGAGACATATATAATTATGTGTACTAAAAATTGATAAATTGGAAAAGGAGCAGCCCCTCGACCAATAGGGAAAGGAGAGAGAGAAGACCAATTTCTGCTCCCGCTAGACTTGAATTTTTCAGGTCAGGCCAGCTGAGTCTCAGTGTCTTACAGACACACAGACACAGAATTTCGGTGGAGTTGAATTACAAACACGTGCGTGGAATTCTTAACACATCCATGACTGAATTTAATTAACCCTAATTTAAAGATTAAACACCAACTAATTAAAATGTTGCTAATTTATAATATTAATAACTCTCATTGTGGATCTTATTTTTACGAAATTTGAAAAGATTTAATATAAACAGTGTTATACCTGTATACGTCTTTACAATAACAATAACAATAACAATAACAACAACAATACTTTTCAGTTTGGGTCCCGCTTTCACAGGGTATCTATACCGCTGTACGCGTCTTTACTTTCAGAGAAATTGATTATAGTACGTACGTTTAGTCTAATCTAATTATGTTGCTAATTTGTTTGCCCTCAACTTGATCATGTGTCTGGTAATCTAACTATGAATTTCCCCAGTTTCTGTCATCTTCTTGTGACAGTAATTAAGAGGACCTCCACACAGGCGGGCGTCCGTTCCGTACCCACTCTTCTCCTACATTTCTAGTTCATGCATTTCTATTGATTCCTGGAAATTTATAAATCCTTCATAATTCATGCACCCGGCTTTTTTTTTTTTAAAAAAAATTCCTTTTAATTTAAGTCTTCTCCCCCCACAAAGAGTAGTATTTATTTGATTATTCAGTGCAAGTTTATAATCGGTTATGGAGGGAATTTATCTAATTATAAGCATATAAATTAACTGTAGTTTATTATTTGTTAATATATGTATAACTACTAAGAGGCGTTGATGCATACATATTATCATGTTTAAATACAAGGGATTAGGCTAATAATTGTTGGACCATCAAGTGTGTGTGTATACAGAGGGTCTGTTCTTTTTCGTGATAAGATGTAACTGTAAGATGGAAGGAAATGTAAGGAGCAGTAAGAAGTTGTAAGAAGACATAACAAGCTGTAAGAAGAGCCGCTGTAAGAATTAAATTGTAAGAAGTTGTAAGAATAAATGTAAGGAGTTGTTCAATTATTAAAAAATTGTATATGTATAATTGTTGGTCTTTAATGTGTGAATTATAAAAAAAATTATTTCATGAAAATAAATTACGTATATCATTGATATTTATGAAATTCACCCCATGGGGTGCGGCCCTTCCCCGGACCCTGCGTGAACGCGGGATGCTTGTGCACCGGGCTGCCATTTTTTTTATTGATATTTATGAAATAAATTTAATAACCTCACTAAACAAATTATATTTTAACATTACTGAAAAATATCTATTTTTCTACAATTATTAGTTTGGATAATAAAAAAATTAAAGTAACATAATTAATGAAAATAAACCTTTAAACAAGTCAATTAAATAACAATAAGATAAATTCAAGCCGACAAATACGTAGAACCAAATATGTTCCAAACTTGAGATGATTTTTTGGCATTAACATTAGTTTCACCCCTATAAGCAAATTAAAAATAACAATTTTCTCAACAAAATTGAATAGAAGTCTAAAAATGAAATCCTATTTAAATAAAATATTTGGAATTAAATTCAATCTAATGTTCAATTATATAATGATAGCAACCAAGTTATTATGGATAAACGTCTGGATAAAATAGCTGAAATGCTTTCTTCACCTATAGGTTTACTATTTTCATACATGATTCACGTCAAAACTCAAACACAAATGCAATTTTTGTTTTATAATTTTAAAACATATTGACTTATTTTCTCTATAATGACATAAATGCTTCACGTCGAAACTCAAATATTAATTCACATCGTTAAATTCTGTTTTTATATATGTTTATACAAATATCATATTCATGGTTGTAAGATTTTTTATATTGGTAGTATATAAAAAAATATACACATATTTCTATAAATATGAGAAAAAAATCGATGACAAGTTGAATGTTATAAAAAATATATAAGGAGATCTAAGAAGATGTATGAAGATATAAAGAGATGTAACAAGATGTAACAAGATGTAAGGATCGAGATATAACATGATGTAAGAAATTGTAATCTATAAGCTAAGTCCTCTGAATAACAGAAAAGAACAGGACCATATACTCCACAAGAATCAAAACCTAAACACAACAATCGATTATGAAGAAAAGTTTACATAGACTTTGTATCTTATTATACTCCGAAGTCCGAACATTACATGTGTTATGGGAGACATGCATTGCTTATACATATAACTTGACCAAAAATCAAATAAAATGTTTTTTTGTCCCCTTCAACTATTGTTCAAAAAGGAGGTGTTCAATCCGTAGGAAGAGTCTAACCTAACCATGAATTCTCCAGTTTTTGTCGATCATCTTGTAGCAGCCATTAACAGAACCACCACACGCGCGGGCCTTGTATGCCCACTCGTCTCCTACATTTCTAGTTCATGCATTTCTATTGATTCCTGGGAATTTATAAATCTTTCATAATTCATGCACCTGGCCTTTTTTTTAAAAAAAAAAGAAAAACCTTTTCAATTTAAGTCTTCCCCCCTCAAAGAGCAGTACGTATTTGATTATTCACTGCAACTGTGCAAGCGCATAATCGGTTATGAAGGGAATTTATTTAATTATAGGTCGTGCTCGATAACAGTATTTTGGGTAGCATTTAGTATTTTGATTAAGTTAATAAAATAATTAGTTAATTTTCAATGTTCGATAAATTAGTATTTTGACTAGCATTTCAAGCTAGTAGCATTTAGTGTTTTAAGCAATATTTTTTGAAAAGCTAATAGTATTTTGACTAGCATTTAAAAGTAGCTTTTCATATTTTTTAGCCAACAAATATCCTTTAAAAATTTTATCTTTGGAAATTATCTATATCCTTTTATGTCAATTTACATTAATTATCTAGCCTAACAGCTAAATTTACCAAACATATTAGTTTTAAGTTTCAATCGCTAATCTAAACAGCTATTCGCTAACAACTAAATTAGAAACGCTATCTACGATCTAAACAACTATTTGTTACCTGAACCACTATTCGCTGCTTAAACAATTAATTTTACCGAACAGGGCCATAAGCATATGAATTAACTATAGTTTATTATTTGTTACTATATATGTATTACTAAAAAGTGTTCATGCATGCATATTACCATGTTTAATGATAGGAAGAATTCGAGTTTTAACATTTATAACTCCAAGTGTAAGGTTTGTCGTCGAGTACTCGGAGTGTTGTCCACTAGGAGTTGAGTTTCAAGTACTGAGATTAGCTCGAGTGTTTCAAGCTAGGCTAAATGAAAACAAAATAAAGACATCATAAACTAAATCAACAAACATACAAAAAGAGGTTTGTAATTGTGATCGGGCCAATTGATGAATCAAGTGATCGAGGTGAGTCCTAACCTACCCAACTTCTGCTGAAAATAAGAGATGGTCGATTGCAACATTGAATACCACCCAAGCCTTTCTCAAGGGCCATGAGCTAGTCTAATTAGTCTAACCGCCTATTTTTATGGGGTTAACTCAATTAGACCACAAAATTAGCAATCTCGGACCTAGCTAGGATCGGGACTATTTTCATGTCCCGAACCCGGCTACCCCCTCTTCCACACTAGCTAATTGACCTCACCTCTCGGCATAAGTGAATCGCCAAAAAATATAAATGAAAGCTCTCTCAAGCATTTCATCGAACACTTGGCAGGCATGAAAGAAAACTCTATGGCCTAAGCGTAAATTGGGTGTGGTTAGGCTTAAACCAAGACTAATTAGCCATCAAGAAGTTAATCACAATCCTAGCCAACCAAAATTAACAACTAATCATCAACAAAACACAAAAACCCCAAATTTAGCCTAAGCTAGCAAATATGAAAGCTAACATGAACTAGAGATGAAAGAGAATGAAACTAATCTAATCTAATCAATCTAACTAAACATGAATTAATAATGAAAACTAAACAAATTAAATGCAAGAATTAAACTAACAAAACCTAAACAAGAACAAAAACATGAAATAAAGAAAGAGAGAAGAAGATAAACATATGCTTGATTTGATTGAATGAACTTAAAATCTACAAACTTGAATCCCAAAATCATCCTAAACTGTCTACATTATTTCCCCCTAATGCGGTCTTTTGAAGCTAAACCCTAGGCTAAGAATCTCTCAAAAGTCTCCAGAGGTCCCCAAAGAAGTCTAAAGAAAAAGCCTTAAAAGGAATCAAAACAGAGCTTTGAAACATGTGAACTAGGCTTTGGCGACGGCTGTCTTAATCCCGACAGGAGGTGTCGCGGGCCCCGACGGCCTATCTTAATCCTGAAGCCCTAGGTGTCGCAGCCCCTATTGGCCACCCTACAGTTGTGCGATGGCTGTTGTTTAGGTGGCAGGTGGCCGTCATGCGATGGTTTGTTTTGTTCCCTTTTTTGACCCTCTTTTGCTCCTTTTCACAACACTTTCTTGATTGAATTTATTACCTGCAAAAGTAAAGAAAACATGTAAAAATTCTCAAGATTAAGTTATTATATGAGCTAAAAATTAAGTGACAGAGGCACATAAAACACGACAAATTAGCGCCCAACATTTAAATACAAGGGATTAGGCTAATAATTGCTTGTGCTATCAAGTGTATGTATACAAAGGGCTAATAAGATGCAACTGTAAGTTGGAAAGAAATGTACAGAGATGTAAGAAGTTGCAAAAAGATGTAAGACACTATAAGAAGAGCAACTTTAAGAAGTTGTAAAGATAAATGTAAGGAGTTGTTGAATTATTAAAAAAATTGCATATGTATAATTATTGGTCTTTAATGTGTGAATTCTGAAAAAAATTATTTCATAAAAATAAATTACGTGTATCATTGAGATTTATGAAATAAATTTCATAGCATCACTAAACAAATTATATTTTAACATTACAGAAATAAATCTATTTTTCTACAATTATCGTTTTAGATAATAAAAAAAATATTGAAATAATATAATTAATAAAAATAAATCTTTAAACAAGTCAATTAAATAACAATAAGATAAATTCAAGCTGATGAATATGTAGAACTAAATATGTTCCACACTTGAGGCAATTTTTTGATATTAATATTAGTTTCACCCCCTATACGCAAATTAAAAAATAACAATTTTTCTCAACAAAAAAATTGAATAGAACCCTAAAAATGAAATCCTATTTAAATAAAATGTTTTGGAATTAAATTCAATCTAATGTTCAATTGTACATTGATAGCAACCAAGTTATTATGCATAAACTTATGGATAAAATAGCTAAAATACTTTTGTCACCTATAGGTTTACTATTTTCATACATAATTCACATCGAAACTCAAATATAAATGCGATTTTGTTTTATGATTTTAAAACATGTTTACTTACTTTCTCTATAATGACATATATGTTTCATATTGAAACTCAAATATTATTCCACATTGTTAAATTCTATTTTTACGTTTATAAAAATATTATATTCATAAAAAAAGTTGTAGGATTCATATTGGTAGTATACAAAAAAATATATATATATATACATATTCTTATAAATATGAGAAAAGAATAGATGACAACTTGAACGTTATAAAAATATATATAAGGAGATTTAAGAAGATGTATGAAGATACAAGGAGATGTAAGAAGATACAAGAAGATATGAAGAGATGTAAGAAGATGTAAGAAGCTGTAAAGAGATCTAAGAAGCTGTAAAGAGATGTAAGAAGCTATGAGAAGTTGTAAGGAGCTATAAGTTGTAAGAAGTGGTAAAGAGTTGTAAGTTGTAACCTAAATCCTCTCTACAATAGAAAAGAACAAGGTCATATACTTCATAAGAATCAAAACCTAAACACAATCATCGATTATGAAGAAAAGTTTAGATCGGCTTTGTATCTTATTATACTCCAAATTTCACATTTGTCATAGAAGAAATGCATTGCTTATACATGTAACTTCACAAAAAAATCAAATTAAATGTTTTTTGTGCCCTTCAACTATTGTTCAGAAAGGTAGTGTTCAATGCATAATTGTGTTCAATTTGTGTGGTCAAGTAGAATTTTGTCGTTCTCCTGTCCCGTTACTTAGTTCCTTTGGTTCCATTTATTTTCTTTAATTTATGAAACTGTCACAGAATTTATCAAATAGAAAATTTAAAACATTTCACGAATGTGAGCGAGAGTTAGAAATTCATCTTAATTCATGTTTTTTTTAAATACTACTCAACCACTGCTGCTTGCACTTCTTAGTAATTTCTAAATAAGACTTCCTTTTTTTTTTTTCTGTATTGTTTCAAAGTATACTTCCAGTTTTCAACTAATTCCCAGATTATATCAATAAAAATTTTACTTAGTTATATGTATATAATATGATGTAATAATTTTTATACCTGTAATTTCACAAGATCACGGTAAATTATAATGTTATAAGAACAATGAATGTTGCAATGAGGTGGAAACGTATATAAAAAAAAATATATCTTTAAATCTTAGTATTGGTGTGAAGGTCACCAACTTAGATTGTTGTGTTTAAGTTGAATTTGAATTTTGGATTCCCCCCCCCCCCCCCCAAAAGAGTTAATCATACGTTCCAACTAACAATATATATCATGATCTTGGCATGCAAAACATTGCAAAATTATGAAAATTTTAAGAAGCTCATAATGTATGTAACTTACTCCACATATCATAGTGACCAAAGCCTTCTTAATCTAGTGAGTAGTGACGGTCTTTGTTAAGAATTACCATTAAAATTATTCTATTAGTGTTTAGTTTTCATGGAAGGTGGGGAGTCGAAACAATAGGGGTGTGCAAAACTGGTTAACCGAAGTTTCGGTTAACTGAACATCGGTTAATCTTATGTTCAAAAAGATTTCGAACCGTAACCAAACCGAAAAAGTCGGTTAACTAGTTTTTTGGTTCGGTTAACCGATTTTTCGGTTCGGCTACTGGTTAATCGTTCACAAATAATAAAAAAACATATACTTTCTTACCAAAATTTTTCATTTTATTATGTTTAAATTTTTTAAAAAAAATTAAACTTTGGTACTTACCATTTATAAATAATAAAAAAGTGCACTTTCTTACCTAAATTTTTTATTTTTTATGTATAATTTTTTAAAAAATAAAATTATTTTTGATTCGGTTAACCGCCAGTTAACCGAATTTTTAAATTGTCCATACCATAATCGAATCGAAAACCGAAATTTTTCCAATTCAGTTAACTGATCCGATTTTTTTTGAAAGTAAAGCTCTTGGGGACCCCCTCCCTTTGATCTTACTTTAAGATTTGCTGTTGTGTAGATAAAGCTTTCATATTCTTGCCATGCCAGTGTTTGTGTATGCTAGTTTTACGAAGAACCTTATTTATCCCTTTAACTCGTTGTAAGTCTCGCTCGTTGTATGATTTTGGAAGTTTTTCAATTAAAAAATGTTTCCAATTTTTCTTTTTTGTATGTATATTGGAACCGGTCTCTTTGTAGATAGTGATACCTGTAAGGAGAAGACTGATTATATCTGAATATCTCCAGACCTTTCGTAAACGGAACCCATACTGAGAATTGTTGTTTTTGTTATCTTTCCTTTAACGTGCATCACCCGACTACCTTTTTAACACGGATCCAATTAGTACGCTAGCTTAGCTAATTCTTGTAAATGTGTCAATTTTGACCTAAGCACTATCTATAATGCATGAGATGGAAAATAATCAAGTTACACATGGTCTAACCAATCTTAAGCAGAAATGAGTGCGATTTCAAATCAGCTATATCAATTTTTTCAAGTAATCATGAAGTGGTGGACGCACATATGAAGTTGTGGATTTCAAGACACTGTTAATTGAAAGAATCATTTAAAATTTCATATAATTAAAAATAGTTAAAAAATATTAAAATTAGAACCCCAAACGCATAATTGACTAAGGTCCTGTTTGGCAAACAGTTGTTAGCTATTACCTGTTAGTTATTTGTATTAGCTGTTAGTTGTAAACAGTTTGAGTTAACTATTTGAATTAGCTGTTTGCCATTAACTGTTTGCTGAAAAACTTTTTGATAAAATTAGTTGTTTCTGATAAAGTTGTGAGACAAAAAGCTAATTCTTCAAAAAAACTCTTCAAAAAAGTTCATGAAATTAACCTTTTCAAATTAGATTTTTGAATCCAAAAAGCTCTTTTAAAAATTATTTTCATCAAATGCCAAAATTAACTTTTTACTTAGTCAACCAGATAATCTGAGTCAAAAAAATTCTTTTTGATAAAAAAACTCTTCAAAAAATTGTTTGCCAAACACCTTCTAAATAATGATTCTAAATTTTAGAAAATAAAGGAAAAGTTAGGCATCAATGTCAATCTCATGGGCTTTGCTCCGTCCAAGAACTTTGTATCAATAATATTTGTAGATTCGTTCATGGAAGAAATGTGTTGCATGCATATGTTTTGCGAGGTTAATCAAAAGAAACCTTCAAATTAGTGGCCGACATCATCGACATTTATGTAATGCTGAGTTGCTTTTTGTTCTACTTTTGTTCCTCTTTCTCTGGTGACATAACGTAATTATAACGGTAGGAATCGGCCAGATTAAAAGTACAGAATTTTTGTTTGAATACTTTGTCAACGTCTTTGCTATGTATTACATATTTTCATGCTGACGCCTTCTTCATATAGCTCATCACTGATCTGGACCAAAAGAATTTTCAATAAAAATGTGCGATTAATTGATTGATCAATTCTTCTTAATGGTAAAAAGTTTCCCATTTTCCATTTGATACAATGCATGTGATTTCATGGCCCGGTCAATGTATGATCAATTGATCATATCGTTTAAGTACATGGTTTTTTTCAGATCTTTGATCGTTGACTTAAAAATTTTGCCTAAGAATGAAAGTCAATTCCAAATCTGCTTTGTCTTTTTTTATGTGTCTTGGATCCTCCATTTTACTGAAGTCGAGCTACTGTTGGCCTAATAAGGGGTAGAGCTCTGTAGGGGTGAGCAAGAGTTTGGGGTATCCTGAAACCTATTCGGAGCTAGTCAAACGGTTCTGTCCAGTTCTTAAAAAGAGGAACCGATCCACTTGGTTCTGAATTATGAATTAATGAATTATGAATTGTGACTTATGAAATATATACAATTACATTTATATCTTCACCCTAATTTGATATTTATTATCATAATATTTTTTGTTTAACATTAACTTAATTATTTCTTTTTTAGTTATAAAATTTATATGACATAATAATGTTTAGAACATTGTACATCTCAAAAGACTAATTAACCTACATCATTTACTAAATTAAAGAAGACATTTAAATTAAAATCATTAACTTCTTGGATACAAATCCTCATGGATGGCCTCATTCTCACAGATGTTAAGTTGTTGAAGGAGGGGAGTGGAGAAGTTAGAGTAAGCAAAATGAACGAATGAGCATCATATTAGCAAAAAAGTGGGGGTTTATTTTGAATGTCATTAAATGTAATTTTGACAAAAAGAAGTGGGCAATACGATAACTTTGATATTAAATAGTACAAAACTCTTGCAAAAAACTCATCTACAGAACTTTTTAAAGATTAACTTTTTGAATAAAAAAACTAATATAAAAGATTATTTTACCAAATATATTAAAGAATATTTTAGCCACAGTCAAGCAGCTAATACCCAACAAGGTCATTAGCGTACCCTTGCATGCAAGAGTCGTAGACGGCGACCAAACACCCAAGGAAAAAAAAATATATATATATATAGCCAGAGTCAGAGGGAGGAAAGCGGTAGTATTTAGTAGTTGTTGACTAAGAAAGGACCAATATTTGTACTTCCAATTAATTTAAATTTAAACCCAAAAAACCAAAAGAAAACACGGCCTAATTAATTAATTCCAAGTAAATTCCAAAATATGTAATGTATTCAGTGCATCTAAATCTAAATCTAAATCTAAATTAAAAAGGAAATTTTTGGTGGCTACCAACCCATAATATGTATCATGTATGTCGGCTATTGCCTTTGGCTTCCTGCTCGACGGTGCTGGCATGAACTTTTTGAGAAAATATTTAAGGATTTTTTTTTGTCTGCAACTTTCCTCCTACCAAAGTTGTGGTTTAAATTCATGAACTTTTAAGGTCAGATTTTTATTTTTATTTTTTCCGTTTTTTTTCTTTCAGTATGATTTTAAGCACGTTTTGTTTTAGTTTTGGTTGTGAGAAATTGTGGAGTAAGTGTATTTACTTGGCTTGGAGACTGTGCCTATAAGTTAAAGTCAATTGCAGTTAGAGGTGTATTTATGTCGAGAGGACTTCAAAATTAATTAGGTTAGAGATACATCGGTTGTCCGTGACTTAATATGAATGTAGACCATGTAGTAGATGTATAGGTTTAACTTAAGCTTGTGGCTGGCTACGTTTGAGAATTTGGAGTCGAGTTTGAGTCAATAAGATTGCAAGAGTGCACGGTTTAATTAGTTTTATTTGGGCGAGACTGAGACAATTATGTTCATTTTAGTTTATCAACAGTATCTGTATGTCATCAACATTAATTATCATTCACCTTCATTCAATACCATTCAGTATGATCATTTAGGCCCTGTTCTTTTCAGTGAGAAATGATGAATGTGAGATGGATGAGTGTGGGAAAGGGGGGGAAGAAGTGGGTGAGATTTGGTAAGAGTGGTATTTTTTTTTTAAAGTGTGAGAGGAGGGGGGGAGGAGTGGGTGAGAGTGGCTAGGAGTTGAAAGGAGTTGAATGAAGGAGTGTGGGAAAGGGGGGAAGGAGTGGGTGAGAGTGGGAAAGAGTGACATTTTTGTTTACGAGTAGAAAAGAGTGAGAAGGGAGGAAAGGAGTGGGTAGATGTAGGAAGGAGTGAGTTGGGTTCATTAAACCACGAAAAGAACATGGCCTTAGTATAACTCAGCAACTTTTTAAAACTTTCGACAAATTTCAATGACTTTCATCACTAAAAAAATACTTATCAATATACCTAGTCATATTTTCTTTGAACAACTTTCGGTAACTTCAACACCAAGCAATGACTTTCAGTAACTTTTGAGCAATTTTCAACATTCATAATTTTTAGCAATAAATAAAAATGAATACTTTTGGTAATTTGAAAAGAACAGACTGTAACATTATATGTTGACTACTAAAGAGATCAATGATTAATATGCAACCTTTATTGCATGGTTTGGATGGGGAAAAAAGAAAAATTGCAGCCAACAATTAGCTGCTTGATTTGAGGAAATTCTTATAGCAATCCCAATGGTGAGCCCAAAATTTGGCTTACCAGCGGGGCCTACCACTGCCACATCATTTCTCTCTCCAACTTTTTAGCTCACAATCTTCACTCTCTCCAATGAAAGACTCACCACTTTGGTTTATAAAATAAAATACTATCAATGGACCCCACACTTAACAATATTTAATTGATTTAGTTTTTTTTTATTTTGGTTGGTTATTTGGGTTTAATTTTTTAGGGATAAATAATATGCACATAATAATTGCAAGAGTTCGAAAATAAATAAAAAAATGAACATTGGTTAATATTTGACCAAAAAATTACAATAGTTGAACAATTTTTTTACAAAATTACAACCTCTTTTTAAAATACCAAAAAAAAGAAAACCCAATAATTTGGTAATACAACTAATACAACAATTTTTTTAAAAAAATTACAACTTCTTTTCAAAAACCCAATAAATAAATAAATAAATAATTTAAACAAACCAAAACCAACAAATTAATAAAAATAAAAAAATAAAAAAAAAAGAAACACAAGAAAAACAAAAAAATAACATAAAAAAAAAGAAACACAAAAACAACAAAAAAAACACAAAAGAAAAAGGAAAAGTGGGCCGAGGGCCGCTCACCCTGCCGGGCCATCTCGCGGGCCCTGCCTTGTGGGCCATCTGCTGCAGACCCTCGCGCCCCTAGCCCGCCCGCCACGTAGGATGGTTGGCCCGCGGGCCAACCATTGGTATTGCTCTTATATGCTCCTTGGGAGCATGTACTCTCATTTGCCACATTTATGTATTTTTTCTATGTGCATTTAATTTATTACATATATTATCTTAATATATTTGTTTTGACGTACCTTTTGAGAGCATGTGTCCCCAAGAGCATGAAAGACACTTTAATTGATTTGCACGTATGGGGGACAAGGGTAATTTATATATGTATTTGGCAAGGACGTTCTGATTGAGCAGCCACTAATCGAAATTCTTCTGAAAAGTTAAACTTCTTTAAAAGAACGTCTATAAAATTAATTTATAGTTCTTAGAGTTTGTTCTTTATAATTTATAATGAGACCCTATTATCAACATTCAATATTAATCAACATTCATTATCACTATCAGTAATAAATTGATTATGATAAATTAAAAAGAATAGACACTTAAATTTCACAAGACTACTAAAAATGCGACATTTTTATACAATACTTTTGAATCTGTTTGTGTACTACTGGCCTCTCATAAGTACTTGCCAAAGAAGCAAAGTTGATGCTTGAGACAATGCATCTTAACAAAGTATTATCATTGATAAATTTGTGATTGTAAGTTAGCCTCGAAACCCTATGGTCGCGTTGTGGATTTATGTTGGAAGGTTAACCTCCCAAGTACCAAGTTGCGGATCTTCTATGGAAGATGGTTAAGAGATTGAAAGCACCTTCCCCCCATACCATTTGATGGTCATCTCGAAATGGAGCTTCAACTCCATGAGAAAAGTGAGACATGTAAACTTTCTAATAAGGGCAAAAAGAGTAGCAGTAAGAATTCAAAGTCAAATCATGAGTCGTCTATCTCTACTGAAATTGTGAAAGAAATTTTGGATTTGGAAAAAAGACTTGGTATTTCTATTATCGGAGATGAGACCTAGCAACAATAAGAAGAATCACAAGAAGTATGAGAAAAGAGTTGGAAAACAAACGACAAACTAAAGATTTATGTTCTTAGGTTATCTCTAGTGGCTGTTTTATTTGATGTTTGTGTTTAAAACTAGCGGCTTGTTTGGGCTTACTTGTTTACGATTTGCAATCTGTAGGTTGCAGTAGCTTTATGTTGTTGTAGCTGTCTTTTCTTATAAGTAGTGTAATTGTCGTATTGTCTTTATTTATTATTGTAAATATCATATCCAACTAAGTAATCGAAAAAAAAACAAATTTATATATGGCGATATAAGCTAATTAAACATTTATGATAAAAAGACTTTTTCTCTTCTTATTAAGCCAACACATAGATGTCATAAACAATACTAGTCTATGTAAACATAAATTTCGAGCCTAAAATAAATTAGACAAGAAATTAAGCAACAAATTGAATTTTTGTATTGATGTTGTATATGGGTACAATATCTGAATTTAATACAATGAAATGATCATCTGATTCGATCTCCTAATGGCTTGAGTGTTCGAGGGCGTGATGCTTGATCTCGGTTGATGCAAATCAGCTAAAGAACTCTGAAGACTCTTGATTTTGATGTGAAAGTGACTAATTGTAGCTTCTGAAGCTCTGCAAGTTTTGATTCTTCTCGCTTGGTAGCCGGATGTTCCTTGCCGTCTGAGCTCTAAATTTTGCAAAATGCTGGGTATTGAATGTAGTTGGCTAGATTAATAGATGCAAGGGCAAGGTTGCTTGATCTCGATCGATGAACTGGATGAATACCTCTGAAGTAGTCTTCAATTTGATGTTGTAAAAGATGTTGAGCTAGCTGACTTTGATCCTTCCTGCTTGGTAGCTGGATGTTGTTTGCAGTCTAAGCTCTGGAGCCTGTAGGATGTTGAATGTTGAGCTCCCCTCAAAATGAGGGGGGAGGACCCCTATTTATAGGCTCGAAGGTTAGAGTTTGAATTAGACGTTGGACCTTTGACCATATCTTAGTAATTATTCCCTTAATTTTAAAAAGAAAATAATTACTAATTTCTGCATCATCAATGACACGTGACATCTTTTAACTGGCTGAATTTTAGCCACATTTAATTTTGACCAAGTGGGTCCACCAAAGTCAACGTGACACATGACAATTTGCGACTGGTCATTTTTTTTTACACGTGACATCATCTGATTTATCGTAAAATTTTTACCTTCTACAGTCTACATTAAAGAACCACCCAAAAGCTTGATGCTTGTGAGTGTATTTTGTATTTTACATTTTTCTGGATTTGATTTTGAAGGTATATATACCTAGAGAGACTTTGACAATTAGATCTGGATTCAAGAACCTGAAAATACAGGAGAAGTATATTCATATTTACAAGGGAGAAAATAGTTTAGTGGTCTGTGTAATTCAGACCTATTGGAAGCATTGAAAAGGATGCGTAATGTGTACACATCCAAGTTGTCGGATGAAAATCGTCAAAATTTTGCAGCGGCGAAAGCCGATGGGCAATCTCAAATAGCGATTAGGTTCAGTGGCACACCAAATCCAATTTTTACTTGAAAAACACACACGAGTGCAAGTTCCATGAATTATATTCGTCTTTTTTTTTATAGAGGATGAGGTCAATTTTACTTTATTTTTAATAATAATTACTGTTTTGCTCTTCCTTTTTCTAGCTTAGTCAATCAAGTTGTATGGTCTTAATTAGCGTGGATACCATTGATCTTGACTTTGTTAGGAACACCGCTTTAGAAATTCATTGTTCAGTATCCAATGTTAAATTTTTTATATCAATTGGGCTTTCAGTAAAAAGTTATGGTTATAAGCTCAAATGAGATTTCAGCTCAAAATCAACTGACAATAGGCAGAGTAACTTACAAGTTTATATACATGTATAAGTCCTTAATCTTACAGATGTGGGAGAATACTCACTTTCATATTTTTTGTATTTATTAATATAGAACAATACCTACTTTCCTATTCCAACATCGAGTGATATATAATACTTTTAAAAGCGTACATTTTATCCACTAGTTGTTCAGTATGTAAAGTAGGATAAGCATGTCCAGGTGGGAAGATTGGTTTTATATACAGGGTGTTTGGTAAACAGTTTTTTGGATAGCTTTTTGATTAAAAAAAGCTTTTTTGATCAAAATTGGCTGTTTGACCTACTAAAAAAGCTAATTTAGATTTTTCGTGGAATAGCTTTTTAAAAGTGTTTTTGGGTCTAAAAAGCTAATTTGATTAGCTTTTTGGAATAAATTTTTGAAGAATTAGCTTTTTGTCTCACAACTTTGTTAGAAACAGCTAATTTCACCAAACAATTTTTTACAAACAGCTAATTGAAACAGCTAACACAATTTAATATTTGTCCTTTACTTCACTTGTTCCAAAATTCTTACTCTCTCCTAGCTAGGATGGATTTACATGGAGAGTACCAAGGTCCCTGATACCTGTTAGTCAGAGTACTTTATATAATTACTTTGAAGGCTTTCATATAAACACATATAAAAATTAAATGATATTATTAAATTTTAGAGAATCAAAATGACAAATTATATGAATTCTATAAATTTAAATTTGTCGCTAACCTCCAAATCTAAGAGGTGGCCAGATTTATTTATTTTAAAAAAAGATTTTTATTGTTTCTTTTTTCAAGTTTATTCACTTAATTTGTGAGGATTCATTGTTGCAGCTGCACCACTCCTGACCAAAACGTTATTAGTTTTCTAGCCAACGACAGAGCTTTAGAAATAGGACATATGGATGTGATAATTAATACTTGAAATACAAGCATAAAATATATAATTTACTCAGGTTCGATTCCCGATCCGATCCCCCTATTGTATTGCATTGCCTTTGTGGTTCATTTAAATAAAAAAAATATATAATTTATCAATGATAAGATCAGCAACATCAATTTTTTTCCATCCTTATTTTAAACAGGAGATCAACACGGTCAAGGAAACAAAAACTACTTAACAACAAGCACTCGGTCAATGTCTTACATGTAAGTGTGTATTCTGGCAACCGCGTAAATACGTACATAAGATGTACATATTCACATTTTTTGTTTTGACCTACATCATTATTTTAATTAAATAACATATAGTATAATATTTCTATCTAAATAAATAGTATAAATTGTTACAGCCTCTAAAAAAATACGTTTTCTAATACTTTGAAGTTTCTTCTTCTTTGTCCCCCTGCTGGGAGGGCAGTTTCTTATGTGCTCCCGAGAATACGTGCTCTCATTGTCCACATATATATATTTTTCACGCGTATATTTGTCATGTATTAATTTTTTAATATATACTTGGTGATGTGACCCGTGGGAGTACATGCTCCTAGGAGCATGATATACATATTGGGCTGGGAGATGTTGTGGAGGTGGTCAAAGGTTAAGAATATTTCCAGCCATTATTGGACAATATTTCTGAGAATAATTTATATATGACTATTTTAAGCATTTATTTTCTCAACTAAGGGCAAAAAGATTCTTAGTCATATTTTTCTGCCCTTATGTCATGTGGTAGATATGGCTTATTAAATAATTATTAAAAAAAATGTTGCGCAAAATAAATGGAGATACTTACTCAAATCCCTTCTATCAAGCATTAAAATATGCCATGACACATCACTTGGGAGGTTTTTAATAAATTTAAGTATAATACTATTAGAAAAACAATTTTCTCCACCTAATATTCATATAAAAAATTAAAAACAGCAAAATGTAGCAAATATAATGAGGATGGAAAATGTCTTTTTTAATTTGCAAAACAACAGAATATTAATTAAGTTTACAATTTCAAGTAATCCCATGTCATGGCTTAGGCAAGGAACAACCTACTTAATTAACACTCTTACGCCCCCCCCCCCAAAAAAAAACCTAATTAATAGAAGGTTTTTTTAAAATGAAATAAGAGTACGTACAACATATTACATGATCAGAATCTGAAAAAGGGTTGTTAAGAATATAATGCAAACTAGACATATAATTTACAATTTTGTGCATCACATGTTTAGAAATATATATATGATTAATGACTAATTTTGGCTTGATTCTTTCCTAGCTAGAATAAAAATTAATGGTCACACATGTCTATATGACAAGAAAGAAAATGGCAAAGGAAGATGACCTAGCCAAACAGAGTAATTATTTATTATTTTTTTAAAAAAAAAAAAAGAAAGAAAGAAAGGGGACCAAGAAGCTACGGGTCAAGCTAGTCTTCTTGAAGATACATCTCCTCATTGATTAATGTTGCTCCATGCCTCATGTCTAGTCTAAATTCTATCTTCAGCACGTGTTCCTTGACCTTGACTCCTTTTCTTATTATATTTTATTTAATAAAATAAAAAGAATATTAAAAACACTCGCCCACTCTTCATAGCAACACTTATAATCATAGATCCGAATTTATAAACGTGATAACATAGTATAATTCGAACTGACGGAATATTTTTTTTGGTTAAAAAAATCGATCATAGAAACACAGGCTGACTTTAAAGCTAATAAAAAAAATTACCATACATAATAATCCGAGTATATAAATCGGAATCATTATATAATTTATATTCTCCACAGTACAGACACTATCTCTCCTATAAAAACCGAGTCCCCCATTATCTGATTTTGCTGTCAAGGATCTTCTTTTTTCTCTCCTTCCTAACACCTTCCACCGCCTGCAAGTGGAGCCAAATTGAACGTACCATCCCTTGAACATCCACCTTCTTAATATCTCTTATTCTCTCCCTACATAAGCCATCTTTGCTGGCCGGTTAACAATCTTTGACTACTGATACTCATCTTCTTCACCTCTAAGAAATTTTTGACTTTAATTTCAAAGCTAGCTAGCATTTCATATATGGATTATTCAACGTGGTTAAGCTCAGCTTCATTGGATCTGAGTCGTAGCAATGATCACAATCATGGCAATGGCAATACGCTCCGGCTTTTCGATGATTCTCCTGTTCGGGATGGTCTTAAGACTGCCATCAAAGTTGAGACGATCCAAACCTGCAGCTCCAATGAAGTTGATCGCCAACCTTTGATCAAAGATGAGGTTGGTTGCCATTCATGTTCTCGTAGCTTGCAAAAGTCACTTTTGAACAATCTTCTCGACTTTAGATCTGGGTTCTAATTTACACTACCCAACAACAGCGCATACCAGCCTGTTGTCACGATCGACTGAGATTTGGTTAATACATATTTTTAGTGTTTTCTTAATGAATATATATATGTAATTTGAAACTAAGTACATGGATATTGTAATTTGTAAGTAAAATGGATAGGGTGACAAGTTTTCATTGATAAAATGATTTGTAATTCCAGGCAGGAGTTCTGATGGAAGAGTTGAAGAAGGCAAACGAAGAGAACAGGAGGTTAACCGAAATGTTAACGGTCGTATGTGACAATTACAATGATTTGAAGAGGCAGTTGGCGGATTACATGACTAAAGCTGCAAGTAATGAGTTGGTGGGCAATGTGGCCAAGAAAAGAAAGATCGAGAATTCCACCAATAGTAATAACAACAACAATAACAACAACAGTAACAAGATTATTGGCAGTAATAATGTCGACAGTGGTTCGAGCGATGAAGAAGATTCGTGTGAGAAACCAAAGGAAGAGGCTATTAAAGCCAAGGTCACCAGAGTTGCTGTTCGAACTGAAGCTTCTGACTCCACCCTTGTAAGTCCATATAAGTTATAACTAAAATCTTATTTTTCAGTAAACCTCGTCTTAATCAATTAATTGCTTAATTAGTAATGTGTTTTGTTGACGTACGTACATATATGTGTGTATATATGCAGATCCTGAAGGATGGATATCAATGGAGGAAATACGGGCAAAAGGTGACTAGGGATAACCCTTGCCCTAGAGCTTACTTCAAGTGCTCCTTCGCGCCTAGTTGTCCGGTTAAAAAGAAGGTAATTAACTAGACTCGTACGTATGTTAGTTTTCTTCCTCAGAAATTTTCTTCAACAGCAAGATTGTGCACGTTTAATCTGTCCAAATCCAGATCAGTGTATTTTTAACTGTGTGGTGCGTGGTCGTTCGCATATTCTTCGGAAATTAAGACGACTTCATTTAAAATTCCTAAAGGAACTTGTTGGAGTATGAAAGTGGGTATTGTCCCACATTGATAAAATTCAAAGAATATGATAGTGGGTGTTGTCCCATATTGATGAAATTAAAGGGCTTGGGCATGTGTATAAGGTTCTGAGCTACTCCATCCATTGTCAATTAGTTTTTGGGTTGGAACCTCATTTGAGCTTGTATGCATGACTCGTTGTTGAAAGTCCAAATTAATATAAAAATTTAACAGAACTGTTTCTGAGATGGTAAGAACATTCCTAACAATTTTGACTGTCTCAATTAAACAATGAAATCAATTAACTATATATACACATTAATTTTTCAATTAGTAGGTAGCCAAATTGGGGTAGTTGTTGATCAAGACATGAAGTTTAATGTAACATTCTTCATTTTGACATATTTTCAGGTTCAAAGAAGTCTAGAAGACCAATCAATGCTAGTCGCAACCTACGAAGGGGAGCACAACCATGCACCTCCATCCCAACAGGAGCCAGCACTGGGCCCAAACCGGTCCTTCAGCCTCGGCTCCGTCGCATGTAACGCGACCCTAGCCTCATCCGGACCCACAGTCACTCTTGACCTAACCAAGCCCAAGCCTAGCACTGCTAAAAATGACACAACTCCAAAAACATTAAGCAGCAATAACGTCAGTTCTGCCCAACTGTTGAAATTCAACTCCCCTGAATTTCAGAAGCTTTTGGCAGAACAAATGGCTTCTTCTTTGACAAAAGATCCCAACTTCACAGCTGCTCTTGCTGCTGCCATTTCTGGGAGATCTGCACAAACCTCAACTGATTAATCAAATCAAGTGTTAATTCTTGGTATTTAGACTGGAAATTGCAGCATTTTGGGCTCAGAGTGCAGATGGGGAAGTTAAGATCAAATTTTACTGCAGGGAGAAAAATTGAGCAAGTTTATGTTCAAGCTGAGCAGGGGAGTTTCTGGGCTAAGTCAGCCCACCAAAGATGAACCAATTTAGGTTGGATTTTGTACAGCATTTAAGCAGAGCCCGTAGTAATAATGGAGAATTGTGTTAGATTAATTAGCTTAGCTTGAATAGGTCATGATCAGCACAAAGGTGCTCTTAAATGTTGAGGGTAATTTTCTTCCTTTTGCACAATTGTTAGCTTTGTGTCATATTACAATTCTCCATATGCAATAAAAAAAATATTTATTGCTATTTAATTTTTTATATATAAATATATATGTCTAAATTTATGTCTTATAGAGGTGTTTGGTAAATAGCTTTTTGAAGAGTTTTTTAGTCAAAAAGAACTTTTTTTACTAAGATTAGTTATTTGATTAAATAAGAAAGTTAATTCATATGTTTAGTGAAAAGAGCTTTTATAAGAGCTTTTGGGGTCCAAAAACTTAATTTGAAAAATTTAATTCCATTTGTTTTTTGGGAGAGCTTTTTAAAAAATTAGTTTTTTTATCTTACAAATTTATCAAAAGCAGTTAATTTTACCAAACAGTTTTTCAACAAACAACTAATGTAAACAGCTAACTCAAATAGCTAACAACTAACAACTAATACAAATAACTAACTACTAATAGCTATTTACCAAACAAGGCCGTAATCTTACACAAGTAAAATGTAAGGGTTAGGCATAGCAGTCTTAATTACCCTAAATAAGAAAGATGGTAGAATCTATAGGCCTTAATTTTGCAGCAATATTTGGCTTTTTTCAACTGCTTATTCTAATACTATCCAGGACTTCATGTAGTAGGAGCTACTCATAGTTGAAAGATCAAATTTGAACAAAAGATCATTGTCGTCCTGTAAACTCACTAATCCTTCCCCATTTTAGATGTGTTAAATTTTGCTAAGTCAGTTTATCTTGATTTCAAAAAGGAATCACTATTGCACAAATGTTGTAAAACGGAAGAGGGGGGAAAAAAGGTAGAACTAGGGTTTGCTCTTTTGGTTGATAAATCAATATTTAATAGCTCTTTTCAATTCTTATCAATCGTTTCAATCCCTACCAATTTTTAAAATGTTTATCGGTTCTCACCACCTTTTTTTCTTTCATTTCTACCCTAAAATTTTTTTCGACTCTTATCAACCTTTTCTAATCTTTTCACCAATTTTTTCAATCCTTACCAATCATTAAAACAAAAAAAAAACCAATATTTTCAACTCTTACAAATTCTTTCGAATCCTTCCAAATTCTTTTCATTTACCAACTCATATTTAACCCCCCTCCCTCAAAAAAACAAGGCATTCGAAAGTAAATAAAGGCTTTTTTTGTTGTGAAGGGAGTAAATAAAGTTTCAATATACATACCATTAGGGAGTACATACTGATAAAACTACAATATATTTTCGTTACGTTAATTTTTATTAATATTACTTTATCAATGTCATGGTAATAGAATGTTTATTCTTGGCTTGAAGTGATTGATGAAGATTCAGATTGCCCTAGAGAGGGGTGAATAGATGATCTCAGAAATTTTAAAAACAAAATTGAAAGCAAGAAGAGAAATTAAAATGCGATAATGCTCAATGATATTTTAACGAGATTAGACCTCAATCAGGCTTAGGTCCCCGCCTAGAATTATCCAACTCTAAGATTCAACTCTTTACTTCTTTTATTAAAATGAACTCTCACAATCTCTGAGAGCTACCTCACTCTAGAGATCCCAAATACTTAAATCAACCTCTTGATTTAAGTATGGGGGAGTTGTGGCCTCACACCAACTCCTGAGTTCACTCTTTAATGAAGAATTCCTCAATATACTCATAACTTTTGATCACAATGTAATGCTCAGAGTAAATTCATAAATGTATAGCTCAATGTTCTTGCAACTTGCTTGGATGCTTGCTCTTCCTCATTTGGCCTCTATTTATAGGCTTTAGTAGTCATGCACCAACTCTGCCAAGAAAGAAAATTCTACCCAGAATATCTTGAAATTGCATTTCAGGCCGTTGAAATCTCGTCAGCAGATTCTAATTTGATTTTCTTACAATCTTTGCTACGATTTGTGTTGATATGAAGTTATATAATATCTTTTATTTGCTCTTGAAAATATTGTTGATATTATTCTTAGAATCCAATATAATGACAAGAGATTTTGATCCTTGATAAAAATGTTATTATTCTTTCAATCATAATATTTCTTTGCAAATCAGTAAAGTGATAATATTGTCAACATAATATTTTAAATTTGCAAGATCAGATTATATGGAAAGTATAATAGATTGGAAGCATGCTTATTTTGTGAAGATAAAATTAGAGCAAGATAATATTAAGAGATTTGATTCTTCAAAATTTGAAATTCAAATTTTGAATGAGCTAGATAATTTCCTTGTTTAACTCCCCAATTTATCAATCAAATAAAATCATTTTGATATTCTATGATGCCCGCATATTTTCTTCATAATCATACACATGTTTCATCAGTATAAAAGGGCTATTTTGAATTTGCCAACCATTTAAACATCATTACTTGAATTCAATTGGTTCATAATTAATTCAATTCTTTTTATCTTTCACCAAAATATCATCTAACTTATTCTAAGTTTAGGAGTAACTCAACAATTGAAGTTGAAGCCATATGGTACTGGGAAAATAATATTCACCTATATAAGTCGGTAGATGTACGTATGTCTTTGACCAATATAGGTTGGTTCAAGTCATCAAGTGGTTTGGTACTTGTTCCCTTTAATTAAGATCTCACGTTTGGGTCTTATGAATAGAGAAAATCTGTGATGGGAGAGCTCTACCCCTTATTAGGCCAACAGTAGATCATCTCCAATAAAAATCGACGATCCCATACCCAAAAAAAAAAAAATGATGTACGCCTTTGACCTCTCCGCAGTTGTTTTGCTTATTTTAGAATGTTATACACCATGCATGAAAAGAATGGTCGGTTGTGTGTCTTTGAATGAAAGAGCAAGGAATCTGCCTAGGATTAGGCTTTTCCTACGTACGTATCTAGTCAAAAAGGACGACAAGAGGGCTTCCCTAAAATATTTTTGGTTCTAAAACCCTGGGATTCATGCATGTAGGATGTGCTTTGTCGGTGGAAAATCATTTTTTCATTAAAAATTGAACCGAAAAGCTGGACAATCAATTCGATTTTCTAAGAAAATTTCATTTGGTTAACCAAATTGGGAAAAAAAAGATTCCATTCTAGTTTTGACTTCGGTTTAGACATTTATATATATACATATATATTTATATATATATATATATATATATATATATATATATATATATATATATA
>JACYFF010031957.1:6648871-6716451 GCA_017589665.1 Selenicereus undatus | reverse complement strand
ATATATATATATATATATATATATATATATATATATATATATATATAAAAAGTTGAAGAACCAACCAATTGTTAACCTGAAATCAAAACTTTATTATATTCTTTTAAAAAGATTCTAAATTATCTCAGTTATAGGTTTTAGAACTTGAAAAAGATAGAGAATAAAAATACAACATTGCGGAAAGCTAATATTTTCTCTTGAATAGCCCATTAATTAAAAAAGGTGGGAAATTTGAACATTCAGATTTTTATTAATGGTTACCTAGCCCAAAAATCCGTTAATTTTAATGAGAACGGGTTACCGAATTTTTTCATTTTGGTTATAGGTCAAAGTTTTGCCAAACTCAACCTTTCTATTGGCTGAAAACCAGTTAATTGAAAGTTTCAGTCCAATTTCGCTAGTTCATGCATGTTTTTTGCGAACTAAAAATTCGATTAACCAAAACCCCAAGTGACTAGTTTCATCACCCCTACCTGTAACATATATAGGCAAAAAAAAATGAGAAGAGAAATAAAAATGGCAAGATGATCGACACATGCAGAATCTTGGAAGCACAATGGTATAAAACGTTTATCGGTTTTTATCATGGACTCAGCAGATGCGTGGAATTTGTTTTCGAATTTTTGATCTTTCTTTAAATAAAGTGAATTTTTTTTTTTTTGGGTACTGCAAATAATAGAACTTTCCAGTATCCAAGTTTTCTCCATTCATAAAAATCAAATTGAATTTTAAAAAAACAAACCAAAAGTAATATAAACTCAAATCACTTAAACAAATATGCTTTGGTTACACTTCTGTGTTGATCATATGTAACGTTCGCTAATGACCATGTTTGGCAAACAACTGTTAGCTGTTAGTTGTTTGAATTAACTGTTTGCATTAGTTTTTTGAATTAACTGTTTGTAGAAAAACTGTTTGGTAAAGTTAGCTGTTTCTAATAATTGAAGATGTTTGAAAATTTTTTATTTATACTCTTATATCTAAATTACTTCTTACTAGAACATATTTTTTAATTTATTGGTCAATTTCTTTTTAAAAGAATTAAATTGGTGTCACACGTATAAATTAACTTCATTTGTGATCACATAAAAAAATAAAAGAAAAACTTCATTGATAAAACTTTACTTTCTTATTAAATTCTACATAACTTATATTTATCACCTATCTTATTTCTTTTCATTTAATTTTGATCTTATGTAAATGATGCCAATGTTTTATAACATTATTTTGTTATTTTTAATTTTTTTTTTATTTATAATGACTTTATCTTCATTAGATTCCATTTATACAAAACATAGTATCAAATGTTACTATTTCGCATCAATCCAAAACTCATTATCGAGGTAATCGGAAGAGAGATTGAATAATGTAATGTATAAATATCAAAATATTAGACGTTCATAAAGGTGCATGGTAAGAGAACCAAATAAACGTGATATAATATACTAGCGAAATTAGAAAATCTACATCAAAACGTATACTACTTGGTTACAAAAGAAAAACACAAACAATGAAAGAGACAATACAACTTCAATGGTTTATTTTTTCCTGAAAAAATAAAAAAATATCTCTACTCTTGTTAATCTCGAATATCTAATTGGGTTTGAGTGCTACTAAAGAATACTTTATAATATTATATACTCTTTCTATTTTATAAAATAATATTCTATAAATATAATGTAATGACATGTAATGTAATTTGTTTAAAATCTTGAGCAAACGTGTCATTTCCACGAAGAGCTCTTTTGAAAAGACTAATGGAAGCAGCCTTTTCAAAAAGAGCTATTTGGGGTCAGACAGTTATTTACCAAACATCTATTTAACTGTTTGACTTGATCAAAATAGCTAAAATACCCCCCCCCCCCAAACAGCTCTTTTTTTCTCAAAAAACTATTGTTCCCAAACACCGCCAAATATGTATATGATCTTCCAACAACACCATTACTATTTACAGCCCCAATTCATGACTTTTAGTTCGTTCGATTCAAAGTCAAGTCATGTTGATTGAGTTGGCAACCAATCAAACTAAACGATGTTGAAAATTTTTGGAAATATATATATATAGGTAGGTGACTCAAGTCGTGGAAGTTAGGTATCTAGAAAATCCTAAGTTTACTCTATAATTAGATACATTTAGATAGCTAATTAGTTGGTAATTATTGCATATTTGTGCTTACCTTAGATACTAGTACACGGTAGCTTAGTAATTAACGAGGGGAGGACGAGCAAAATTTGTGGATGATGACAGCGGTTTTTGTGGCATAGCTTGATTTGTCCTTCAATCACGTAAAATTATGCTAATATTTTAGTGCCTTAGTAAGTAGAGTTATGTTAACTGTGATAGCTTTTGAATGTCTAATTATTAAGTGTAAGAGTTTAAAATAAAAAACGATAAATTTCTTGCTACAAAAGAACTCCAAATTGTCTTGTCCTGTGTTAAAAGCTATATTGTACGTGTCATTATTAAATTAAAGAAAAATAATATAATTGAATATTACAAGAGTGTTACGACTTATAAATTATATAAAATTATCTTTTATTCATAACTTTTCAACTCATATGATACATTTTTACATATAGAATTGATCCAATTTATAAATTATATAAAATCCTTGAATTTGAATATTAACCGCTCAAATTTTAAATTACTATATCATATAATTTAAAATTCTCATAAAATCAGCAATATATGTTACATATATATTATCCTCAAACGATTAAATCCCAAAATCCTTCAAGTAAATTTAGAGTAATCTAAAATTTAAGAAAATTTGTCGCCATCAGTTATGGTCAATTAATCACACGGAATTTTTTGACAAAAATATATAAGACAATTAAATGTAAACTACGCTGGCCTTCACAAATTCCCAACACCCCCCCCCCCCCAAAAAAAAGAAAATGAAAATTGTCCACATAAAGCAAGTACAGTGTCTAGAACCTACGTGAGGAAGTGAAAGTGGCACTCTCAGAGCACGATACATACGTACATGGGAAGTCCAATTAATAAATTAAGAGGCCATGCAGATAATCAAATTCTACGTAATAAATACGAGTGGGAAAAATTGAATTTCATCGAAGGCAAATATAATTAAAGAGGAAATTAAGTGGGGCAAATGGTCCCACAAATTTCAGCAGCAAGACTTTTGATCATGCATGGAAAATAGTTATTAGGTCTAGTCTTTTCTCAGTTTAACTTATCTGTGGGTGGAAACGCACCAATACCATTATTTTCTTCCTTCTTTTTTGGTGTGGGGGAGGGGAGGGGGGGCTAAACTAATTAAAGTTGCATGGATTTTGATTTTGATTGGTTAACTTCTTTCTATTAATTAGAATGTGAAGTTAAAGTTGAACTTGTCAACTTCATGTATGTGTCAGATGCATGTAGACATGGGTGGGTAGTGGGTTTAGTACTTCTTCTAGATTTCACAAGGTTATAAGTTACCTAATATATAATTCTGGTTGTGAGCTAATCTTTCAAGTAACTTAATCATCCATGGTTTCAAATGAAGTTTCTAAAGTTGTTAATCCAAACCATTGCTTGTACAAGAAGTATACTTTGGTCATGTTCAGCAACAGTGTTTTCAATAGTGTTTAGTGTTTAAGCAATTCAATACACCAATAAGTCAATTTTTAATGTTCGGTAACCTAGTGTTTTGATTAGCATTTTAAGAAGCGTTTCTGAAAAACTAACAATATTAGCTTTGACATTCAAAAGTAGCGTTTCATATTTTTTTTGTCAAAAAATATCCTTTGAAAACATTTTATGTCAATTTACAATTAATCGGCTTGCTCAATAGCTAACTTTATTAAACACATTTGTTTTAACCGCTCATTTAAACAGATATCCGCTAATAGGAAAATTAAAAACATTATATGTTACTTAAACGACTATCCGCTATCTGGATTGATATCTGCTAACTAAATAGCTAATTCTACCGAATAGGGCCCTAGTCTCTTTTTCATGTTGACAACATTATTTATTGTTTTAAATGTACATTTTATAAGTAAAATTAATTGATAATCACATCCAAAAACGCTATAAATTCATTACAATCTCTCGATTAGGACCCTGTTCTTTTCGTTGGTAAATCCAAATTTACCAACATCAACTCATTTCACAAACTTCAATAAAAAAATATCAACTTCAACCCGCTTTAATTTACTTCAATTCACTTCCCACTATTTTAGCCAACTTCTACCCATCATAAAAGATAAAAAAAATTCAACCACTTTAACCAACTCCAATACACTTCTACCAATCTTAATCAATTTCATCCATTTACCAACTTATATTTCTCAACGAAAAGAACAGAACCTAATACTGATTGATGTTGGTCCATAGAATTATATATGAGCATAGTAGACTAGTCGGGAGGCCACAACAAGCAAGGGGTCCCAACTACAACCACTATGTAAGGAAGAGAGGAAGAAAGTAGGAAGAAGCTCAAAAATCCCAATCATACAACAAACAAACAAACAAACAAACAAGTAAAGGGGGGACGGTGGGTGTCACAATTCACAACTCACGAAGACAAAAGGAGGCGGCCTTGACCTTCCAACCTTAGAATATCTTAATACTACTAATCCCATTACATTGTGAGTCAACATAGTGAACTATTATTATGTCCCCACTTCACTGGATTTTCTTTCCAATCCAATGAGGCAATTACTATCAATGACTTTAATTCCTTTTTTCTTGTTTTTTTTTTAATTGGTTTGAGTGTGAGAAGGGTTGGAACTTGGAAGAATGAGGCTATCTTATCAGACTGATATTAAGTTCCATCAAGGTGAAAATGTAGGTTCAGGAGGTAAGTGCATGTACAATTGGAAATAAGACAGTAAGAATGTGAATGTCTACCCTGATCTTAATCTCATATGCCACGTTATATAAGATTGAAATATCAAACCCTTAAGGTTTAATGATATGATACATCTCCCTATATACAAGCAAAACGTACAACACAAGGCTAATCCGTAACTTAGACGAAAGTAGATCTGTGTTGTTCATTGTTACCGACATTCTCCCTTGAGTTTTACCCTATTTAACTATTACTTTTACCCGTAAATCGTACATCACAAGTGTTCAAATAGAACTATGCATAAATCCAAAAAAATTAACTAAACTCTTACATTACAAAGGGATATAAACAAACCAAGTATACATACATATTTGTCCACTATTAATCTTTTGAGAAATATCATATTATTACCAAAATTTGTCATTAGTGTTTGTGAATTTAAGAATTGCATCACTTTGTTCATGGGAATTCATTATTCTATCACTATTATGAAGGTGTGAAAGGAAATGTGAACTTCACTAGAAGAAGCGGCCGCACATCATATCATCATCACATACCAATTATAATTAATTAATTAAAATACAAGGAACGAAAACGTGAAACTTGCCAAATGCCAACACCACAACAAACTTAACCTACTGCTGTTTCTGCCCCTCAGCGTGTCAAAAGCATCGCCATAAACTAAGAAAACATCAGCTCATGTCGGCATTGCAGGATAGAGCCATTGATCCTCACAAATTCAGTTATATTATATGTATCGCAATAATTTATAGTTTAGGGATATTGAACATATAAGATAGTAAAGAACTATCAAACTGTACTAACATAGGTTTGTTCAAGTTGTTTGACACTTATTCTTTTTAAGTAAGATCTCAATTTTGAGTTTTCTGAATGGAGAAAATCTGTAATGAGATAGTTCTACCACTTCCTTAAGCCAACAGTAACTCGACTCTAGTGAAATGGAGGATTTAAGACCCCCCCAAAAAACTGCCAAATAGTGAGCTGAATTTTAAACAAAAATTTCATGTTTTTATTACAAATTATTTTCAATAAATAAAAATTACAATGGATACTAGTCTCTGTTATTTGTTAAATATAAAATGTCTGTGTCGCCCTCAAAATACAAATTATTATAATCCAAAAAATTCCTAATTAAGGAAAAGAAACACTATGATGATACCTTTTAAAAAAAAACTTTTTTTCTCAACTATAATGTAAATTTAAAACATAAAAGGCAGATTATATACTAAAATGAGAATATCATTTTTAAATTATAGTATTTTTTAAAAACGGATATAAAAATACATAATGAGGATATATATGTTCATATAATTAATACGTGTGAGTGTCAACTAACCTAATTGATAAAATCTCTAAAAGTTAATGCTAAAAACTGAATTCAAATTCTGCCTATACCAGTTGGCTCCTCCTCATACGCACCCAAAAAAAATAATTAGTATTTAAGTTCACTGAAAAAAATACGATTAATAAGAATAATTTAATAATGATTTCATTGATATGTAATTACATATGATTTTGATTGGTTAAAGTATAAATATTTTTGAGGAAAAAGAAGTCTCAAATAATTTCTTTTTTAAAGAAAATGAAGGAAAGAAAGGGAAGGGGGGGGGGGGGGGGGGGGGGGGGGGGACGACATTCTTGAGATTCCCACGGGATGATGGAGAGGCTTGACTCTTGACTGTTGACCACCTCCCCCTCTTCGCTAGAAAACACTTCGTGCATTGCGTGTTTCAGGATAACATCAGTATAATTACACTTTCCAATCATGCTATCTAAAACTATTATTGTTATTCCACTCAGATTTATTTTTTTTTTCCATCCTTTTTTTTTTGGATTTATTTATTTACACGGCTCAATCTATCTAGATCTAGATGGATTAGGCATCAAGCAATCAGATTCTATCCTATCATTGACGCCAATTGTGGTGGTTGATTTATAAGGTTTATTTCAGGGGGGGTTGTTGGCTCTGGTAACTTGTGCAATTTGTATAAGAATATTGAAATTTGTTTAGAAAGTGTTTGAACTTTTTGTTTTCATGCCTCTTTGCAAGGAGTGGGTTTTTTTTTTTAATGGTAAACAGGCTCTAGCCCACTGGCCCCTATCGCAATGATCCAGTGGGTCGGTAACAGACCGGGAGACAGGGGGTGTCAAAGCCCAAGCAACACCCCATGCTCACAAGTCGCCACACAAATGTCACGCACAAGGCCGAAATTTGTGGCCCCCTAGGATCGAACCCGGGAGGAAAGTAGTGATATTTATAAAGGTAAGATTATTTATATTTGAATTTTTTCAAACCCTGAACAAGTGGGACTCACACTTGGATAATAAAATGTTAGAATCTTTGTAAGATAATGCATAATTTTTATAAAAAAGTTGTAATGCATAATTTTTGGTATAATGTATTATTAAATAATAAATTATCTTCTAATATCTTTTAATAGTAATGATGGAATTTTTTTTAAAAGGGTAAATTCTATAATTATATGATAAAATTTTGAGTTTTCCAATTGTAATAACCATAAGTAAAAAGTATACTAAACTATATGGGTAATTCATGTAATTTGTCGAAAAATTGTTTGAACCTCTGCCAAAAAAAAAGCAATAATTTTTTTGGTTAAGTGGAAATCCCCCTCCCAGAATTATTTATCAATTTATAATCTTAAGCTAATTGTGGATTTTTTACTACTTTTTCTAAAATTTATTAGGCATAATATTCTATGTAATTCATCAGTCATTTATTATTCACGTGATAAATTATTTCCAATAAGCTCTCTTGTGTGTTGTTGTAGTAGTAGTAGTAGTAATAATAATAATAACAATAACAATAACAACTAATACTATAATATATTTCAAAAATATTTTATTATTTATTAATAATGTGTATTTATGGAATTTGTTGAATGGCCTACTGAATTATGATATAAACAAGCATAGTATTGTAAGTTTTAAAATGATAAAATTGATATGCATTGTATATCTATATGATTCGAATGGTTTAAATTATATCCAACTTAAATTTGAAAAATGGTAAACCTAATTATCCAAGTGACCATGCATCAATTGCTTATATGGCCACTTCTCTTCCAAGAGATCGTGGGATCAATTGCCCCGAATATTGAAATTCCTTAATGTGAGATGGAGCTATGCAACAGACCAAACCTGCAACAACAACAACAACAACAACAACTCCCAGTATGGGTCCCGCTTTCGCGGGGTCTGGGGAGATCTAGTTGTAGACAACCTTATCTCTACTAGCATTCATACCTGTAGAGAAGCTGATTCCAAGAACAGACCAAACCTAATTAAGCATAAAATAACAGAGTCTGCAAGTTGTTAAAATGATGAAGAGAATCCCCCAATTTGTTAGGCAAAAATGCCAATATGATTTTTGGTGTCAAATAGTGTTGGAGTCATTCTAATGTGCAATATGATCAAAGCAATTGAATTATTGTAGAGGATGTAGACTTAAGCTGCTAAAACAAGGAAGCCCGTCCCACACGAGAAGGAAAAGATCGACCATAAACTATAAAGCCAAGATTTTTGGCAAAGCTAGTTATAAGATCATGTCAAGCACGTCACTAATGTGGTGTGCGATCTTTTTCGTCTGTTTCACTCTCAATCCAATACCCAACTTGTACCATTTTCCTGCCATAAGATGGTTGGTACTTGGTACCACTGCACTACTACAGAGAAATTTTTGTAAAAAAAAAAAAAAAAAAAAGGAAAAGAGCTCTAGCAGCTTCCTACGAGAAAAAGGGTGTTGTAATGCTACATCTATAAACTCGGATCTACACAATAATTTCAACTTTAAAAGGCGACGGCTACGAAAGAGATACAATGCAAAACATTTTATCTTAAAGATAAATTTTAGACAAATAATCCTAGGATTCATCTGCATGCAACAAAGAGTGGGGACGAAACTAGTTCATAACACTGTACAGGAAAACCTGATATATCCACCCGAGATACACATTACAATCATCCTCATCGTAAGCCAACGGGCACAGCTTTCTCCCCTCCTTGCAATTCAAACAATTCAGGCTGCGGGATTCAAAATAATCCACAATCTATACAATATCCTAATTTTTGCCATCCAAATCTGAGCTTATATCAACAAAATTTCCTGGTCTACTAATCTGAGCAGATACTCACTTCGTCCAAGCCTCTTGCAAGCTCCAGTTGAACCAAGTTTTCTTGCTTTTCCTTTTCAACCTTAACCTTGGTATCCTCTTTTTGCACTCCCTCCCCAGCTGCAACACATTCCTGGAATCTAAAGCAGGTTACGAGATGATCATTTGTCAAACCGGCTGCTTGCATGAATGAGTATATCACCGAGGGGCCCACCCCTCGGAACCCTCTTCTGACAAGGTCCTTGCTTATAGCGTCCGCTTTGGAAGTCTTGACAGGCACCTGACGCTGATAACGGAACTTGTTCACTAAAGGCTTGTGGTTCATGAAGCCCCATATGTACTTGTTAAATGATCCGAACTCGTCTTTTATCTGCATAAACAGACCATGAAAGGAATGAAACCACCTTCGCCTCCTGTCCCCTCATTGCATAAATACATATGACTACATAAGGAAAGCATTTGAAGTGGAAGACGCAGTAGAGCAAATAATTCTCAATTCAGCAGTAAATGTCAGCATTTCCACCAAAATCGCACTCTAGAAGTGATGCATAGAACGGCATCTGATACAATGAAAGGTCACTGAAGCTTGAAGATTATACCCCCCCCCCCAAAAAAAACCCAAAAAAAAGGATGGCTTTTTTTTTGGGGTGGTTGGGGGGTCTATTAGGTAAAACATTATTGCCTTGTTTATTATGTTTTCAAAAGAGTAAAGGCATCACTGGTTGGATCTTCACTCAGTCAAAATAGGCAAGGCAGACTTTGAATATAGAATGCACCGCTCAAGGAAGAGATCGCGAGCAAGCAAGAGTATTGCTTTATGACAATGATATAGCTCCGATAACTTGTGATTTTAGAACAATGAACTCTTATGCCAACAACAATCTTTACTCCACATAAATGCAAGCCAGTACTTCCCAACTGCTGCCCAGGTGAAAGTGACTGATGACTGCCTCAATTTAATTTCACTTATAACTGACTAGTGAGAAACAAGATAATGCTCAACCAAAGATTCTTTCAGGGACGAAGACTAAAAGTAGCAAGACATCAGGAGTAATCATTTCTCTACAACCATTCGGTGCATTCCAATTCCATTTATATAGGGACACATTTCTATTTCATGTATATTTTGACATTTCTCATTCATAACCATATTGACAAGTTCAAGTAAATCAAGGGCACAGGGAAATGCAACTTGAGGTTGTGACCTATCCTGACAGTGCCGCCAACGCTCCATGCTTGCTCAAACAGAAGTTGAGCTCAAAGATTTTTTGGAGTTCCATGTTACAATATTCATCGGTTACTCAGACAATTTCATTTATTGAAGGTATAAATACTAAACTTCTCAGAAATATACGTAGAAAATGATTGTGGATGCCCGAGGCTCAATATTCAGTAAACAAAGAAGCAATCAATTTATAATAACATGACGAGACGATCTCTACTACAGAAACAGTAAACAAAAATAAACATAAAGAAGAAGAATTGCGGTCACCATAAAACAGTTCCTATGTTTCTGCAATTGAAGTCAATGTAACTTCCCCAAAACAAACATTAACCAAAAGCAAGAGAGAAACCACAAAAGTAATCTTGCTTTAAAGCAAAAATTCAGTAAGTCTTCTCCCCTGAAACATTTAGCATTGCTCTCAAACCAAGCATGCTGAATACCTCGTAAGAGACTACTCTATCAGAGACTAAACCCCTGTTCTTCACCCAGAATCCCTGAAATTGGAAAATTCTCCAAACTCCCAATTTTTTTCGTCAGCAACACTAGATTCCACAACTTTGGAAGTTCCGATGACCAATTAACTACCTGCTCAGTTCTCTACATAAATGCACCATCAAGTTGAAAACAATGGCTCGTTCAAATCATATTCTCTTCATTGAACAAGATTCTAAAATCATACACATAGACAAATTCCAAAGGCTTCAATAAAAGCGTGAAAGCAAAGGAATATCAGGACAATCTCATTGTAGCCCATTCACATCTTACTCTAGTTCTCCACCTTATCACATAGATACAGTCCAAAACCAGTCAGCCAAAGTCGCCGCTATATAAATCCTCTCCCCAAAAGAAGCATCGCACCATGAAGAAGCAGATCTATTGTCCTGTTAAGTAAAGCCTACAAAAGTTCCAATCCCGACGAGCAAGTATAGTCTGTAACTATAGACGGGAGTGTCATGCGTGTGAACTTGACACACTTTGTTGGCAAGTCCACCATCCGCACTCCGCCGCTCCATAAGCACATATCCCATAATGAGTTTACGAGATTTAATTTAATATCCATACGTCCAAATATAGGTCTTGGAAGTTGGGGCCCAAAAACATACACCACTAAGGGCATATTTGTTTCCAGTTGTTATAAGGTCCACCCGGTTGTACAAATGCAATTGTACAACCGGGCTCACAAAGAAAACTGCCAGATTTCGACTCACTGAAAATACCCTATAGCTTGCTAAAATATGTTGCTGTGTATTCTGTTTCATTCACTAAAAATAATGTATAGCTCACTAAAATATTTTAGTAAGCTGAGACACTTTTAGTGAGCTAATACGTACTTTTAATGAGTTAATACATAGTTTTAGCGAGTTGATTCATAGATCAAACCAATGCCTCTTATATATCCTAGGTTTCACTTAGTAAAAGTACTATATAACTTATTAAAATATGCTATTGTACTTAAAAAATGTTATTGTTCATTTGAAACTCACAAAACTATATTCTAGTTGTCTATATTTTTTTAGTGAGTTATGACATATATTTAGTTAGTTATGGCATATATTTAGTGAGTTAGACTATATTTAATCAATTCACTACATTTCTATTATACTCACGAAATCTAATACGAACACTCTTATGTTATAGTAAAAAAATGATTGAGCTGTAACATAACTCAAAAATTTCACAATATTATTTGCTAACTATCTATACTATTTTTTTTAGTGAGCTAGGCCATTTATTTACTTAGCCATAATAGATATTTGGTGAGCTATAAAATGTAGTGTAAGACAACAAATTTTTTATAGTGAGTTATTATTTTTCCTATTAGACACAAGATTAATTATAGTGATTACATTTGGTGAGTAGAGAATTAATTTATGATTGCTGAATACAAGCTCAATGCAAGTGAGTTCAATGTATTTCTTTAGTGAGCTAACGACTATATTTAATGAGCACATAACTCATATTGGTGAGCTGTTGTTTCTCATATGTACATAGCAACAATGAAAATATCATCTGAAAAAACAATCATAACATTTGTGGTGAGTTATAATGCAACAACGATGAACACGCAAGCCAATCAAAGTGAGCCAAACGTTTATTTTAGTGAGCAAAAAACTGCTTTGTAGCACAGGGCAACATATTTTTTATAGTGAGCTAAATGTATACTACTAGTGAGCCAACGACTATATTTAATGAGCACATAACTCATAATGATGAGTTATCGTTTCTCGTACATCACAAACCAAAATTTACATGGAATGAATGCAATCTAGTTCGAATATCTCGAAATTAACTCATCAAAACGCAAAATTAACGAACACAACTTCCAATCCCGAAAACAAAAATAGAAATCAAAAAAACGCTATCAAACTTGACGAACAATTTTGTTTGATGAAGATTCAACATCAATAGCGACGTTAAGATCAAACCCAGTCATTCAATAATTGTTGAACACTAATGCAATCGAAGCAACGAAGAGTAATCGAGCAATGAGGAGAATGAAAACCGCAATTTCAAAAAATTGACAAGCATGAAATTTTATTTTTTTCAAATGGGTCAGGGCTCAGCAGTTGGAGGACCCAAAACTAGTGTTGGTGGAATCGGGTGGACAATTGAGTTTTCCACCCGGTTGTACGTAATAATTTGCGATTTGTTTCAGCATTTGTCCAACCGCAACTGAGCTCATCCACTTCCAACATCCAACCGCTAATCCCAACAGCTTCTAACTATTCTCAACCACTTCGAACTGCTCTCACCAACTCCCACCCGCTCCTAACCGCTTGCAACTGCTCACATTACATTACAAATACTAATTCAACTGCCTTCCAACTGCTCACAAGTGCTTCTAACTCCCACAACTGCTAACTCTAATCACCACCACTCTCAACTGCTCCGAACCGCTCCGACTTTTAATTGCTCCTTGCAACCGTTGGAAGGAGCAGCCCTGAAGTATGCTATGGCAGATGCTTTAATTACATGGACCACAGACTAGTACATTACTTCGATCTAAAACAGAAAAGCTGTAGCATGCACTCCAGAAGTAGGCTTAATTTTGTAGGTGGTACTGGATCAAGTAAAAGCTACCCGATCAATCTCAAGCTCTGGAGACAAACTTTGCGGTTAGCAAATTACTTGTCCTCTTTATTTTTAGCCCTTTCCCCTTCTTTTTGGTGGGCAGAAGACTGCTGAGTCTGCATGAACTTTAAGGGGCGCAAAGTGACGTATTACTGTTTCTTGGAAACATGGTCAATACAAACTACCTATCAAAGGCGCGGTGCCTATATATTGACTATGCATGAATGGTAATATGGTGTATACCTTGCACACTTGGCGTGCATTTTCAACAATGTTGCGGAGTTTTATCTCTGAGAGTAGGGTACTTCCAAGACTTCCACGCGCACAGATATTCTTCTCATTTAATTTGGAGACAGATATTGGATCAAAGTCCAAGAATACTTCCCTGCAACCAGATAAACAACTACTAAATAAGCACCTGCTGTACGCGAGTGGAAGCCTCTAACTGGAAAGAAACCCTCATGAGGAGGCTGGCATATCTTCCATACCTGAAAAGATTCCTCTTCTTGATTATTGTGGGCCACGTTAATTCAGCCAAAGCAACAGCTAGGCTTAACAGTTCAAACAGTTTGCTACAAATAAAAAGAGACTTAGTAAGCCAACAGCAACAGATGAGATTTGACAAAATAGATCTATGTAGAAATTTGAAATACATCAATACTCATCGCTACTTACTTGTCATCATGAAGTGGAACTCCCCATTCTTCGTCATGAAAGTTAGCATATGATGGATCTTCTTCAGAAAAGAAAAAAGAATTAGACTATAACATTATGATATTAAATAGGTGAAGAAACAGGAGGCTCTTGCAAACATGCAATGAATTTTTTTTTTATTGAACCATTTTACAGAGTACAAAATATCAGCAAACAAAAGCAAGGACTCACAATGGATCCCCTGTGATTAATATCTGCACATCAGGATATGGAACACATATTGTAGATCAAATGACGCAGAGAAATATTTCGAGCTGGGGGGGGGGTGAGCTGCTGAAGGAATTGCCAATCACAAAAGCCGTACAAAAGTCTGATGGAAAACTTACCCAAAAGGAACTATTAAACAAGACAAATATTACTACAGAGTTTCTCTTTTAAGCTCTCCAAAATAGAAGCACCTCACATTGTTTGTCAATCACCACATCTAGTAGCCTTGTAACAGATAACTAAGATTTCAGATAAAACCCCTCTACAAAAGGGCAATTTAGTCTGCCTTCTAGGTAGTTACAAACGGAACTGTTGGAAGAATTTTCAGCTCGGGTTACAGTTGATAAACAAAATGCCCCATTAATTCATTTAATTAGCACTGAATTTTTGTTTGAACTCAATGAATGAATTCCAATCAAGCCAATAGCAAATAAAAACCCACAAGGGATTTTTTTTTAAAAAAAAAGATTTTCTACAAGATGCCCAAGGACTTATATACTGCCACATGCATGCCCAACTAATTGTATGACTAAACAAATCCCCCAAAAAACAAATTCTCTTGAGTGTTGCCAGAGCCCTTTTATTAAGTGATGTTTTAGCAACATAATTTTCCAGGTATAGCTTGTCGTGACAAAGCATCACTACTCAACGCAATAACAAGGAGATGGTCTAGTTAATAAGTATTCACTCTGCAGTAAGAAAGGCCAACAATGGCACAGCGTAGGTTACCAGTGACTTCAGTTTACATGGGCTGAGAAAGTTAAGTGCATAGAGCACCAAGGGACATCACATGTTACACTAGGGCAATAAAAGGGACAGAAGGTGCTGATCATCCTGCTAGATAATACACAATATCATATGATCCACCACAATCCATATGCATGAGCTAATAAAGGATTTCCCTAGGACTTCCCTACAGCGATGAAACTGAAGACTAAAATATAAGCCTTTATGATTGGCCAAAATTCAAGACAATCTAAGATATATGATTCTTGAGAATGTGCATGTCCAGGGTATGAAGTGGGGACGTGCCTTCAAGCACATTTATCAGTTACAAAATGCAAAACAATTGAAGGATAGTTCATGGCAAGTCACTATTCAGGTCACTTTGATCATTGTTCTTTTGTCCATGTGACATAGTTATCTTTGACATAATAACCCCTTGAAAGAGCAGATTTAAGGAGCCCCATATGTCAAATACTTCCGTAGCATCCATCGAAGCCTATCATCAAATACTTGTTGATCACCAACTTTCAGCTCTTTTCTTTCTCTACATCAATCTAACTGCGACAGAACTTTGATAAAGCTATGTTGGTTTTAATATTTATAGTGTATGCCACAGTATCATTGATAGCATCCCAATAAGGCCCCCCCTTCCCCCTTCCCTCTCAATCCACCAAAATTTAAATAGCTACGGTGAAATAAGATATCTCTAGTTGGGCCTACAACATGGCTTCTAAATCAGAATACTGAAAGTTCTATACGAAAAGCTCAATTACAGGCTTTACAGCTACAGCAACAACAATATCTTACCAACTGATCACCAAAAATGGAATACTAATTCCAAAGAGATACTTATCCATTTCTACTCTAGAAATTCTGTTCAGAAGCATTACCGACATAATTGATAATTCACATTCCATAAAAGTTCGTTCTCTAATTGCGTCATATCATTCCCACTAATGCATTTACTCCACTAGACAACACGTGATTGTTCCCACGATTTGAACATGATTAAATGAGAACTGCCTTCATCTGCATGCTTGCTCAAAGCCTCAAAAGCAGATTTGAATATCCCACTTGACAGCAACTCAGCATACCATAATAATTACAAAGTCCCCATTATTTGTTCAAGCACCAACATCAACTTCTTACCTTTTTAAAAATATCTAGTGGACCAAACTAAGTGGGTCTCAACATACCACAATTCTAATGTATCTCAATTTCCCTTAGGCCCTAAGCCGTGAATAATACATGGTTTCTATTATCACATTTTCTGAGCCTTGAAAGAACCACAAGAACAGTTAATGCAGGACATCGTTGCAGCAACAACTAAGGGCAAGATTAATTATTTGGGTTTTAAACGGGTTTATGCAAGAGTCTCAATTACGATCTCCAAAGGGAATGGTGGTTCCAAGTAGATGTTTAAACACTACATGCATTCGTACAAGACTACTGGACTCATCTTTTCACTCTCCATTGACATCAAAGCACACGTGACCAATCATGTAGCATCACACCATATAAAGCTTTTGTAGGATAAAAATCTTTCTTAGGTGTAGCATTACATCAAATGTGCTCTACTATGCTTGCATTGTTACCAAGACAACATACACTAAGGAACATGCTGCACAGAGAGGAGTTCTCTCTAAAAATCAAATTACTTTTGTCTGTATTGACCCTTTAACAATATAGATGCTATCAAATCCACCACAAATGGACGATATCTTCAAAACAGGCATCACAACACCGTAGTAAGCCCCGCATAATACCACATTGAGAATCAAAAACAAACGCAGAAAACAAAAGGCAGACTGAAATCAATCATACCAGTATTAGGAGTTACCCACGCACACCTTTTCTTCAGCGCTATCCCATCGAGCTCAGCCCCTTGCCCATCATCGTTAACAATCTTTTCAACCTTATCAACCCTCTCAATCTTGACATCACCCTTATCCAACTTAATGCCCACTGGTTTCCTCCTAACAGGCACGCTCCTTCGGCTGATCTTGGCCGTCGATGCCCGACTCTGAGACGAATCAGATGACGCATCCGACGAGCACGACGCATTCAACGACAAGTTTACCCGAATCAGCTGACTCACATGCTGCTGATGGTTCCGTAAAATAGGAGGCGCACTGAAATTCCTCATCGGCGGTGAAATCCCCGGCGACAATTGCGCTTGTTTCTTATCCTCTGGCGACTTCTCCACCGCCTTCCTCTGCGGCTTAATCGCCGCCGGCTTCCGAGCCTCAATGGTGGTCCTCGCCTTGTTCCCCGCCGGAACTAACACCGGCCTCTGCTCGGAATCCGGCGAATTCAGCGACCTAACCCTCGGACCCCCCGACATTGACGATTACTTCGGATCAAACACGATTTTAGCTAGAATCGTGAATCAAGATCATATGAAGTCGCACATTGGTGGAACTTAGGGTTTAGTAGTTCGATTGAAAGCTGAGAAGAGGAGCGAAAAATCCTAGATGAAGCTGCATTGCACCGAATCAGACTGTAGAAGACGGAAATTTGGGTGATGAACCAGTTGAGACTTTGACTACAGCTCGACAGCTAGTGGGCGGCCATTTCAGAGAGTTGAGAGAGAGTGAGTGCATGAGAGAGAGAGAGAGAGAGAGAGAGAGCGCTTTGAAATAGCACGGAACTTCTGAAGACTGGAGAGAGAGAACAAGGGAGGACTGACGGACTTGGGTTCTGAGGACCGTTTGTCAGCGCCACCTGACCTTATCATTTTTCTTTTTTTTTTTCCAGAATGGATAATAATACTCTATAATTTAAAAAAAGAAAAGAAAAGAATGCCCCCCATCCAACTTGAGTATTGAATTTTTGATCTTCAACTTAAGTCAATAAAAAATAAAGATCATTTTCAAAGTAAATTAATGTCTATAAGCAGCAATAAAGATGGAATGGACAATCTTACTACGATAGTATGAAAAATTACGTCAAAGGTTATTTTTATTGTATTTTACAGAAAGACTTCTCTTATTACAATTATAGAAAATAATGTTGAAGTATTAAATTTCATTAGTGAATATGGTAAAAGTAACATAAATTAAACCCTGATTAGTTACAAATACTGAAAGTTCCCTCTTTTTTTAGGGAGTGAGGGAATAAGTCGTCTCTTATTTGAATCCACTTTGACCTCAATACAGCAAAGTATGTGTAATGGTTTATCATTATGCAAAGCCCAAAGTAAAGGTCACTTCATTTTTGAGGTTCAATATAGTTTTCATAGGAAACTTTTATCCATTTCTTATTTTGCCAAAGATAGCAAAATTGAAAACCCATTTCCCAAACCCAAAAGGGGTTATAAAAAAAAAGACCATTATCTTCTTGTACCAAAAACACCCTCTCACTGTCTCAGTAATATGGGAAATTTTCAAACAAAATTTTTTAAAAAAAGAATGAGTGGTCCTCTTCTTATAAATGTATCTTGTCATTCTCTTTCTCTGCACTTTGAAGCACTGAATGAGTTTCAAGATCCCAGAAGGATGCTGTCCAAAGAAGAGAGAAATTCAATATCCAATAAGATAAAGCTGCGAGAAAAACAAGACAGAAGTACTTCAAATTTCAAAAACAAATGTGCGGGAGGTGAGGCTCTATATCCACTTTATCCAATCAGCATCCGCTTTATCCACTTTATCCAATCAGCATCCGCTCCCCAATCTGAATCTCCAACACCCCACAACTGCACTGACATGACAATTATTGTTGTGTTCCGACAAAATTTCTGAAGCGACTGAGATTTGGGGAGACTCATAATTCTTACTGCACAACAGAAGAATTTCAGAATCAGTGAATCTAAAACAGAAAATGTGGTAAATACTAAGTAGTAGCATTGAAATCACTCATATCAATGCCATTCGATTTTCGAATTCCAAGTCCAAACAGTTTGAGTTTGAAATTACAGATTCCAAAACTGGAAATACAGATGCTGAGTATTAAAGGCAAAATCAGCGGATATCAAGGTAACTGAGAAGTTAGCCTAGGATAAATAATGCGAGCTTTCTCGGACCCTTTGGTTTGGCGCGAATGAGTTTGAGTTGGTGCTTGTAAAAAAGAATGCACCATGGCGGAAGATGAACCGGAAGTTCAGCTCGGTGGTTTGGCGCGAGTTAAGGGATCTTCTTTTGATTCCAGATGTATCATGAAGACATAGCCAAGGCACCACAGAAGAATGTACTGGAAGGGCACCCATGAAAGACAAGCTATGAGGCTCATGATGCTTCCAACATACTGAGGGTCTTTGATATATCCAAATGGAAATTCTGTTACCCATGGGATGCTCTTGCCAAAACGAACGCCATAGTAAGTACCAGATTCACCAAGCAACTGGCATACCCTGCAGTTCGAAAGCATATCAGGATAGAGAACCACAAATAGAAAATCACACCGGAAAGGACAAAAAAAGAACACTCAGCACACCAACTAACAATCTGCGTCGTTGCAGAACCTAGGGGAACAGGTGCAGTCATTTGAGATGGAGTGATCACTCATTTAATCCCCACAGTTCAAATCACAGGAACGAGTAATCTGAACAAAGTTAGGGCTAAAATTGGTTCCACAGATAAAAACCCATGCTTTTACTTGAATGGCTTAAGTCATTCTTGGAAATCATGCACAAATTGGCTAAGTAACAAATTATTATCACGATTAATGCTGAAAGGCTGGAAAAAGTAACTCTAGACCTACAATGTGTAACGTCAGCCACACCCAAAATTAAGAGTTTTCCTATTCAATACACTGTTGCTATCGCAAGACTGGCATAACATCCAGCATTTCCTCGATTTCATAACGTAAATTTGCAGTCCATATGGCCAGAGTAATTTTAACTAATGCTTAGCCTTAATCAGTGATGATTCCTTCAGGAAAGAAGAGGCTCGGAAAGCGAAGTTAGACAAGGGCATCCTGCATCTTGGAAAAAGTTTAGCATGGGTTTGCTTCAACCAAAGCCTTGTAAACCATCTGAAGAAATCTCCTGCACAAGCTTTTAATATCCTGCTAAGGTTCCATGTTATTGTATAACGCATCATAGACTACGAGTTGGGGTAAGATTGAATGCAAAGTATATATAGGTAACCTAATAAATTGTTGAGTAGAGTTTTCAGCTTTGAACGTTGGTAATTCGTTTAAAAAAAAGGCCCCATACCCCAACTCATCCCTAACTATGCAATGCATCCATTTGTGTTGCTGACTTACTATGCCAATACATGAAGTCACGTGACTCACGACTCACAAACCTAAAATCCTAACTCATTTGTTGTGTCCTTCGCTCCCTCATTTGTTGTGCCCCTCACCCCCTCATTCCAATCATTTCCAAGATGCAACTTTTGTTCATGAACTAAGTATGAACGCTTGTACTTAATCCAATGGGTATTGTATTTCTTTAGAACATTCTGCCAAATTAAATTTAGTTTTATGAATTTCTTTAGATAAAAGAAATTATCGTACCCGATAGGTATTATATTTTAATATATGTATATACCCGAATAAAACTCGAAATGCCCGAAATGCCCAATGGGTATGGGTATAGGGATAGATTTTGAAAACCCGATGGATATAGGTGTGGGTATGGGGCTGACTTTTGAAATGGGTATGGGTGCGGGTGTAACTCCACCTGCCCCCGTACCTGCCCCATGCTCATCCCTAGGTTCCATGTTATTGTACAATGCATCAAAGACTACAAGTTGGGGTAAGATTGAGTGCAAAGTATATATAGGTAACCTAGGGAACAATGCAGGGTAAAGAGAGATGATTGCACAATAAGCAAGACATATTCATTATCTGACTGAAATGAAGTCTATCTGTAAGATTGTAGCTCCATGGCCCTCCAAAAGAATGAGATGTTGATTATATTATGCTTTTTTCAGCGTACTGCTCACTCCTAGATCATTCACTTTTGTGCCCCCCCCCCCCCACATTTCTCACGTAAAACTCCCAACAAAATTCTCATTATGCAGTGTCCATAAAAGTAAACAAGAATAAGGATGACCACAATGCCCCCTTATTAGAGGATCCTGTTTGCTCTCATTAACTGCTGTCTACTGGGCCTTGGAAATTAATAGGCATTTATGAAAGTGTGCGTTAGATATTCAGTAAGAGCCTTCCAAAGTCGTTCAAGTCACAATGAAAAAAATCACTCAAAAGAGTGAAGGACATAGTTAGAATAGGAATATCAACTAAGAGAACACATATCTAGGCCTAGGATACTTCTCGCCAAAACAATCTTGCATTGTCTAGGAAGAAGACTTGCTTATTCCAATAGCTAGTTGATTCTTTCCGCGTCCATAATTCCTACAGAAAGATCTTTTGAAAGTACAATGAGACTGCTCTACAGAAACTCTCCCCTAAGATCAATCTATTTTGCTAAGCAACAGGACCAAGCACCACCATTGACACAAAGTCTTTGTCCCATCTAAATCATTCCTATGCAAAAGATCATCAAGATAACCTCTTTTGAAAATTCCATGCAGATAAGAGCTAATCCACCTAAGATTCCTTACCATGCTAGAATTTCTCTTGTAAACCACAGGGAACAAGAAACCATGAAGCCGTAAATCACCAGATATCATCTTTTGCCGGAGGAAATGAAGGAAGACACTACAAACATCCCCTTGGCTCTTATGGATATGATATGTTGCCCCAACGACAGCACTACTGATCCTGCAGATGTCACTCACGTTTTCTTTTTGCCTCCTAAAAGCTTACCAAGAAAAACGATGAGTTAGAAGTATTGTGCACTTCAGGGAGGATACCATATTTCCTATTATATTTCCCACTTCTATAACAGGCTCTACCTTTCTAAGCTTCAGCAGCCTCTAGTAACAAAACAGCAAAATTGTCCAGATCCAACAATAGAACTTCAGTTGGAACATCACATTTAAGCAAATCTGACTGATAATAAACTTTGATATAGGTTAATGACTCAAGAATGGCAATAACTATTTCGAGCATCTTCCACTATGTCATTTGCCATAAGCTTCAAACTTCCTGAAACGACTAAATTTCATTTGCACAAATAACTTGTGGGCTTGAATTTGCTCCTCTTGGGCCAAAAGGGGCTCAAGCTAATTGCAAATTAGTTCCTTGCACAAAGCAAATAGAAAGCCATGTTGACTCAAACACCCCCGCCCCCTTCCAATAAAAAAGGAAAAAAAACAACCACAAAAAAGGGAAACAAGAAAAGTTGCTTAGGCCAGCATTGGTCCACTTGATTTAGTAAACAATGGCAGAACCGCTATTCTTTTTCCATCTCTATCTGAACTGAAACATAATGAACCAACAAATCACAGTTCAGTCTATGTCATCCACCACTCATCACAGTAGACCATATTGATAAGCCAAAGACACAAAAACAGAATCACATGATTTATAATTCAATTCAAGTAGCCAACAATGGCAGAAGATTAAAACCAAGCACTCAATTTTACATCACTCCTGATTTCCAGCTACTAAACCCACCTGTCCTTCAACTAAACAAGAAGAATACAATTAGCTGAAATCAGGGCCCAACTGCTGTGTCAAAAAGCAAACAAAAGCATCCAAACCAAAAGAAAACATTACAAAACATTTTCAATCACATTTCATCCAAAAAAAAAAAGAACAAGAAAAGAAAAGGAGAACAAAACGAAAATTTTCCCCCTTTTAAGGATTTGGGTGAACGGAATCTCGGTACATTCCAATACCCACTTCGGCTAAATCTCAGAAATTGTTCTCTAGACAACAAAAATCTTGACTTGATTATTCTACAAAAGTAGTTCACAAGCTACACCTACCACACAAAAAAAGAACATTTCTTTTTCTCTAGACCCACATTTAATTAAGTATGCAACTAGCAATGATGCAATCAGATCAATCAATTAATTCATCAGAGCAAAACCCCAAAAAACTCAGCGAAAAAAAACATGGGCACAACATTCTTCATGCTATGTGATTACATTTGCATATCAGAAGGGTAAGAAAGATAGGGTTACCTGAAGTTGAGAAACTGCCCGAAAAGAAAGAGGGGCCAGAAGTAGAGAGGGGGTGGCCAAGAGAGAGAGGAGACAAAGAATAGAGAGAGAAACTGAATGAGCTTCAAAAGATGAGCAACATAAGCCATGATTTTTGATGGGTCTCTTCCTTTTCCACAAAGATCCACCCATATTTGTGGGTATGTCCATAGCCAGTAGTAGAATGGAAATGGCAACATCACTCCGATTCCTGCCCATATTCCCATTTGTCTGCGTCTCTTCCTCTCTTTTTCCACTCTTGTTCTAGATTTTTGGCAATCCAGATTTGCTCAAGAGGGTTTCCTTCTTTGTACTTCATATGCAAAAAAACAATGATGCTAACAATGTCAATATGTTGCTTCCCAAGCCGTATGAGTTCACAGAGAGCTATCAGCCCAATAATGGTTGGGATGGGCCTAAGACTTCAACCCGTGTTTTGCTAGCAATGTTGACCTTGTCCCAAGTTTAGAGCCATCCTCAATCTCATAACTGGGTGTAAGGGTGAGCAATGGATGGAGTTTTTTTTATTTTTTTTATATTTTTTGTAACAACGACAGCAATAATAACTTTCAATGTAACTGGTGCTTTTGTGAGGTCCAAAAGAATTTAAATATAGACGGTCTTACCTCTGTAAACAACGCATTTGTTTCCGCATAGAGGTCCATTTCAAAAGGTAGGATTAGGTTTTTTGGGGGGAGGGGTGGGGAATTAATTGGCCTTTTAACTAGGATTGATTTATGATTCGAAATGGTACAATGCTATTCTTCCTTTTGTCTCATAGTTACAATCAAATTTTAGAAATATGTTAAATTAAGCATTCTGGTAAAAGTCCATTTTTAACCAATGAAAATATTTATAAGACGTCAAAAAAGAAAATTTTGACAGTACTATGAGACTATAAAAATGTTTTTTTTTTAACCATTAATGGAATGAATGTAGTATATTATATTATATGTAGCAATATAGTACTAATTTATGTTAAACTAGTAAATGTGGTGAAAATTACAATAAATAGTTAAATTATACATAATAATAACTATTATTATAGGCTTATTAAAACTCCAATTAAACACGGTTCACCATAACCCAACAAAATTTACTAATTTACACAAAAGTATGACTTAATATACTTTATTAATAGATCAACCATAAGCCAACCAAACACCACTGCAAGGCACATTACAAATGTGTGGCTTAGACTTACTACAATACGTAGTCTAATGATTAGGGTACGACTTATTGTAACTTGTAAGTTTGATTAGATCTTACTTATAATGACCGTGGTCTAACCAATCCAAGGGGTTGTGGAGTAATGGTAGCTCACTTCATTCCTTAATCAATTGGTCAAGGGTATGATCCTTAACCTTTGGGAATGGAGAGTAATTTTTGACTAACCTTTTACCCTTAAGTGGAGCTCGCCGGGTGAGGGGATTAGTCACTAACCAATCAGCGGTTGATACCTTTGATTAAATAAAAAAAACAATAATAATAATAATGACCGTGGTCTGCTTTATCGAGAGGGGGGAAAATCATCTCGCCCCATTCTATGTGGTAATTACTTGTTAAACAAACTAGCAAGATATGTCAATTTAATAAGGCAGGCCAAGGAACATAACTTACTTTGTTTATTAAAACAAAACCGTAAAATCCCACATCTTCACTTGTCTCACTCAACAAAAAAACTATGTTTTTACACCTACCGGCGAAGGTAGACCAGGGACTATAATATAACAACTTAAATATGTCAGCTCAATCCAATATGTTGTAGAGTTTAGCATTGTCAGACAAAGCCGATCTTGACTGGGTTTGGCCAGGCCTAGGGATGAGTGGTTCCGGGGTACTAGCCGAAAAAATTGAAAACTGGAACTGAAATCAGTCAAATAGTTTCATAACTTTTGGGAATCAAAACCATACTTTGGGTTTCGGTTCCGATTCCATGGTACCTGTCATGCTAATGTTGGAATTTTAGGGCCGAATAAATTAAATTTTCTTATTTATTTGGAGGGGAGAAGGGATGTTTGATGTGTTCTTACCTTCATTTTCAATATTTACACAAAAAAGAAAATTAATTAATTAAGTCTGTATTTTTTTTTATCTTTGTTACTTGAAAAATATGATGATTCATCCTTCAATTAGTAACAAAAAATCAATTGATATTGGAGTAAATTCGCTATTCGAAGAGTCAATTTTTGTAAGGTAAAAATCAAATTGAAAAAGAATTGAGAAACAAAAGAATGGGTAGTACAAAATTAAAAAAATATTCATTTTTCTCTCTCCAAACAGGTTTCGGATTCCGGTTCGAATATTTATCTAAGAACCGGAACTGAAACCAATTAGACTGATTTCTCTTTTTTATGAATTGAAATCGAAACCGTTTGATCGGTTTCGAGCATGTTCTAACTAGAGTAACTGAGAACCTTGCTCACCCCTAGCCAAGCCACCTTTGTCTTGTTCCCATCTTCCCACATCTACTAACAAGTATAAAGTTTTTTCTCGTAATAGCAAACTTGATGTTTTTCAGCACTCATGTGATATCAAGATTCATATTTCAACAAATTAAGAGCTAGATATTATGTTTCTTCATTAGTTTAACACATAGATTAAATTGAATTGGTTCTTAACATACTTGATTATTTCTCCATTTCTACTTAATTGATAACTGCTATCATAACTAGACCTGTCAGTTTGGGTAGGTACGTTAAATACGGGTCGGATGTATTCAGGTTCGGGTAAAATACGAATCGAGTGTATTTCGGGTTCGGGTAAAATACGAACGGGTGTATTTAGGTTTTATAGATTTCGGATCAACCCAACGGGTTTAAAGTGCCTTTTCTGTGAGTTATTTTTCTTTTTTTCAACTCAAAAATTCTGCGTATTTATTACTCAAAATGTCAATATTTAATGAAAAGGCATAATAATTGTAATTTCTCAAAAGAATATTAAAAATTTTTATTATGATATATGAACATCTTGTATGAGCGGGCAAAAAATCAAGCTCCACTTGGTTTTGGGTAGATCAACCTATACATTAAAAGAAGGCCAATAGCGGGTCAGCTATTTATGGGGCAGCCTGTCTAGAGCACTTTAATTAATGGGTTGTAGTAATTTGACCACTAATAACCTATTTAATAATTTAATATTTTTATTAACTAACCTACCGATGTCCAATTAAGTAAAACTTTATTAATGAATCGACCATAATATGAATACAACTAGCTGTTTTTCTACCACTAGCATCATAGTTTAAGACTAGTTAGAACAAAAACCAAATAAAATTGAATAAAAAGAAGCACAAGATATTATCTTGCAGTTATAAGATCAAAAATTTAAATTATTACAAATTAATTAACTTAAAAAATAATTAGACATATTTGTTTAACTAAGTACATAATAGTATGACTTGCACATGTTTAATTTTTATCTTCTTTTAAATTAACTTTTTTTGAAAGATTAAATAGCTATTTCATGCAATTTTATACCCATTTTAATTTTTTTTCATTTAAAAGTTGTGTACAATATTATTTTTAAAGAATTGAGAAGAAAAAATAAGGTTATTATTGCTTAATTTGTAATTAGATGCAATACTTATAAAATGTCTTTTTAAACTATTCGATAAAAATGACTAACCAATATTATTAAGAAAGATAAATTAGAGAAAAATAAAAAAAACAAAGGATAAAATGTTCGGGTCAAGAGGGAGGGTTTAGGTCGGGTTTGACCCGCTAATTTGCGGGTTTTTCAGGTTCGGATCGAGAAAATCGTGTTTAAAATTCAAAATTTTCGGGCGGGTTCAGGTTGGGTTAATTTTTGTCAGGTCTAATCATAACTCTACTTTATGCAAAACTAGTGAGGCATTAATTCATATATATTGTCGCTATCAGTTGCTTATGCATGTTTATGGCATTTCATAAGAAAGTTAGTACAGATTTATGATAATTGACTAATTATGCAGAGATTTAGCAAAAGAAACCTAAGATACTTTTGAGTTTATTGCCACAATCTGAATTAGCTTTGCAAAAAAGTGGGCACTCGTTTGCAAAAAGTAGGCACGGATATAGCCAAGTTGAAACAGGTCCTCAACAACCATCATATTGTACAAAAGAATCAAGGTATCATCATACCGGTCCATGAACCAAGTGACTCTTTCTTTGGGGGTTGAATAGCTCAGGTAACTTCACCACAAAATCAGTTATATGGGCAGCCCATGGTATTCAACCCCATGATTACTTATCATGGCCTTATAAATGGATTTGAATATCAACACTATGCCAAAAATCAAAATATTTCTTTAACAACTTTGCTATAAAACTTTAACTGTGAGGGACACTCTTCTAAGAAGGGTGCTTAATATCAATCTAACATGCCCCCTTTGTTTCAAAAATGTAGAATCGATAGAGCAAGCATCTCTTTAAAGATTGTCAAATGGTAAAAAAAATTTGGGATTTTGGAGCAAAGCATCATTGGTTTTCACCTAATTTTTCTCCTCCTAAATATTATGGTCTTCACAATGTTTAGATAGGATTTAGGTTCTGTTCGGCAAAATTAGTTGTTTAGGTAGCGGATAGCGGTTCAAGTAGTGGATAATTGTTTAGATAGCGGATAGAGTTTCAATTTTAGTTGTTAACGGATAGCTATTTAGATGAGCAGTTGAAACTAATATGTTCGGTAAATTTAGTTATTATGCTAGCTGATTAATGTAAATTGACATAAAAGAATATAGATAATTTTCAAAGATAAAATTTTTAAAGGGTATTTTTTGGCTAAAAAATATGAAACGCTACTTCTAAATCTCAAACGTTAATACTATTAGTTTTTCAAAAACGCTGCTTAAAACGCTAAACACTACTTAAAATGCTAGTCAAAACACTAGTTTACCGAACACTAAAAATTAATCAATTAGTGTATTGACCTAATCAAAATACCAAACGCTACCTAAAACGCTATTGCCGAACGCAACCTTAATCATCCTATGATTTGGAATGAAGTTCTCATTTCTCCTATGGGGCATTTGGAAGCCTAGGACTATGAATGGAATGGTTTTCAAGAATTAAACATTCAATCCAACTGCTTGCTTTATTTCGAGCAAAAAAAAGGAAATGGCGAATGGAGAATTCAAATTTGCATATTTGTTAGTCATTATTTTAGGGGGTCTTCTTCTCTCCCTACCACCTCCAATCATCTATTGAGGTGGCATCCCCAACCACTAGGATTTGTCAAACTCAATTTCGATAAATCTCTCATTAACTCATTAGCAGCTGAAGGTTTCATCATCCACAATTGGACGGGCAGACTTGTTAAGTCAAAAGCAACGTTGCTACAGCAATAGTTATACTCTAGTAGCAGATGATAGAGCTCTATGTGATGGATTATAATTAGAGATTTAGGCATGCTTCAACAACACAATAATCGAAGGTGACAATAAGATAGTGATCCAAGCATTGGAAGGGGAAATTCAAGTTCCTTGGAAAATATCTACTATTGTCAAAGATATCCTCATATGGCAAAATCAAGGTAATCAACTACTCAACAATCATATTTTCAGAGAAGCAAATATAACAGCAGATTGAGTTTTTCAAATTTGGACACTCCATTATAGGGTCATTTTCATCAAATATAAGTTTTCCCCCATCTTTTAAGAATACTCTAACTGAGGATGTAGTTGGGTGTACTAACATGAGAAATAGGAGCTTAACATCTCTTATAGTTTACTTTGCCGTTATTGGAAAACAAATCATATATTTGATTGCAGAAAGTCTATTGACTTCAATAGCAGGCAGATTCATATTATGTGATTGGACAGGCAAACTACTCAAAGTAGGAGTAGCATATTATGGAGAGACATCCATTCTTGCGGCAAAAATATGGCTCTCAGAGATGGGGGCAGACCAACAGTCCAAGCAGGTTTCAACAAAATTGTTATGGAAGGTGACAACCAAATTGTGGTTCAGGCACTACGAGGCAAGATTCACATTCCATGGCAAATATGCAATATTATTGAAGAAGTTCACGTGTGGTTGAACCAAGGATTTCATTTCATTATCAATCACATCTTTCGAGAGGCAAATATAGCATCAGATTGGCTATCAAAATTTGAGCACTCTATTTCAACCTCATTCTCTTTATATTATTGTTTTTTCCCTTTTCTTTGGACAATTTTAACTGATGATTTAGTTGGACATACTCTTGTGAGAAGAGAAGTCTAACTTTCACTCTTTACCATTTATCATTACGCAGGGGGGGGGGGGAGAAGCTACAACTTGATTTTGAGAAAAAAATTCCTCACTTTCTTGTTGACGCAATCTTCTAAACTCTGTAAAAGATACAAAAGCATGACCATGTAAAGAAGGTTAAAAGATCAATTATTTGAACCACACATAAATTTCAAATAAGCCCTTTTTTTGGGGAGGGGGAGGGGTTATCTTCCATGCATCTTATCTTGTGTGCACTAATCTTTCCCCCTAAAGCATGAAATTGGTAATTAAGGATAAACTTTAGAAATGGTACTCAAAGCCTTGAATAAATCCACGTAGCTTGGTGATACTTATCTCAGTTTGCCAAATTTGAAGGGTCCCCCTTTTGAACCATCATGTCTATAAACCACCAAAAGGAGAGTAAGGAAGGCCATTCGTAGTTCGCACCAAGTTTTTCCACATTATCTACGGCCAAAAAAATGCATTTGAGTGTGGTAAGACAAAATGTAACATCACTCCTGAAGTGGGTTTTCCTTTACTCCTCTTTATGTACCTTTGGTCAATTAGAAAAACAGAAAGGTGCAATTTCTAGTGTCATCTACTTTAACATTTTGTGGCTTATATGTTGTTAGTTGTCTTCTTCAAAGTAAATGGATTTGAATATTTGATTGATGTGCCTTTAACATTCTACTGGACATGTTTAGGAAGATGGTAAGGTAACTTCCTAAAGTCCTAACGTATCTGAAGTATTGTACAATCTGAAAATAATTGTAAGATAGTTAAGAATGATCATACAATTAGGAGTGAGCTAAAAAAAACTGAAACTGAATAACTGAACCGAAAAATTAAAAAACGAAATCGAAGAACCAGTTAACCGGTTTTTTTTCTAAAAAATTTGGTTTGATTAACCAATTAAATCAAAAAAAAATTTGCAGTTTCGGTTTCGGTTCGGCCATTTAAGATTCGGTTAACCGCATGGTTAACTGATGGTTAACCAAAAACCAAAAATTATACTTTTATTATAAGAAAAAACTAAATTTTATGTTGGTCAAGTGTAGATTTTATAATTATTAAAAAATAAGACTAAACACACAATAATGTGTAAATTAATATTTGGAGTCTCAAATAGTTAAATTAATTAAAAACAGAAGTGAAAATTGAAAATTAACAATTTAAATTAATGGTTAACCGGTAACCGAATCGAAAATCCAGTTAATCAAACCGAAAATCCGGTTAACTGAGTTTTTCGGTTCGCCGAATTTCCAGTTTTGATTGCCCTTCCATACAATCTAGCCTATAGTTGTAGACTTGTAGTCAACTAATAATATGCAATAATAGAATCTTTGAGATAACATATTAGAGGTTTTAATATCCTAGTGTATGTTGCTTAATTTTTTCAAGATATTTTTCTAAAAAACTAATATCAACTATGCTCTTAATATCAACTTATATTCACGTTTATATCTTTTCATTTGCATTAAAAACGAAAAAAAAGAAGAGTAGATCATTAAATTGGGTATAAGGTTGAACTTTGAAGTCATCAAAGGTTGATCTTATGTGGTCATTTTTTATTTTATTTTACTTCTGTTAGTGCAATCTCATGTGATCAATTTGCATGATTGCTTTCTAATATTGAACTTTTTAATTAATAGATTAAATTTATAAGTAATTCACTTTCTTCAAACATGTGATCCCGTTTAACAAACAGTTGTTAGCTGTTTGAATTAACTGTTTATTGTTAGCTGTTTGAATCAACTGTTTCTATTAATTGATTACATTAACTGTTTGTAAAAAAAGTGTTTAGTAAAATTGGTTGTTTATGCAAAAGTTATTTGATAAAATTACTTTTCTACCTTGAACTCTATTTTATTATTTATGTACACATGATTTTTATTCTTTAGGATTCAATTTTCTTCTCAGTATTTATGAATTAAAATTTAAGTAATATGTACAATAATATTTATTCATAAAGTTCTATTTTGTTAATTATACTTATATTTATCGAATCTTCTTTTTAATATTATGAGTTAAAATTTACACATCTACTACCTATAACATTGTTTACTTTTTATTTGGACATAAAATTTGTTTATCATTAGTCTGTTTTTATCTTTTAATATGAGGTGAAGTTCATATGATATTTAAAATATTTATTATGTAAAATTAATTGACATAAATGATTTACCCTTTTTGCTGAAAGTGACAGTTGGTGTAAATTAGGTCTCTTTGGGACATTATGGTCATTTCGAAACCAAAATTCAAATAGCCATTTGAAAAAGCTATTTGGTTTAGTTTTTTGAGAAATGACTTTTTGGAACCATAAAATCATTCCAAATAGCTGTTAACCAAACATCTAAAATAGCTATTTGACTCAGTCAAAAAGCCAAAATGCTCTTAAATAGTCAGTTTTGATAAAAAAAAAAAAACTATCCAAACAGCCAACAACCAAACACCCCATAATATTTTTCCAATAAAGTGAGAGAACAAATGCCTAATAACTAATTGAAATGGATGTTAGGGTTTTTTAACTATTGTTAATTTAACATATACATTATTAAATCTACATAGATATGTACAACTTGTAAATGTTGATTTCTGAAGTGGTTGTCGATAAGGAAAAAAAAATTCATATAAATACATATATATTAAGAAAATTTAATAACAGAATTTCATGCAATTGTCTATTTCTTTGGCATATCATATTGCACATTATTTGAAGATTTCCTTGAGTGGGAATACCATTAGCTCAACCAATTATTATTAAAATCTTTACAAAAAGATTACTATTCAAAATCAACAATCCAAGAGTCAAGATTTAGAGTGGAGTCTTCTTATACCTAACGAACATAGAAGCGACACCAGATAGTTCAAGTGGGACACATAATTACTGCGGAGCCACTCAGGGGCAAGAGGGTCAATTGACCGTCCAACTTTTTGGTAAAAAAAAAATAATAATAAATGAAGGATATTCTGGTAGAAAAAAAAATAGATATATATTAATTAGTTCTTAGATATTTCATAAAGGAGAGCAAAACAGATTGGTTGGTGGCTTGTTACTCCATGTGGGAGGTTATGGGTTCAGCTCTTTGTGCTGTTTTTTGTGTAATTATTTTTTGAATCTTTTTAAAAATCTGTCGAATAACGATGTCATGCTTTACTTTCAAAATATGAGACCTCGTCAAGCGCAACTTTCTTGAATGTATTAACTATACACTTCATTTTTAAAACTATTAAAGTTTATATTATGCGTATTATTAATCTCGCCTCTTTTACTTTGATTCCCGACTCTGCCCTTGCACATAATCATCCTTAATTCCTTATTAAAGTATACAACAAAAGATAGAGAAAGAAGGAGAAAAGTGACGTTAATTACATGAATGAAAGCAAGCAAAATCCCTTTCAAATTCCTAACTTTGGCAGGATTAAACGATTATGCATTCCCCCAATTAAGCACTCAAATCTCAATAATTAATGCTATGGTACATGACTACTGTGTACTGCCAAAGTTCTTCACTTGAAAAAGGAAAGAAAAGAAATAAAAAAATAAAAGAAGAAAAAGAAAATTAAAAGGAATAGTATATATCGATTTAGCTGTACGAATGAGATGATCTATGCTCAAAAACCCATATGATCACATCTAGGTTCTTATATTGGAGTTTTACATAGGCTAGAGCTTATTCATGTCATCGTTTGGTAACTGTTGACCCCTCTTAACCGCTTCCAAAACGCTCATAATCGCTAATGGCTAATGACTAACATTAGTAACCACTAGTAAACGCTGACTAACCATTGTTTGCTATCCCTAAATGTTAATCGTAACTACTATTAACTGCTAGATGCTATTCCTAACTACTAATAAATTTCATCAGCATGCAGTAAATATAAAAGACATCCTGAAATTGTATATATCAACTCTATTGCATGTACCATATACTGTATATGTCATCAAAAAGTATCTCCAACTTAAGGACTCATCCATGTCAATCAACTTTACTTCATGCATGTCGTTGAACATAGATCTTAATTAACTTGAATCTTGGAAAATTATTATCATTGTAACATAATTAAGTAATCCAAAAATATTCAAAAACTATTTCATGCTTCCCCAGATGTAAAATTAAAAGCTACCATTTGGTCATTTTTTCATATTTCATACTCTTTTATTTGAAGACGCGGCTCTCTTTTTGGCGCATGCACGCATGCATGCGTGCTTCTGTTCATGCAGGTGACTAACACACTTACCATACATCAAAAAATCAAATTACATATATAACGGCCTAAGAATATTAGAGTATTCTCAGTCATAGTTCCAAATTTTAGAATTCAAGCTTGTCACATCAGTAAAAATTTTAATTTTTTGAAACTTGCATTCCACAACTTATTCAACCCATGGAATTCCTATTTGAATCATCCAATAAAAATATTTGTAATGGATCCACCGTATAACACACATCTTTTTTTAATAACCCAAATAATACTTTTAAAAAGAAAAAAAGAAAAAAGAAAAAGAGTCACAAAAGAACAAATAATTTTGCAATGCGGGGAGGAACGCCAGTGCATTCCTCCGAGCGAGGCATTTCGAACAGAAGCAAATGAGTGATTGACACATGCATGGCAAACGGGGCCCGTGTTCCTCTTTTTTGGTCTCCGTTGCGAATGCTCTTAATTATGAAAATGAATTCATCCATAAAAAGCTATATATTGGGTTTAATTATAGTTATGATCGATACCACAAACTGATATTACATATGTAATTAAGGCCATATGGACTATATACTATTAGCTGCAAATATGATTAGTAAAAGTTTTTAATATGGTATTTTTTTTTTATTATCAGCTAAAAGGTTGAGAAGTAAAAGTAGACATAAAGTTGCACAAATAAAACATGATAACTTACAAACAACAAAACCGTATATTACAAACTTAGACTCAAACACTATGTATATATCAACCTTTAGTGTACACTTGCATGACACAAGTAGATGACAAAGAGGGTAATACATTAATTCGATCAAATATATTTATGTGTTGCATAAATAAATAGGCGACTAGGTTTGCATATATTTTTACTTAAACTATTATAATTTTTCTCAGTATTAGGGTAAGGTGAATTTCTCCAACCAGCTCAATATCAGAGCTAAAAAAGGAGTTTAAAAAATCAATAAACAAGGAATGAAACTAAATTATTGATCAATGACCACGTAAAAAATAGTATCGGATATAGAAATTTTAAATTAGATTGTCTCATTGTATATTTCTTAAAATTTAATTTTATTATTATAAGTGTCCACTGTAAAAGCTTTCAGAAATTGTCACCATTAGCTACATCTGCATTTTCATAAAGTATTCCTGTCATATATGGCCAATAAAATGATTTAATTTCCAAAAAAAATTAATAATTATGCAAAGAGAATTTATCTAACGATAAAAAAAGGTACCACACAATTTACACTTTCCCTGTTCACATACTATTTCACTTTTTTTTGGGCAAAAAATCAATAATGAAATATGCTGATATTATTCTTACATGGGGTCCACAAACAATCATCACTTTTTGATGTCGTAATTAATTAATATATGGAGCAGTTCGCCGCATGATTCGCTCAATCTGCACCAATAATTTTACTTTATGGTAAGCGGCTGCTCCTCTCTCTCTCTTTCTCGCTCTAATGATAATAGTCAGTTAATCACATCTGATAATAATAATTAATCCTACTAATTAACGATCAGCCGTCATTGACGAGTATTTTACTCCCCTAATGGGGTTTACGTGGATGGTCTACGATTTGCATGCCAACCTCCTTTTCTAATTCCTTCATAGCTAGTGTTTGTGTTAAAATTTTATTAATTTTAGTCGGCAATTTCTTTCAAATTGGTGCTGATTAATATTATTTAATCTTGTTGTCACTAATTAATAGTATTTAATTTTATGAACTTTTTTACGCTTATAATCTATTGCATATAATGTGGTCGTTTTATCTATAAGCTTAAAAGCTCAACCTCTCAGGAGTCATTATAATTAGTTACACATTAACAATACCGATCTCTACTCTTTTGATATATAAAACATTCGTTTTCTAATTTCAATTTATTAAGATATCGAAATTCAATATTTTACCTACATTGATAAAAGAAAGGCTTAGTTAACTTTAACGTAAAATTTAATAATATCTTGATCACAACCACACACATATAAGATCCCACTCGTAAGGAGCCATGCATTTGTAGGGCAATCCAGCTCATCTACAAGATAAGGGTTACATTTGCCACTAATTAATAAGAATATTACCACTATCTACCCAAGATCAAGTCGACTTTTAAGGGTCATGTATGGTCATAATTAATCTCTTGATGCTTATTGCCCATAATAAGCCATAATCTCTATCATAATCTTGCCAAAATTCCCCAGCCTAAATATACCTGGCTAGCTAGTAATGGCAGTGCGCTGGTAATGTATATAATACACCTAAGAATATGTACTCTCATTCACCATATATATATATTTTTTCAATGTGTATTTGTCATATAGATAATTTTTAATATGTGATGCTAGCGTGATTTGTATGAGTTTGCACTCCTAGGAATATGATATAGTCTTTGTAGCGGGCTATGTTTAATTAGGATGGTCGGGGCATTTCTGGAAGTTACCGAATCGATCTCCCAACTTCATTTTCTTCCCCTTTTGACTAAAACTAAGATGTGAATTCAATTCAATATTAATAGGGTTGCTTGTGTAGTCCTCCTACCTAGTGATTGATTTTGAAAAGGGCAGAAAAATGAAAAGGGGGAGGGAAGGAAGGAAACTAGGGCTAGAAGTTTTCTTACAAGAGTTTGCAATGTCTAACGAAATAGTTAGATTTATATGCTTATAATTTCAGTGGATTTTAATGTGACCTGTTTAATTAAATGGTTTGCTACGATTTGACTAAAACTAAGATGTGAATTCAATATTAATATGCCTAGCTAGCTAGCTAGGTGTGGTCGTTGTAAAGTTTGTTAAGATGAAGTAGTTAGCTGCATTTTTGCATTGGTCAATTGGAACTTTATTTATTGTTTTATATGATTAAAAAAGTTTGTACATAACTTGATTGGAATTTTTCAAAGTTCGAAAAAAGGGCTTACGTTGATGGTTCAAAACAGAGTTTATAAAAATATAGTCTAATATATGCACTTTCACACTAGTGTTTGGGTTGAAAAGAGAATGTTGCAAATACCCCGTCTCAGTTAATGAAATAATTTAGTATAGACAATGAAATTCGAATATGAGACTTTCTGAGTGAGATGTCTCAAGTTTGAATCTTAGCATCCCCTATATTAATTTATTGTGCAAAGTAGAGAGGGTATTTGTAACATCCACGCTTCAAGCCCAAGGGATGTTCGCGTGAGGGGGCGTGTTAGAGTATAAACATATTCCTAGGCCTTAAATCTTAAGCTTTTTAAACTTTTGATTGAGCTGGTTTTTGAACAGACATGAAGTTAAATCCAACCATTACTCGTTAATTAGATATATCAGTTCAATCTTAGGTGTGGACTAACAATATGTTCATGACGCAGATCCACTAAAGAGAGATTCCATATAGTTATTATAAAATGATTATTAATTCTGATTATTTTGACCATGTCATATAGACTTATAGAATATCATACGCGCGTAGAAAAGCAGCGGATATGCTTCAATTATTTTGATCGATCTTTGTCAATATGAGAATGAGGTCATTACATATGGACTTAACATATATAAAGCTGTATTTATTCCTCTAGGCTTTATCAGGATCGATCTTTGTTTAAATGATTATTTTTCTCCTTTTGGCCTAAAATTCCAGTTTATTAATTTTTATTAGGTCAAAATTAATACATTATATTCCATGCTGTAAAACAAACTAGCGAGTAATGATGGTCACATACACACCTATGGGTTAAGCCTATAATTTGTCATATATTATATCATACTAGTTGTACACCAATGTGTAACGTTTCTATTAGATATAGTGTAAAAGAATAATCTAGTCATACGCAAAGTTTTAAGCCACCACTTGCGGTCAATGTTTTAATAACTTTTCAAAAACATTTATTTTAGTCTTTATGTTGTTTTGTTTTCAAATTACATTATTTCATGAAAATGAATTAATCATAAGTTTGCATTAGCCAATTATATGAAGACACTTGTCAAAAGCATATTATTTCACTCTTTTTTCGATATAGCTATATAGATGTGTATATATTTTTAGATTTTAAAATTGCATCACAGATAAATATCAAATGTTGCATTCATGACTTTTGTTTTTTTTTTTTAAGTTATGAGGAATTGTACTTAATCTAATTATTACATTTACATAATAATTACGGAATAATTCTATAACTAATCTAATGATTAAATCATTAGTATTTGACTATTATTTTAAGAAATAAATTAAACTATGCGACATTTTGTAAAATTTTAAATGAACATTTACAGGTAAATTGTGTGTGAACGTATGTACAAATTAAAACTTAAAGCAAGTCCGTGCATAACATGGATCTTAAAACTAGTATGTAAAATTTTTTTTATCAAGTTTGACACATGTACTTAGAGTAGTCCCAGCCAGGAACACGCGTTCCTGGCTGATGGGTCCCCGCATAAAAGCAACCAATAAGATTTATTTCCTTTGCAAGTCCCACGCGTGGAGGAATGGGTAGGCGTTTTGCCTCCCGTCCCTCTTTTTTTTGTCATTTTGTGCATTTTTTTGTTTTTTGTCCTTCTAAAAAATATTATTTAGATTATTAAAAAAAAGATTGTATGTTATGAGGTGGTTTCATTACAAAATATTTTATTAACTTATTTAAGTTGGAGTTTCATGAGTTGGAGAAGTGAAGGTGTGAGTTCCAAAAAGTTAAACTGTTGCTGATGTGGCAAGATAGAGTTCCAAAACATGGAATGTGGGCTGAGAATGTTCTTAGGTAGTGTTTGATTGACGAAAAATGATTTTTCTAGAAAACGATTTTCCACTTTTTTGTTGTTTGAACAATAAAGGATGAAAAATAATTTTTCAAGGAAAATGATTTTCCCCTCAATGGAGAAAAATGATTTTCTTTTTAAGAAGATTGGAAGTTAATTTTCTTCCTTCAACTCTTTAATAATATAGTCAGCCAAAATTTAGGTGTAAAATTCAATTTCAACAGTTTGGATTGAAATTTGCTTATCCGATATAAAAGATTAAAATAAACTCAAATATAAATTTTGAGCCCAAATTTTTTTCATTTGGTCAATATTTTTCTCTTTCACGGTAATTTAATTAACTTTTTTTTATCACTAAAACTACTCAAGTGATTCCCCACAAAAACAATTTCATTGATTTTTTTCATAACTAAAATAATTCCAATGATTTAGATTGAAACTTGATTATCTAATAGGAAATATTAAAAACTCAAATATAAATTTTAAATTCAACATTCCTTCATTTAGTCAACATTTTTCTCTTCTATGATCATTCAGTCGATATTTTTTGCTACTTAAACAATTCAATTGAGGTTTTTCTTTTTCACAAAAAATAACTTATCTTATACCAAACGACGAAAAATGTGACATGAAAATCAATTTTCATGAAAAATATTTTTCACAAAAAATAATTTTCCGATAAAACCATTTTTCTTCCAATCAAGCACCATCTCACTCAATATTCTTACAATCTCATTTTCAATCTCTATATTAATTATGGTTAGCTTTGACATTTATTTGATTAGTGACGGATTTCATTCCTCCACGCATACTTTAATTAGTACTGGCTAGGCAGAAAGTTCCTAGGCACTTCTGGTCTAAAAATATAGCTAGTTGTGTAACACAGTTCGCGTGGAGAGAGATTTTTTTTTATACATAAGATAATTACTTTAACATACTGCTAGAGGATTCTGAAGAATGTGAGGAGTATATTAATCTAATAAATATTCAACCATATCCAAATTTATATTATTAATATTTTAAGACAAAAAAGAAGTAGATCGGCTAGTACAAAAGCAACTAGCTTTAGAGAATGATTGGATCATAATCTTGAGAATTTGATACTGAATTTCAATTTGATTTAAAGGTTTAAACAATTACCAAACTTATGTAAACATATGATATGTACAATGATCGAGGACTTTAGCTAACAGGTCTTTTAATGTCCACATTGTGAACTCCAATTCTATATCAATATCTTCATCACCTTATCAACACAGGTTGGTTCAAATAGCTTAGCACTTGTTCCCTTTAAGTAAGGTCTCGAGTTCGAGCCTTGTGAATGGAGAAAACCTGTGATGAGAGAGGTTTACCCTTTATTGAATCAACAGTAACTTGACTCCAATGGAATGGAGATTCAAGATCAAAAAATATCTTTATCATCACCATCATGCTAAAGTGAACCAATGCTTGCAACATAATTAACAATTATATCACTCATAGTACCCGAGGGTTAGAATTTATAATTTGTCTCAAAAGTTAAGTTATTAGATCATGGATCCAACTATTTGTAGACAAAATTGTTATTTTGTTGACTATTGTGCGTTTTGATCGGAAAAATGTGGTATTTAGGAGTTGGTTTACTCGCTTTTTCCCTACTTGATTATATATTTATTGTCTTCCTTCTAATGTCTAGTATATATATGTGTGTTATGTTGATACGTTGAATATTCTTATATGTTGCTGTGCCTTAAATAGTTGTTGTATTGTCTATGGCCTGATTTTTTCTTTGAAAAATATAGGTTGGTAAATGGGAGAAATTAGTTAAGATTGGTAGAAGTGAATTGAAATAGGTTAAAGTGAGTATATTTTTTGTTAAAGTTGTTTTTTTTTTTTTTGGTTATGATAGGTAGAAGTTGGTTAAAATAGTGGGAAATGAGTTAAAGTGGGTTGAAGTGGATCAAAGTGAGTTAAAGTTGGTGTTATTTTATTGAAATTTGTGAAGTGGATTGAAGTTGGTTGAAGTGGATTGAAGTGAGTTGAAGTTGATATTATTTTATTGAAATTCGTGAAGTAGGTTTAAATTGGTTAAGGTTGGTGAATTTAAATTTACCAACGAAAAGGACAGAACCAAAGTGGTTCTTTTTTTCCCCTCCTATTAAAGTTATGACGCTTTTAATTTGCTTTTGTTTTGTTAATTTTTACTGGCCTCTTTAATTTCATTGGCCTCACCTGTTTTTGAAGTTCACAAATGATATTAAAAAACAAAGATAAAAAAGAAGAAAAAGTGCTCAATTAACATGTGAATTCTTCTATAATACATTATCCAAATTAATCATACTCTAGTTAATTAATTATCACCTTTAAATTTAATAATTTATTTATAATCTCAAGAAAAAAGCTTTAGTCGATCACTAACTTAGTCCGCATTTGGGCAGTTTTTATGGCTGCGCAAGCGCCAAAAGCCACATGATGAGAAAAAGAAGGAAAAAAAAAAAGCAAAAGTTTTGTCTAAAACAAAAGAGGGAAGACAACAACCCCACAATAATTGAGCCCCAAAGCATAATTATCTTAATTATAATATCAAAATCTATCACTATCAAATTAAAGTGAGGGAATTAAGTACCAGACATAAACTAAGTTGTGGCCGGGCTGTTTTTTAATCGAAAACGATGACGTTTCATTTGTGACACTTGTCCTTTTTAATATCCTCTTTGCCATGTCACCTCCCCACCTTGCCCTTGTTATACATATATATACCAAGTGGGCTATGCACAAATGTCACCGCCATACAGGCTAGCTTTTAGAGAGACAAAGCTAGAGAGAGAAAGAGGGAAATTTAAAGTGATGGAGGATTTGGTGATGGTGAGAGAGTATGATGAGAAGAGAGACAAAGAGAGAGTGGAGGAAATGGAGAGGCAATGCGAGTTGGGAGAACAAGGCAAGCCTTGTCTCATTACTTGCCCCCTGGGTGACCCTCTTGCTAGAATTCGCCATGTTCCTACTCGCATCATGATGGTAATTATAATTACTAACATGCAGACTACACCATTTTAATTTTGTCTTAGTTCTATTTATCTCGTTCGATCGGCTTATAGATAAAAAAATGGATTTTAAATAAGTAATATATTGTATTATTGCATGTCTATGGTCATATCAGGTTGCAGAATGCAGAGAAGGAGGAGAAATTGTTGGAGTAGTTAGAGGTTGTATCAAAACTATTACAAGAGGAATTAAAGTGGGCGTTTTTCCAATTTATGTGAAGTTGGCTTATGTTCTTGGACTACGAGTCTCCCACATGCATAGGTAATAATACTTCGGCTCATATGCCTCAATAATTTTTCTGTTGTATATTTTTTTCATTATTATAAAACAAGACACTTTGTTCACCAAAAAAAAAATGTAGAAATTCTAAATATATGATAATTATGCATAAATATACTTATTTATATAAAATATTATCAATATCCAAATTCACATTGCGTCTCTGTTATTTTGTCCTAAATAAATAGCATTATGTCTCATACAAATAAAAGGCATTAGTACAAAATTCAAAGCTTTTAAACTGAATCATAACTTTAAAGTGGAAATGATTAGATTCTATATCACAAAAACACAAAAGATTTGGAAGTTGTTCCTCTTGTCTTGGGAGACAATTCGACAAAATATATATGCTTTGCATGTGTTTAATCTAGCTTTAATTTGTTTTGGTGGGAACCAAATTAGATCCTTCTCGTAATCAATATGATTGATACATGCATGAAGATAATCCACCTAACCTTTTTAAGTAGCTTTAAGTTTTATTTCTTCATTGCCCTTCCTCTTTTTCCCCTTTGTATTTGACCTTTTCTTTTATTATCAGCCAGATCACTTTACATACAAAATTTGTTTATATATCTAATATATTTACTAAGTTATGGACCCATTAATTAGGTTACAACATGTATGTACACTCCCTAACTGGCTTTAATGAAGTCTAGGGTAGATCGAAATAATAATAATTCATAAATCATTGACTGTTTTATCAAAAATTTACGATCAATGAAAATAAATTCAAGAATTCATAGGGCAAACCCCATCTTATCGAACTAGAAGGAACATGACAGTTTATATCAATCAGGGTGTATTTGTTATAAGAAGGACAACTTTGGTATAAGAGCACATTTAGCATCCTAGAAAAATTTGACCTAATTAAATTCTTTATCCTATATATAGTGGGATAATTCACTTGGCTGTTAGTGATTATTAATTAATGTCACTCCAACCTTCTGTTTTTATTATATATTATTTTTTTTTTTAATATAGGGGAAGGTATATAGGTAGATAATATGGATGGATCTTGAATATAAGTATCAGATGATGATTTTTTTTTAAAAAAAAAGTTAACGGTTGAGCTAACTAGCTAGTACTAGCTTTTAACTCCTTTTTAATACGTCTATAATTTGACCAAGAATACTTGCAATATACTATCTTCCATGTTGAGCTAAAAAAAGTCATTACACAATACTTGCAATATAGTATATACTATCTTCCATGTTGCTGTTTAAAAACTAAAATGGCAACCCGGTGCACAAGCATCCCGCGTTCACGTAGGGTTAGGAAAAGGGTCCCACCCTAAGGGGTGTAGTTTAGGCAGCCTAATCTGACTTTGTCAGTGGCTGATTCTCTACCAATAATGTCCCAGAAACTTTTATTCCTCAAATCTTACTTTAATTTTTGGTCTTACACAAATTAAGTTTGACCAAGACTTTGTACCATTATGATCAAATCATAGTTAGGTCACATTTTAATATTGTTATGCAGACATCTCCACAGAACTAATTAACGTATTACTGGCCCATAGCAATGGAATATTCACTGGAACATGCTGATTTTATTTTATTTTTCGCTTCATCTTTCCGCTAGACCCAATTCTGTCTTTGATTTTATTCATTTTACTGTTGACTATAATTGATGTCAATTAATGATTCTTTACACTTTTTGGTTTAGGCAAAAAGGTGTAGCCACAAAGTTGGTCAAAAGATTGGAGGAATGGTTCAAAGACAATGGAGCTGAATATGTATACATGATGACAGATTGCTCAAATGAAGCATCAATCAACTTATTTACTCATAAATTCAATTACGTCAAATTTCACACTCCAATAGTCTTGGTGCAACCGGTACACGCCCATCGCAAGCCTATAGCCTCCAGCACTGTGATTGTCCGAGTGTCGGCCCAGCTGGCTGAGTCAATGTACCAGCAGATATTCTCCGGTTCAGAGTTTTTTCCCAAGGATATTGATTCAGTTTTATCTAGCAAGCTTCATTTGGGCACTTTTATATGTGTTCCTAAGAGCTATCTATCACTGTGGGATACCCAGAAAGGGTTACCACCTTGCTTTGCCATAATGAGTGTGTGGAACACAAAGGAAGTGTACCAATTACAACTCAAGGGTGTGTCTAAGCTAACACGGGCATGTTGTCTTGGAAGTAGGGTTTTAGATGCCCATATACCTTGGCTAAGGGTACCCTCCATCCCAAACTTGTTTAAACCCTTTGGATTCTATTTCTTGTATGGACTTCACATGCAAGGGAAAGGCTGTTTAGGTCTGATGAAGAATCTATGCAACTTTGCACATAACGTGGCAAGGGAGGATATGACATGTGGTGCCGTCGTTGCTGAGGTGGCACAATGGGACCCAGTTCATGCAGCCATCCCTCACTGGAAAAAGTTCTCATGCGAGGACCAATGGTGTATGAAGAAACTATTCAAGCGTGCAAGCAACGATGAATCTCTGTCATCAAAGTGGACCACTCGTCCGGAGTCCTCATCTGTACTTTTTGTAGATCCACGTGATTTTTGAAATATGCTGTCTCTTACTCTTTTTCAATCTTTCCCTTAGTCTTTTAACTACTAATGTTTTAGGATGATCTATGTAAATAGTAGACTATATAGCATATATATCTAAGTTGGCAAAACTTAAAAGATGAAAGCAATTGTTCTTTGGTCGAATCTCTTGGAAACTATATCCTTTAATTTCATAATCAAAGTTATTGTATGACAATTTTTAGCAATTTTAAAGGATTTTTAGAACATAGTCATCTGAATTTTTGGGTTGGCGGAAGCTATATAATTCGAACCTGAGAAATAGCTCCTAGCACTTCGAATTTTCAAGGTGTTTATTTTGAGTAGTACAAAAGTCGCTTTAGATTACATTTTTCAGAAAATTTGAAATTCCAAATGAATCTGTACACTTTGAATTTCATATGTTTGTATTGGTTTCGAGGAAATATCATTTGAAATTGTCTAAAAACGATCTAAAACGGCTACATAGTACTAAAAATAAATATGCTCAAAGTTTTGAGCATTGGGGGCTATTTCTTGAGGTCGGGTTTTTAATTGCCACGACCAGTGCTGATAAAAATTCGGGTTGGCGTGAATTTGAGTCAGAGAAATTGGACCACATCAAAATTTGGATAAGAAATTGATGTCCAATACCTGACTTTTTCTTGATCAGCCAATCCATACAAGGCTAAGTTCAGGTCAAAATTGGGTTCAGATAGTAGAAATATGAAAAATGTTGTGTCTGAATTTAAAATTTATGACTACACTTCACCTTTTCGAATAAGACAAATTAGAGTATTTAGATCTGACAGCTTTTTAGCAGCACAAACCACGATCCTAAAAGTTTGAATTATTATATTCCAAAACCCAGTTTTAAAAAAACAAGTGAAGAGCTCCACTTGCTCTTGTTGCAGTCAGGGCATCCCCACCCCATTACCCGCGAGCCGCCCCCCCCACACGCGGGACACCCGCCCCCCTCGCAGCCAGTGCCACGCGTGTCCCTTCCCGCAAGTCTCCACACCCAGCCGAGCCTCCACACGGTCTCCCTCCTCTGTTTTTTTTTATTTTTTTTTCTTTTTTCTTTTTTCTTTTTTTTTGAGGTTATAAATAATTTTTATATGATTAAAAAAATAGATTGTGTGTAATGAAGTGGGTCCATGGTAAATTTTTTTATTGGGTTATTCAAATTAGAGTTCCATGGGTTGGAGAAATGATGGAATGCAAGTGCAAAAAATATAAAATTTTAGCTGATATGGCAGGCCAGAGTTCCAATATTTGGAACTCTGACTGGGAATGCCCTCACAATTCTCTCCATTGGTCTAAAGCATGAATGTCCAGTCACATGAACCTGGTAGCCCATGGATCATTTCAAAGCAGGCCTAATGAGCCAGGTTTCTTTTACTTTGTCTGTGATTGGGTTCACAATTTTAGACCAGCCGAAAGACTACAGTGCCCTTTCCTGTCCGATAAAATGAACTTGGTCCAAGCCTCTGGGCTAACTGGCCGAGTATCAAAGAAGCTCACCCTCTTGCCGAGTATACAAATTGGGGAAATTTACATGGTAATCATGCTTTAAATGGGGGCAACAAAGTCATTTTTTTTTGCAAGAAATTGGTGTTAGATTTGAAGGAAAAATGAGTTGGGGAAACATGTGAAGTGAAGTGAGATGACCAAAGTACTATTGGTTAAGTGGGGGGTTTGGTAGACACTGCAGCTCGAGAGGGAAGGAGTTGTGCACTAGGAACTGCAGCATTCCCAATTCCTCTCCCAAATTTGAAAGTCTAGAGAGAGAGAGTAGGGCACAGTAGAGAGAGAAAACGGGAAGAAGAATAGCAGTAGAAGAAGCGAGAAAGACGAAAAGCAGGTGGGAAAGGAAGGAAGAGGAAATGCATTGCGGCGGAGGGGAGGCTGATCGCGCGGTGGTTGTATGGCAGTTGAAGAGGAACATGGTTTGTAGATGACGAGAAGCAGTAAGGCGAACACCCTCGGGAAGAACGCGCCGTGGAGACTATGAAGGGCCTAAGAAAGATGGAATTATAGGTAAGTGATTGTGATTGTGATTGTGTTAAATTTACAAAAAAAAGAAGAAAAGAATTGCAGATCTTATTGGAATAGATAATGTTGATGGGGGGTGGATGATGCTCTAGTTTGTAGTAGGGGGAATATTTATCTTAATTTGTATGGCTGCCTTCCTGACAAAGTGTGCTTCAGTTTATGTGCACGCATAATGGAATACACAGAAAGTTGCATGTAATACCGTGGTAGGTATTGGATGATGTCGTGGTATACCAATGTACGTGGTGAATTACCATTCACAACGGCAGCAGTACTGATAAGAAGCTTACTTTTATGTGTAAGAATATCACCATGTCGTACTACAGACATGGTGTACACCCAAATGGGTAGACAGAGACTAGCAGTTGGTGTAGAAGACACATATCGTGGTAGTTGGTGGTAAATGGTATTAAGGTGTTAGTAGTGTGTGCTTGGTGTTGAAGTTGTTGTTATTGTGGACTGTATTTGTATAGGTCTATATGTATGCCACAAGTCTATGTCATGTATACCACGGTAGTTGGGGGGTCGTTATCAGGTAAATGTAGTTGTATTAAATGCAATGAGGGTAGTGTCTGGTAGGGGGAGTGAGACAGACAATGGGAGTTTGCACCACAATGAATACCATTAAATGTAGGGGTTTTTTGTTTTTTGGGGGGGGGGGGGAAGAGGGGTGGATGATTTGGACAGTAGTGGTAATGTTGGCAAAGGATGATAAAGTTTGTTTGCATGCAGTGCATATTTGAGTGCTTGGGAGCATGGCTAACCTTATATGTATATCATGATAGACAAAGTGTAGTAGTAAGGTAAATCCATAAGTAAAGTAGTAAGCAAGTGTCATCCACTTGCGTGTACTGAATGCTGAGTACGAATGTATGATTTGATAAAATGTTGTTATCATGTCACATGTAGGGCACACTTGTACGTACCAGGGAAGTCGAAGGGATGGGATTGACTTGGAATGGGCAGAAGGTGCTTGTTGTGAGGGCAATCATGAGCAATAGATGTAGATGCGACCGTAGAAGGAGATGGTGGTGGTGGGAGAGAGATAGTTATGTACATGTTATGGGGGGAATGTTGGAGCAAAGTCGAGATGGGAAAGTAACATATGAAGGGGGATTAAGGAAATGTATGGTGGCAAAGGAAGGAAAAGGGGTGGAAGCGGTGAAAAGAATCGTGAAGGAGATAACATGAAGTGATTTGCTGGAGCAAAAGATATGGTACAATTTGAAGTATGACAGACAAATGTTAATGGTGCTTGAGGGGCACATGGATATCAGTATGATTTTCTAGGGAAATGATGAGCATGAATATTTATATGTGGGGCGAACGAGTGTCCGATGAGGCGACCACAGAAGCGGGTTGTTGTACGCGAAGGACGAGTTGACACTTCTGATGATGGGATGGGATGCGGAACAAGTGGGGGAAATGTCATAGATGATGTGGTAGTGGGTCGCAAAAGAGATGGGAGACAAGTAGGACAGAAAAGGTAGGTCATTGGAAAAGACATATGTTATGAAGTACATGTGTCAATGAAGGGTTTATGACTACGTCTACCTAATTTATAAGAGTGCGACCTAAGAGGTCATATACAACCAACTTATCCAGCCGATGAAAATACACGACGTGGGGCAAGTGGATGAGAAAATAGGGCTAGTGTTTGGTGGGAAGAACTGGATGAGGACAACAACCGGTGCATATTACCCCTAACAATGGTTGACATTCGGGTAGGCCACCATCGAAGCGAAGAGGGTCTCAAACCTAGGAAGAGAAAGTGCAGAGGTGCTCAAAATGTGGCGAAGTTGGACATACAAGACGCACCTGTCGTAATCCCCGAGCAGATTTCGATACAACCCATGAAGGTGATGTTGTCCAGATTGAGGATCTTTTGGATGGTTTGTATGTTGTAGGGCGAAGGATAACGTGATGGTATGTTCTGTCTTGTTTTTGTTGTTCATGGCTGTCATATCTTATCATTAAGTGGGTGTTGCGATTGTAGGGAGTTGGGGCTTATTGAATGAGGAGGTGGCATTGCCATACACGCACTGCGCTGACTAAAGCTGAAGCGAAAGTTGTACTTGCACTTTGCAGGGTAGTTGCACTAAAGAGCCTCACCTGTGTACCCGACATGAAGTCCATGTTAACCTGTGCAAGCATAGTAGAAATCGTGGTAGGCAAACTGCGTCATACTGCTTAGGACTAGAGCGAATTTGGGGGGGGGTGTTGGACTGAATGACATGGTGTGTTGTACCTGTTTTGCAATGTTTTGTGTGGTTTCTTCAGTGGAGGCACATTCTTTCATGACTCACCCACTGCTTGTGTAATGCATACCATGGTACACAAAGAAGCAGAAGCCTGTGTTAAGTCGTGTGTATAAGTCATAAAGTATTTTCTTCGGGTTTTGATACCAGTGTGCATCACGGAGTATGTGGCGTAAATGGAGTAGGTGTAGTAGTGGTACGTATGTTCACATGGGTGATTGTAATTCCAAGTACATCATACGTAGTTCCTAACGGAACAACTTCGACAAACAACAATAGCCCTGAAATTGTTACGTCCATCGGGAAGTTGGTTGTAAATTTGACTCAATTTAATTGATTCCACCACACCCTTATTGTTAACCTAACCAGATACGATCTGCCAACCTGGATACACCGTTATTGTTTACCTAACTGGCTAATATTATGCCTCACCTTGATAATCAGTGTAGCTTATAGGGTAATTATGAAGAAAATGTTGAACACCTACTCCACTCTTGTGACAATGCTAGAGCAGTTAGAGAAAAGTCTTCTCAGGGGTCTGGCATCATAAAATGCCTAACTACCAAAATCTATGGCAACTACAAAAAACCAACAACTCTGAAATGGTTCTTAATGTACGTATAAGTGCTACTACTTTCTACTATATTTGGAGGGATGCAATATAGTCATCTTCCAACAAAAAGTAGTGGAACTTGCTGCAGCAAGTAAATTAATACTTGATTGTAGATTTTGTAAGTAAAAGAATGCAGTACTTGAGTCTACACAGCAAGAAATATAAGAATTGAGGAAATTTTGTGTAATGATTATGAATGAGGTTCAAGGAAAGAGGATAACCTTCCTAGAAGGTGGTCGTACCCTCAAATCCTCTTAATTTTGTAGATAGATGTCGATGGTGCACTATTTTGGGTTACGTCATTGGCAACCCATGATGTAGACATATGTGATGTTATTTTCCACCATGACCATTTAGAAAAGAACGTCATCTATGTCCAACGTTTGAACCAACCACTATGTACTAGAATAAATCAATAATGACAGTTGCATATGTGTGGTGGGAGGACAATGCGGCCATATGTCGTCAATGTAGCCACTTGTATGCCTTTTTGTGCCTGCAGCGGTACATACGTGTTTTTGTGTATATAGTTGTGTCTTGATAATGTGTGCATTATATGAGTATCAACTCATAAACATGGTGTGTATGATGGGGATGCCCCTGTCAATGCCAACGGCAGTGTAACGGGGCGTCTACACTGGTAAACAAGAGTGCAAGTACTAGTAAGTGGCTGCCTCAAGCAAGTAAATTACCAAAGTTTCAAACATACATTATAGGGGTACATGTTGTACCATATCTTGGTAAATTGTACGAAGTTGAAACCTAATTAACTGCACCACAAGTACATTAGATGGAAAATCCCTACGAATAAAACAATACATGTAACTCTAAATTTGGTTGAGCAAAATTGTACAACATAACTACGCAACGTGACAAATATAGTCACGTGAGGGACATGGGGAAACTGTGTATTCTATTGGTAAGATTATCAGCCAAGCATTTATCTCGCACATGCCGGATGTCATTTTGAGTGAAGCACATCGTTCGGGCATTGAGGGAAAGGACATCCATGTACATCATGACGAACACACAATAATCATGACCACTACAATAAGATTGTAGATGGATTTTCTTAAATGAGTCTATATTTGACAAAACATAACTAGGTTAGTACAGAAAAAGTTGCAAATGCCACCCACTTGTTCTGCTGATGGAAATCTACATTAGTAACCTCCCAGGTGAGAACGTCGGTATACAAGCCAGTCCTCATGACTGCGACAGAAGCTACAACTTTCTACATAGAAAACAAACAACGTTATTGAATGGATCTGAACCAAGTACAATAGTGCAAGATAACGTGCAATTATCTTAACTACAAAGTCAAGCAGTGGCCTACACTCTTGCTTGCCCTTCACTTTGACTGCAGGTGACGGATCGTACACACACAAACACCTTTGCCGCAAATCCACTTGGAGGAGCAGCTAGTGCGTCGCTTTCCTCGAGGAGGGAGTTGTAATGGTCGATTGCAAATCCATTAATGCATCTTGCTTTGTCCCCAGAACCATTTCTTTGGACAACATTGACGAGCCCCTGATGTCAACAACGCAAATGTGTTGCGTGCCTCTTTCAGTTAGGTCCTGAACCGTGCATAAGTCGATTGCAGACGAAGAAGGTTAGTCACAATGTGAATCATGGTGTAGGTGGGGATGTTCGCCGATCACTGCACAAATAAGTGGACACCTAAAAAACCATCATGGACACTAACCAATTTGAACTATGCCTAAAAGACTTGCACCGGGTGCGGACATCATGAAACAGCTTGTCATTTTCCTTAGCCAACTTCGATATCAAATAGTTTTGGATAGCCTACAAAGCATATGCCCAAAGCGTTGTACATAGTTACCATTATTTTACTACGAAACAGTTATTGTGTACAGTTGAAACTTGGCAGACTTGCCATGCTTACCTTATCGTCCAACCCGTTTTTCGAGGGGAATGCTCGGACCGCAGGTGCCCGTGAAGGGATAAGTTGAGTGTGTGTCCGTGGAGTGCTCATTGATCCTACATTGGGGTCCAAGGTTCTAACATTGCACGAATCCTACACGAATTTGCAGCATAAACATAATGAATGCAAATAAACATTACTTTGCTGACATGTGGGAAAGCTAGCTGTGATTTTTCAATGGCTCACCCTTAAATTGATAAAAAAACAAACACTTATGACTACATGGTGTGTATACCATATTCGTCAATTATGTATACCTAGGTACACACTACCATAACACTGGAAGACAGGCACACACAGAGAAAAGGAGCTTAATTACCTCCTTCTTGAAGGTGGTGTATGGGGGAGATTCTCCTACTAGTATTGTAGTGGAGGGGGTGACTTCACTGTCCCTTCTTCAGTGCCTACCGTGGATGCAATAGGCGTTGGGTTCTCATCTTTCTCCATACCCTACATGAATTGCACCAAAACAAACACTTATGACTACCTGGCGTGTATACGACAGTTGTTAGTTTTGTATACCCAGGTACATACTACCATCACAATGGCAGATGCACACACACAGAGAAAAGGAGATTAGTTACCTCCTTCTGGAAGGCGGTGTAGCGGGGAAAGGCTCCCACCACTATTGCAGTGGAGGGGGTGACTTCATTGTGCCCTTCTTTAGTGCCAACCACAGCTGCAATGGGCATGGGGTTCTCATCTTTCTCCATATCCTACACGAATTGCACCAAAACACACCCACTCAAAACAAATATAACAATGAGCTCCTCCCAAAGTTGCATGTTTATTGTCACACTGCATGTCATAAACAAAACTAACTCTTAACTTGTGAACCCATGTGTACCTAGGTTGGCTGTGTACGCAGAGTGGCATACGCAGGTCATCAAGTTTACTATGGTGTACTCGAAGTAGGACACAGGTATAGAAGTCAATGTCTAACCTTGCACGGTTGACATCAGGCACACTATGATGTACATGTCAATCACAAATCAAGGATCACAGCATTGGCTGCAATCAACTGCTACAGGTTCAAAATGGGAAGGGGCTGAAGTGCTTGCATTGGGCTTACCAGACAGGCCATCATGTTCACCATGGTGTACTTTGACTAGGACACGAGTAGACAAGTGAATCTCTAACCTTTCATGTGTCACATTTGGCTGTACGTAATGTCCATGTGACTCAGACATCAAGGATGACAACTTTGGGTTTATTCAAATGCAACTGGTGCAAACTGGGAGGGCTAAAGTGCTTGCATTGGGTTCACCTATGCAGAAAGTCGTGTTTACCATGGTATACTTAAAGGAGGAGGTAGGTACACTACTAAAGCCCTAACAGCTACTTGTGGCAAACGGGGGGATTCCTTACTTATTGGTAGGTTCTGAATGTACGATGGATGTAACGTAAGCCATTTGACACGTACCTCAGTAGGCTTAGCTTCCAAACTCAGGGAGGCTGGAGAGGGCAGAGCTAATCCTGTGATGTCGGGCTGCATACTAGGAGGCTCACAACCCCCTTGGTGAACCACAATTGTCGTACTCGCTTCAAATGTGGCCCCCTACAGAATATGTAATAGCCCGATCCTAAACCATCTTTATTTATTTAAATCATTTTATTTTATTTAATCATAGTTATTTATTTAATTAGTCATGGTTATTTATTTAACCAAATCATGTTTATTAATTCAATTACACCCAATTTATTTATTCAACGAATTCCATTATGTTATTTAAATTTTCTACCTTCATTTATTGTATTTAAACATCCCGGTTGGGAGATATTTCATTTTGGGTTCCACTTTGCAATTCGAGTTTCATTGATTGTTAATTCAAGTTTCGTTGATTGATTAAATATCGGGTGAATTGATATTAGACAATAGACATCAGTGAGTATAATTTAGTGACTAATTATTTTCTTACCTTCGGTGAACTTTAATCCCGAGCAATACAAATTTTTTTCAACACTTCAAATAGTTTTTCAAGCTCAAACTTAGTTTGTTGAACATAAAACAAAAGCCCAACACCTTACTAACTTTGTTAATTCACTAATTGCTCATTTTAGCACCTAATTTTAATTAGCAAAAAGCTACTTTTTGGGTTGAAAATTTCCAGGCCACATGGAGCTATTAATTGACAATTTTTACACAAAAAAATTTCAGCAAAAATAACAAAACCCAACTCTCCATTTTCTCTCTCTTCCTCATGTCCCTCTTGGCAGAAAACAGGGGCAGCAGCTGTGCCACCATTTTTGGTGGTTTCCGGCAACCTCCCGACTGCCCCGACTTTCCCTTGTTGCCAGTTATCGTGTCTAACCACCAAGATCACTCAAAACAACCACCTTCTCCCTCTAATTTTCAAGCCTAAAGTAAGGTATATCCAAAACCCTAACTTGTTCTATCTTGAGTTTTATAGTTGTTTTATTTATGGGCTATGTTTGGATGATCAAATTGATAGTTATTATGCAATTTTTATTGAGTTTGGAGATGTTTGGGGTTTTAGGTCTCTATTTGAGGTCAAGGGTGAAAGTTATAAATTTTTAAAGTGAACTGACCTGCTTTGGTGCAAATTGGCTTGTTATTGCAATTTTTGTGCAGTGTATCTTTGGAGAAAAATTCTAAAAATTGTACTGTAGATTGTCCATATTATTTTCGAATTTCCTATAAGATTTCATGAATTTTGGTTGAGTATTTTGAGTTTGGTGATTTTTGGAAGCATTTTGAGTAATTGTGTAAAGAGTAATAATAAAGATTGAGTAAGATTGATCAAGCACTCATTTTGTGTATTTTGGGCTAAGTAAGGTCACTTAAGGAGGAATTGAATATTCATGGACTTTCATGGAGCTTTTAGCTTGATTAATGAGAAAGAAGAAGACAAGTATACAATTTGAAAGCTTGTTTATAAGCTTTGAATCAATTATGAATTTTTCAAAGAAAATACTAAGTTTAGTGGGCTTAATAGCTTCTATTAAGTTCAATGACTCATTGAGATGGAATTCTATATCTAATGGATTTATGAATGAAATATGGGAAGTGAGGAAAATTTTTGACTTAGAAACCATATTTATTAGACTAAGTTATTGCAATTTATGCTATTTTGAACCAAGAATATCTTTCTTGACCTCAAACCTCTATTACTTACTCAATTCAGAATGTATCAAATGTATTTATCAAGCCAATCTAGTATACTCGCTGTTATCTTGAATCAAGTTATACATCAGCGAGCCTTAAACCCTGATAAACCTCTATTTTACCCCATTTTGACATGATTTTTACCCCTCATTTCAGTGAATTTCTGTAAAACTTTAAGAGCATAGAGGTTGATTAGTCATTCTTTACTCTAAATCTTCCTAAATGTTGTACTTTTGTGTTTTCAGGAGTTCGATTGAAAGAAACGAGGAAAACCAGTTGATATCGCGCCAAATAGGAGCCAAAAGAGTAGACTTTGAGCCAAGAGGAGGTGGCATGGGGGCACCATGCCAAAAAGAGTGACCGTGCCACCCCAGGGAAACAAGAAAACAAGGGGCAGCAAAGTGGCACGGTGGCACCGTGCCTAGTGGCACGACCGTGCCTAGTGGCACGACCGTGCCTAGTGGCACGACCGTGCCACTTTATTTTCCTCGTTATGTGGAAACTATGGCGGTCATGAGGTCGCTATTTATTTTCGCATGTTCAACATTGACCACCGAATGAGTTTAAGGATGTTTAATGCGCTTTTGAGATTCCTGGTGGTCGATGGGGCTTATAGGGATGTGCCCTTGTTGAGGAGTACGTTGAGGAGTTAGAAGATTAGTTACAAGTTGTTAGGAGGTTGTTATATAGCAGCCAACTCAACATCTTTCTTTCTTGGCTTGCTGACTAATCTTTCATCTCTCTCTATCTCTGTATATAAGGGATTCTGTGTACGCACAACAGTGGATGATGAAGTAATAATAATTTTCTTGTTTCATTCAAGATTTCTTCCTCCCTTCCTCCCTGATTTCACATGGAATCAGAGCATTCAGGCGAAATTGATTTCAAAATCAACACCAATTTCTTTTCTCTTCCTTTCGATCATTTGATCTCCAAAACCTCGATGCAAAAATCTTACTGATTTGATCCTTCCTTCCTCTAATCCGACCGGTGTTGAAAAAAGGAAGCAGAAGCAACAAATCAGTCGTTCAGCCAAATTTCCAGACAAAGTGAAGGCTATAACAATGATCCACTCTTCTTGCAAGCTTCAGATCATCCAGGTATGCAACTTACTGGCATCAAATTGAATGGTACAATTTTTCAGCAATGGAGTAGGTCTGTTAAGATTGCTTTGAGAACTAAAACGAAACTAGCCTTTATAGATGGTTCTTGCAAGAAACCTTCATTGAAATATGAGCAATGGATTCATTGTGATAGCATAGTTGTAAGTTGGTTGCTTAATTCAATAGTCCCTGAGTTATCTGAGGCTTTCTTGTACACCAGTTCTGCTGAAGAACTGTGGATTGAACTTTCAGAGAGGTTTGGCCAAAACAATGGTCCACTTCTCTATCAAGTTCAAAAGGATATTTCTGAGTTGTATCAAGGAAATGATAGTGTTGCCGTTTATTACACTAAACTCAAAAGATTATGGGATGAGCTAGATGACCTTAGTGAAGTTCCAGTGTGTGACTGCACACACAAAAATGACTGCACTGCAATCAAGAAGACCAGAGAACTAGACCAAAGGCAAAGGCTAATGCAATTTTTAATGAAGCTGAATGACGGATATGAATCCATCAAAGGACAAATTTTACTCATGGATCCACTACCAAATGTCAGCAAAGCCTACTCCATGTTAGCTAGAGTTGAAACTCAGAGAAATGTCACTGACAGTCAATCAGGAGGTATTAAGGAGATTGCAGCTTTATCAAATAGGTCCTCTTCCATGAGCCTTGGTGAAGGGGAAATTCATTCAAATGCTTTAGCAGTCAAACGAGGATTTAACCAAAGGCTCAAGAAAGATTAGTCAGCAAGCCAAGAAAGAAAGATGCTGAGTTGGCTGCTATATAACAACCTCCTAACAACTTGTAACAAATCTTCTAACTCCTCAACGTACTCCTCAACACATGCAGGACAAGTTGTTTTATGTCCTCAGATAACCCTTCATAATGTGTTATATATATGTGCCAAATTTCAAATTTAATTTGATTTCAGTTAACAAATTGTTGACTGATTTACATCTGTTTGCCCTATTTACACCTGAAAAATGTATTTTTCAGGATCCTTCAACTAGCTTAACAATGTCCATTGCACCTGTGAACCATGGACTATATCAGTTCAAGTCCATTAGCCAAGCTGGAATCAATAGCATCCTACCAGAATCCTCTAAGATTGGTAAGAATAGGAGTCGCTCAAGCATGACTGTAGCCAGCACTCCAATTTTCACATCTACTTCCATTGATTGTAAAAATCCTAGTCTTGATATTGTACATGCAAGGCTTGGACATACATCAGTTTCTAAGATGCAACATCTTTCTTTTTGTAAGCAACATTTATCCACCACCTTTGCTAGTGACATTTGTGTAATAGCAAAAATGCACAGATTACCTTTCAACAAAAGCCATATAGCTACTTCTTCACCATTTCAGCTGATTCATTTAGACCTCTGGGGTCCTTATAAAATTGCCAATGTTTGTGGAGCTCACTACTTTATTACCATAGTTGATGATTTTACAAGAAATACTTGGACTCAACTTTTACAAGATAAAACTCAAGTTGGAAACACCATAAAACATTTCTTTCACATGATTCAGACTCAGTGTCACACTAAAATTACCATGGTCAGAAGTGATAATGGTACTGAGTTTATTAATGGCAATTGTTTTCATTTTTTTTTTTTGAAAATGGAATCTTACATCAAAAATCTATCGTGGGAACACCACAGCAAAATGGTGTGGCTGAAAGAAAACATGGCCATCTTCTTGCCACTGCTAGAGCAATTAGGTTTCAAGCATGTCTGTCCAAACACTTTTGGGGAGAATGCATTCTTGCAGCAACACACATCATTAACAGACTTCCAATGCAGAATTTAAACTGGAAAACACCTTTTGAAAAGTTGCACGGTAAACCACCAACCTATGATCATTTAAGGGTCATAGGATGCTTAAGTTTTGCTGCAAATCTGAAACCTATTGATAAATTTGAACCCAGAGCCAAAAGATGTATATTACTTGGCTATACTTTTGGTTACAAAGGATACAAATTGTATGATTTAGAAATGAAAAAGATTTTCCATAGCAGAGATGTGTTGTTTCATGAAAATGTGTTTTCCTTCAAAGGAGATCCATTTGGCAATTTTCCTGAAGTCTCAAATATTTCAAATCCAGCTAGTACACCACCTTTATTTCCTTCTCATAATGCATTTGATCAACTTGCTCCAGTAATTTTTGAATCATATTCACTACCTGATAATTCCACCACATCCTTGTCGGGTCCTAATATTGAACCTTCACTTGCAGACCATGATTTGGTTGCATCAGATTCAGTCAATTTCACTTCAGAACCTACTTTTCACTTCCCTTCATCCCATTCTTCTCCCTTTAACACTGATGATACTACCACTTATGAGTCTTCTGCCCAGTCTTATGCTGCTCCTGACTCCCCAGTCTCTAGAAGGTCTGGTAGAACTAGAGGACCCCCAGCTTGGCTACAAGACTATCTTTGCCCCCTTACAACCAAACCTGCACATTCCAGTTTACCACCTACTACATCCCAATCTCACAGCCTCACCATAACTGTTAACCCTTACCCCTTATTTACATTTGCAAATTTGGCACATCTTTCTCCTAGTTATGTGGCTTCTCTTACCAAATTTCTGTAAACTAATGAACCATGTAGTTACTCTCAAGCAAAGCAGTATCGTGAATGGGTAAAGGCTATGAACCAAGAGCTTGATGCTCTTGATGCTAATCACACTTGGACTTTAACTTATCTTCCACCTGGAAAGAGAGCTTTAACATCCAAATGGGTGTTTAGAATCAAATACAGACCTGATGGATCGGTTGACAGATACAAAGCCAGGTTGGTTATTCGAGGTTTTCAGCAAATAAAGGACAAGGATTACAAACATACTTTTTCCCCTGTGGCTAAACTCACTACTGTGAGAGTTCTCATTGCCTTAGCTACAGCCAAAAATTGGCCCCTTCATTAACTCGACATAAACAATGCTTTTCTTCATGGCTACATTGATGAAGAAGTTTATATGATGCATCCTCAAGGCTATGCTGCAGCTATGCCTGGTCAAGTATGCAGATTGCAAAGATCTTTTTATGGATTGAAACAGGCATCACGGCAGCGGAACATTGAATTGACAAAGTTCCTCATTGGCAAGGGTTTTAAGCAGTCCAAGAGTGATTATTCATTGTTCACTAGAGTCATAAGTGACAAAATGATCTTCATTCTAGTATATGTGGATGACCTCCTCATCACTGGCACTGATGCAGATGGCATTATCACTATCAAAGCAACCCTGCATTCTGCTTTCACTATTAAGGATTTGGGGCTAGCACGTTACTTTCTTGGTATAGAGTTAGCAAGATCTTCTCAAGGTACTTTCCTCAATCAAAGGAAGTACATTCTTGATATTCTGAAGGATGCATGAATGTCAGGAGCCAAACCAGCCCCTTTTCCCTTACCCAAAGGTCTACAACTATCTTCATACTCAGGGGAGGTTCTCCCTGACCCTTCTCCTTATAGGAGACTTGTTGGTAAACTCCTATATCTTACACTCACTAGGCCTGATATCTCATATTCCGTGCAGCTACTCAGCCAGTTCCTTCAGCAACCCAGACAGCCCCACCATCAAGCAGCTTTACATGTTGTAAGGTATTTAAAAGGGACAGCAAACAAGGGTCTCTTTTATTCTACAAACGACAATTTGCAGCTTCAGCCTTTTAGTGATGCAGATTGGGGCACTTGCAGAGACACTGCTAAGTCCCTTACTGGATTCTGTGTGTTCATAGGCTCATCCTTAATTTCTTGGAAGACCAAGAAACAAAAGACAGTCTCAAAATCCTCTGCCGAGGCTGAATATAGAAGCATGTCAGCTACAACCTCTGAGACTGAGTGGATCTATTCATTGATGAAAGATTTGCATATTACACCTACACTGCCCATTACTCTCCACTGTGACAATAAGACAGCCCAGTACATTGCACAAAATCCTGTCTTTCATAAGAAAACCAAGCATTTACGAATTGATTGTCACTATACAAGGGATAAAATTTTGGAGGGTTTTCTTCAAACTTCACATGTTCCCTCCAAGGAGCAACTGGCAGACCTGATGACAAAACCATTAGGTGAAGCACAACATTCTTATCTATCTTTAAGGTTAGGATTGCTGGATTCTTCCCCAATCTCACCTTGAGGGGGGGGGGGGATGTTGAGGAGTACGTTGAGGAGTTAGAAGATTAGTTACAAGTTGTTAGGAGGTTGTTATATAGCAGCCAACTCAGCATCTTTCTTTCTTGGCTTGCTGACTAATCTTTCATCTCTTTCTATCTCTGTATATAGGGGATTCTGTGTACGCACAACAGTGGATGATGAAGTAATAAAAATTTTCTTGTTTCATTCAAGATTTCTTCCTCCTTTCTTCCCTGATTTCACAGGCCTCCTTATGGAGACTTGACCCCGTTTGATTGAGCATCACCTGCTCCAAACGGAATGAGTATACTGATAGGTGGGGGAGACCTCGTGTTTTTGACCCCTGACAGGCCAAGGCCATTGACATTTGTAATGTCAACCTGCGGTACCTGCAGCGCCTAACCGCTAATATTGTTTTCGGCCGCAACGACGATCAAAATGGTTGTCGGAAGGCCAAACTGTTTATTATTTGGTGTGTCCTGTCAGGTACTCCTATTGACATGGGGGCCTTTATAATCTGCCACTTAGTAGAAGTAGCCAAGACTAGCAACAGGAATGTCATTAGCATTGGTGGTACTGTTACCACCATCGCTAATGCCCTAGGCTACAACTCACGACTCTTCGCTCTTGAGACTCATTTCCTAGGTGGTCACTTCGACAATGGTACCCTACACCATATGCATATTATAGATACTCGAGGTGACACCATTCGATACCCCTACCACAAAACCAACCTTTTCACCTTTTCCACTGCTGAGCGCACCACAGTCGCTAACAAAAGAAACTGGAACTGCGACCGACGAATTATTAGGTCAACTGTTCTCCCTCAGGAGGAACAGTTACCAATTGATGAGGACCTTGAGGTCGATGAGAGTGGGGATGAGGAGTACGATGAGGAGGAGGAGGACACTGATGCGGGCCAAGGGCAGCCCGAGCCCGAGGACACCCCTCCTACAGAGACGTCTATCCCACCACCTCCACCACCACTTTACCCACCATTCACCCATGAGATGGGCGGGTCTTCTTCCTCAGCGGCATACATGCCGCTCGACCTCGCCTTTCTCTAGTCTTTCTCCAACCTCCAAGTGGAGGTTTCTGGGCTTCAGGAGGGTTTCACCGGCATGCGTGCCGACATTGGTCGCCTATCTGGGCGCATGGACTCAATTGAGGAGGGAGTCTCCTATTTTCGGGGTTTCATTGACCGCCAGTAGGAGCGGGAGTAGCGGCGGATTCAACGGGAGGAGGATCGGGCTACGAGGGAAGCCCGAGAGTACGAGGAGCACCAGCGGATGAACGAGCTACTTTGGCGCCAGTCGGAGTCCATTCGACAGTTGGAGAAGCGTTTACGCTGCTTTCCGGGCGATTAGGGTGGCTCATCATCATTCCCATCTTATGATTCCTCCACCTTCCATCCATTTCCTCCGCACTTCTGGCTCCCGGACGATCAGGGTGGCTCATCATCCTTCCCATCTTATAATTCCTCCACCTTCCATCCATTTCCTAGGCACTTCTGGCTCCCTCCAGGGCCTAATGGCACCCAGTGACTGTAAGTATATTCCCCATTTCCCCTTTTTTTCTTGTGCATCATGTTTTCATTGGGGACAATGAAGGGTTCAAGCATGGGGGGGGATGTCTATATCTATTTAGTGGGGGTGCATTGTATACATTTCTTCGCATTTAATACTTTAGGCTTCATTCTAGTTTAGCAACATGTTTAGGGTGCGTTAGTTTTCCTTTTATTCATCCATTTAGAAAAGCATGTAGGATAATGCACATAGGTAGGTGATGCATTGTACATATTTTATTTCCTAATCCTTGGCCTCGAGTGGAAATGTGTTGAGTGGAGTTTCACAAGACTGCGAGGTAATTCTTCTTACTCTTCTCTTCATTTATCAACTAGTTATCTGCTTAGGGTGATTTATTGCTTTGAAAAAAATAAAATAAAAAAAGCCCCTCCTATGACGATAACCAAGGCATTGGTGATCAGTTGGTTGGCATGGTTGTGCATACTTGTGGATTGTTTGTGGCAAATGTCTTTGGTTGATAGTTTTGAAAGCGTTTTGACCACATTGTTTGGTTTGCATGTTGTTTGCCTTTGAACTCCCCTTATCATGATTGATTATTCCTTTTAAGTGGGACATCTCTGGGGCTAGCTGTGTATTTGATAGTGTGACCTATGAGATTTTGAGCCTATAGACTAATTCATCAATTTAGTCTCACATTTTCTTTTATGTGTGTCTCTTCCATGACTACATTTCTAGAACTTGGTTTGATTCTCTTTGAAATCCCATTCAGCAGGTGCATTATGATAATATGATAGAGGCATTCATTTGTTTTTATGAGCTACATAGCCAAATCTGCCACCCATAGTTGAATGTTTTGACCCCTTACTTACCCCTTTTGAGCCTTGCCCATTTTTGTTGTGAACCCTTCACTATTAGCTATTGGCCTAAACACATCTCCTACCTATAAGTCAAAGCTAGTGGGGCAACACTTCGTTACTTTGTGAGTAGTTTTCGGATGTTATGCAAATTGGTGGTTTGTTTTGGTATACGCATGGATGTATCACGGTGATCATTGTGGATTAAGCGTATAATTATTGAGCATGCCAATCATTCATTTCCTTTTCAAAAAAAAAGGAAAAAAAAGGGAGGAAAAACATGTTTTCGAAAAAAAAAAGAAAAAAAAAGGAGGGAACTAGTTGAGATTCTTTTGACAAAAAGAAAGAAAATGAGTGGTGAATGAATGTGTTTGGCATGTTACGCAGTTCATTCCCGATGATCCATCTGGTTAAGGGTGTATTCTTATTGTGTTTTAGGGAAGTGTGCAGTGTAGTTGGTTCAATTGTTAGTTGCTCATTGGCTTCGGCTGTTAGCTCATCATTTTCCCAAATTGTTTGTCCCCCTTCTACCTGTGCCCTTAGCCCCATTACAACCCTGAAAATTTCTCTTGATTATTGTTTTGCATATTGCATTTTCGCGGAGGAGAATTGAGAATCCTACCAAGCCTACGGTATTTTGTTCGATTGGAAGAGAGTTGAGTAAACCATTCTACATCTTAAACACAGGTGAGGGAACGCATTTGCTTTCCCCTATGAGAGTCACTGTCAGGCCCTTTAGTCCACCACTTATTTGGAGGCGTCTTGATTGGGGATGGGTGTGATATGGTGTGACTGGATGACAAGTTGAACATGTGGTCTTCCAAATGATTTTCAAATGAGTTTTGAAACTATGTATTTATGCCTTGAATGGTTCCGCTAGTTGTGCACACTTATGCTTGATTTAACTGGTTTTTCATTCGCTTTGCCTGAGGAGGCGAGAAATTAGAGGTCTCAACCCCCTGTCAGTTTAATCATGCCTTAGTCTTGCTTGGGGACAAGCACGGAATAAGCATGGGGGAGTTGATAAACCTCTATTTTACCCCTTTTTGAAATGATTTTTACCCCTCATTTCAGCGATTTTTGGTAAAACTTCAAGAGCATAGAGGTTGATTAGTCATTCTTTACTCTAAATCTGCCTAAATGTTGTACTTTTGTGTTTTCAGGAGTTCAATCGAAAGGAACGAGGAAAACCAGTTGATATCGCGTCAAATAGGCGCCAAAAGAGTAGACTTTGAGCCTAGAGGAAGTGGCACAGGGGCACCATGTCAAACAGAGTGGCCGATCCACCCCAAAGAAACAAGAAAACAAGGGGCAGCAAAGTGGCACGGTGGCACGACCGTGCCACTTTATTTTCCCCGTTATGTGCAATTTTGCGTGCTAATTGGGGGATCTTTTCTTCTCTCTCGTTTTTCTCTTTCAAAAAACGACTTTAGGTTTTTAGTTGGAACATTGGTTGTTCTTGATTTGAATGCTTTGGATTGAATTCGATTGTTGAACCTGGTAGATTATTACTCCAATTAATAGAAAGTACGTTCTTTTACCCTTTTTCTTTGAGTTTTAATTCAAAGTTAGCACTTTTAATCATGTTCATATTGATGATTGTGGTTGCGATTTTGATGATGAATAGGGGCTAAATTTATTGTCTTGGATTGGGTGTAGCCCCTATTGTGTGATTTGGATTTGTATTCTGGATTCATGTGAATGAATGCCCACGTTGTAATTGAATTCTTACTTAAGCATGCCAGGTGTTCGATGAATTGCCTGAGAGGGTTGATTCATGTTTGTAATTGGAGTTTAGGAGATTAAAGAGAGTTAAATCCTCTACCTAGAGCTACTTAGTGAGCAATTGGATTTCTTAACATGAAAATAGTTAGGATTTCAATTCGGAATTAAGGGTTACTCAATCTTGTGGTTTTGTGATTCTAGTTTCATGACAATAGACAACTAGGATAGCCTGACCAGTCTAATGACCTTTGAGAGAAGGCATAGATACGCTTAACTTGTAACCATTCCATTTCAATTGTCTGTGTGAGCAGATTCACATGATCTAGTTTATAGTCTAAGGAACACAGTAGTGTGGTGAACCCCAATTCAAGACTTTCGTTAATATTGATTTAGACAATAGTAGTAACTTTCAGCATAATACAACTGTTATTGAGTAAAATCATTCCTAATAGACTTTGGCCTAAATAGAGTGTTAAAAGTTGGTTCGGTGGTTGAAACCGAGTTCCTTGTGGACACGACCCGTACTTGCTGTTGCTAGCTATAACTAGCACCGTGCACTTGCGGTATTTTTAACTCAACAAACTCATATCAGTAACCTGTTTCAGAAAAGGCCAAAATCACTCTCCCATTTGTCACCATTAAGGTCTTTTCCTTTGTAATCTCATTTAGCTCATTGTGGTCTATTTTACTTTCATTTACTCTATATTGGATTTAATTACTTTCATCAATTTAGTTTTGAAGTTATATTGAAATACCTAAGTTATGATACCATTTAATTACTCAATTTCTATTACACATACTTTTACTTAGTCAATTATGTGAGCAATGATCATTTACTGACTACACATACCTACAATGACATGTATGAAACAGAGTCGAGGCCTAGTTATCGTTCTTCGATATGCATAAGTGTTATCAAGTCAGAACATATTTATCAAACCAGATGACATTTATGAAACAGTTGACTTTTGTCAAGTTAGATGATATTTTTAAAGACTCAATGTACGTCCATTGCCTATATTTTCAGAAAGTAGAACATGTTTATCAAGTTACAACTCTTAATGAGTTTATCAATAAATTAGTTTATACAGTGATTTGCCATGTAACTTGTGACCCCGTCAGTTATCATCTATAGGACATTAGCCCATCATTTACCCGCGCGACTTTAGGCCGACTCTTGATCGGATTGGTAAGTGTACGCCTATGTATAGATCATATCATTGCAAGGGGTTCACATCTAGATAATAATGAGCAATTCAGTTTCATATTACTTTCATTTTTATTGTTATTGTGAACTAAATGAATTGTAAAAGCAGGTACCCATCAATAGTGCTTCTACGCTCATTTTACAATACATGAATGCATGTACAGGGTTTTAACTCACATTTTCGAATTGTTTTCATGTTTTTCACTTTAGGTGAAGAAGTATCACATGTTTCTCCATTTAGCAAGCCCTTTTGAAAGTCATCAGATGCTCACAATGGATTCAGAATAGCATAAATGTTAGGATCGACCTCAGGGTCAAGTTGGGTCTATATTCCATATGCTTGTATAGTGTAGAGTGCGAGTTAACACATGATATGATTAAGTCGATTGTATTGAAGTTGAACTATTATGAACTTTGGTCTTGAAGTGTTTCAGTTTAATAGATATTATGAATATGAATTGCAAGATTGAATGGTTTCAGTGAGCCTTGTCCTTATCAGGACTGTGGTAGCGCCTTCTATCATTAAGTCTTTTGTTGCGGTTATCTATGAATCCAGTAATTAGCAATTTGGGGGCATTACAGAATATATGGCCACACCAATTACAACTAGCTTCGCAACAAGTACCCCCTGCTTGCGGGATCATGACAAGTTCAAGAATCTTTCCGTCATACTAGGTACAAAATTTGTACATGACACGTGCGTATAAATTGGAGCCTTATGAACTTACCTTTTCAGGATCGGTCTCAACTTCTGTAGCATGCTTATCAAGGGGGAGAGGTCTGGGTAGATGGTGCCCCATGGTGACCGCACAACCTTTGTCCACCACCTCAGGCGGACAACTCCGACAATCATCTCTTCCTTGTGGAACGACGACAATAAGTGGAAGGTATTGTGTAACATGCAGAGTCACGGAATGTTTCGCATATGCAACTTCCACATTCATGTTCACCTGACCTGATGCATGTTGGTGGGTTCCAAGGTTGTATCCGCGGTGGTTGGCCTCAATGTGGGGCCTTCCTAATCGGCCACTGACGGAGCTGCATCGGCGGCATCGTTCCGACCTACTGCAGGATCATTATCTCAGACCTACAAAATATATCCATCAACACATCAATTTCGTGGGGGCATATTTTCATATAGGGATACTCTGAACGTAGCATATCGAACACTGATTGTGTGCTACAGCTATGAATTGTTGATACCAAATTCACCAGCTATTGGCCCCATTGCTTTACAATTTACATCCACAAACACTACTACACCCAGCAACACTAAGATTGACACACTAACTGGGATGCCGGTCATTTGACCTTTCAAGACACACTTACTCATTTGCAAGTTCATGCACTATCTTGTAACGAAAACGAGTACTAACTTAATGATTGCGTACAGTTAATCCACACGGGCATTAAATACTCCCGTATCGTCACAGACAAAATTGCTAGCTGAAGAAGCTTCTCATCCCCACCATCGGATTCATCACCATCCTCATTCCGAAGTCCCGCTGACTGAATTGCCTCCTTCGGTACCCCTTCCTCTCCCTTTCATGTTGTCCTTACAACCAGTTGCCATGTTATAGTTACGAATATGTAGTACAACAAAATCGATACATGTCATTGTACTTGTAGAGGGGTTTTTCTAACAATAACGTTCCTACGTTTTCATATTAATCCCCACATGTCCACCATGGTACCATTGAACAACAAATTCAGGTTAACACCTCCATCACACACTCATTAACAACTCAGTGTGCCTAAACAGTCCATGTAATACACCTGGGCGCGCCTATAGTCATATCTAGGTAGACACCACAATACGTTGTTTACCACATGCATATTAACCCTGGGTATACCTATAGTCCTACCTAGGTTAACACATTTATCTTTCTGGAACTATAGTTCATTCCAAATTTCGTATAATCAATACGCCATCTCATCAGCTACACCTCCCCACTACTATAATTGTCAATAATTTCTACCAATTTATCACATTTGATATACACTCCTACATTTTGTTGTTCCCATTGTTCACCATTTGACACACATATTCTAAAGGACCAACATGCAACCGCTTACATCAAATACACCCCATTCCAACTACAACAGCATCATTCCTGACAAGTACAAAAACCATGAATTTCGGGATGAAATTTGCACTTACCGATTGTGCTCGCAGTGATCATAACCAACTACGCCACCTCCTTCAATGTTTGCCTGATAAATTGCTCGATTTCTTCCCACTCTTTTTGAAATTACACAGTTTCGGTCCTCCCTAACATCACCATTGTCAGCACTGCCGCAAAGTGATCCCTTCTTCTCTCACTTTTCCACCCTCTCTATCTCTTCCCTCACCCCCCCTTTCTCGTGTGTGTAATTTCACTAGAAGGTTGCCATATCCAATCGTTTTGTCTTTTACCCCTCATTCTCAACCTAACTCATTAAGGGCATTATTGTCATTTCACTTGCCTTCCAATTTCAGCCCTTCAATTTTCCCCCCAAACCAACATTGACTTGTTGCAAAAAAAAAAAATGACTTTGTTGCCCCCCTATTTGAAGTATATCTGCCCTGTAAATTTCCCTTCATGTTCTACATATATCTGGGGTTATTATAGACCTAAAATTATAAAGCACTCTATCCTCCCTTTTTTAATTGATTTGAATTGATCCTTGAGGTCAACAGTTATCGACATCTATTTATATTTTCTAATTATAATTTTCTAATATATTAGCATTTATCAGTATCAATTAGTATGAACACGCTGATGAGTACTCATCAACAATCAACATTAATCAATATTGATCAGTGATAAGCTACTTATGATAAGTTGAAAAGAACAAACCAAATATCACAGTATATCATGTTCGTATTTCTCTCTCCAAGAAAATAAATTAAATAAAATAACAAATTTATTATGTTAATTTGATATCATATTATGTAGAGTCCATATTTCACTGGCCCTAATGAAACTCCCACTAATTGAAATGTCTTCCAATGGGAAACCTTTTGTTTTTTTTCGAATACTCCTAATTACGCCAATTCTTGCTTGGCATAGGAAAGTTCCTACAACCAAAATTTTTCTCTTCAAGGAGTGAAGAAAAAGGAAAAAGAAAAAGAAAAAGAAAACTAAAAGGACAACAACACTGGCTGCAAGGCACCTTGGAGAAGCCGAAAAGCCTGAATGGGAAACACACACCCGCCTACACACA
>JACYFF010031957.1:6596216-6648471 GCA_017589665.1 Selenicereus undatus | reverse complement strand
AGCTTCAATTCCGGCATAGAGCCAATATGGCTTGAGGGTAGATGGTTTTTCTAGAACTGCCCACTTCCTCATTCAAACATCATGAGAAGAGGGTTCCTGAAATTTCAAAGCTTTAGCTGGAAAGCAATCAATTTTTGATATTGGAATGCAGTGAAATGTGGGTGTGCAAATTGAGCTTCAATGAATTAGATAAAAAGAAAAAAGGGCAGCCCGGTGCACAAGCATCCTGTTCTGTTAGTGGCTGATTCCACGGTTTGAACCTGTGACCTTTTGGTTGCACGAAAACAATCTTACCGTTGCTCCAAGGCTTCCCTTCCTTGAATGAATTAGATATGCAATGTTAATCCATTCACCTCTCTATTCCAATATGGAATGCAAGAGGAAACTGTGCAAGGTCATTAGGATTTAGGATTGGCATTATGTGAAAACTTGCTTTGTTGGTGCCTGAGTAATAATAGCCATGTCAGTGGCACTGAATCCGAGAATATTTTATACTTTAGCAAGAAATTTCGGGTTTTATTTGGGCTAAGCCATAGCCATGCAGGACTGTTATGTGTGGGGCTCAGAATTCTAAAAATCTCGCATGTTTTCAGCTCACAATAAAAGATGAGTACCCCATGGTATTGATTTTGCACATTCGGACTTGAGGCCAAACATAGATTTCAAATGTAGTAGCTGAATTCTTACTGATTTTATGCTATGATGCCATGTTATTGGATATACTCTTGAGGAATTATGCTAGAAATCTGAAGTTTGCCAAGTATGGTCGTGACTGCTGTGAACTAATTACAACTTTGAGATACCCAAGTGATGAGAATTTGGCCTCTAGAGTATACAGCTACATTTATCTGTAGAATTTGAATATTTATGATTTTTATGCAAAAGTTGCTTAAACATTGAAGCTCTTCGATTATCTAGTTTACATATTGTTTGCCCTTGAACTTGCATTTCATTTTGCTGTTTAATTGTTGCCATAATATAAATCGTTGAAGGGCTTTACAGTGTCCATTAAGACTCTATGTTGTAAATATCCTACAAGCTACGTACTTTTCCAAGTGTATTCAAAATAAAATACAGATATCATGGTGTGATTGCTGAATGTTTTGACAGATGGGTGCAATCAATTGGCAGATGGGTGCAATCAATTGGATAAATTCATAGCATCTTAATATGCTAAAGAATTAATTTTCAATATGCAAAAACAAGCACTTGGGCATTTGTTTTCCCTTGTTGAGTTGCTCGATGGGCTCCTTTCCACAACCTACATGCTAACAAATTTGGAAGTGTCGAATCTTTGGCTTTTCTTGTTTAACTATTTTGCTCCATTTTTAGGCATCGATGCTAAGGAGAATCTAATTTATGGCTGTTGATAAGCCTTAAGGCAGCTATCATTAAGCCTATAAACCCAAGATTCCCTTTCTTCTTGAATGCGGAAGCACAAGAAACTCGTGTCTTGATGGTTTTTAAGTTCATTGGAACTCTATCTATATTATGGTTTCCCTGTGGCCTGTGGGTGTGTCACGTGTGTGATAGATATTTTCTAATTTAGGTGTTAGCCTATAAACTCAAGCAATCACATTTCTATCATGCTGTGCAGGCCATTACTGCAAGTACATTACAAACGGAAGGTCTTCCCATTGGGGATGTGGCTGCACAGTACAAATATAACAATGCGGTTATTGATTTCGAAGTTGATACACTGTCTAATGTATGTTCTTCCTCGAAGCATCTTTGTCACTTATGCTTCTTGCTATGTTAAGTACACTTGCTCAATATCAGTTCTTTTTCTTCGTTGTTGTCTCCTCCTTGTGACCCCCATTTTTGTTGCAGATAGCTACTACGCTTACATTGGATGATATCTTGCAGTCTACCAAGTTAATAGCATCAATAAAGCTGCCTGATTACAACTCTGGGAAGGTAGATTTGATTATCCATTGATTGTTTAGTTATGTCAATAAGTATTGGTATACAAGCTGGAAGCAGTTTCATGTGAGTATGGAAAGTGTGACGAGAATAATTGAATATTGGACCTGCTAGAGATATCTTATTTCTCTGCTAATTAATTCCCAAAGAAGTAAATAATGAAGGAACAGAACTGAAGTCTGTACGTCAAAAGAATTGAGGAGCAGAGAAGCTCTCTCGTTCTGTGTTGCTCTTGGAAGAGTTACATATCATAGAGTTTAAGATTCTTTCCAGTCATCCCCATGTCGCAACGTGAAACCTATTGCATATGCTCTTGCAGTGCGAGAGTGCAGTGTTGTGTCCAATGCAGCTACTACCTGATTTTAGCAGGGTTCAAGTCACTTAGCATCCAGTCATTATTTATCAGACAACCGCCCTTTTCTCTCTGAAGCTGGTAAAAACTTGCATTTAGTTCCCTTCATTAAAGTGTCATTTAGTAACATGTAGGTTAAAGAGAGAGGCTACTTTGATATCCAGAAGCTGAAGCAAGATTTCTTTTTTCTGCTGAACTGATGCAATACCCTGGAAACAACGTAATGCTTCCTAAATACAAGAATAACACCACCACCACTTAGTGTCGGTCGCGCTTTAGTGGGGTCTGGTAGGGATCGCATGTGGACAACCTTACCCCGGTTAGCATCTTTGAGGGCAGAGATTTGAGTGACTATTCTTCTGATGCGTCCTAGATAGTCCGGGCTAAATTTCTCCGTTCAGTATTCTCCTGACTTCTGAGGGATATGAGTGAGTTGTGAATTGGAGATCTGGTATCTGGAAGTGTCTGTAAACCATGAAATTGGTAACTTACTTATTTTTTGGGTGGTGTTTTATTTGGGGGGGTGGGGGGCAGGGGTGTTTTAATGGGTGTGAAAGGCGGCACAAAGGCCAATTAGATAACAACTCTTGCAAAGTTTAACAATCGAGCTAATTGATACGTACACCAAAGTATTATTAGTTTGATTGGTATTGTTGCTCAACTGGCCTGGAAACAGGTTGATCCAGCAGCTTGTTTTCTTTATTTTTTTCCCCTTTCCTGGGAAAAGGAACCTTGAAAAAACATCTAAAAATTCAGTCGGCCCAGATTGGGCTGGTCCATCGGTTTAATGGGCTGTCTAATTTTGTAAGACGGGCCACGTTAGAGGGATGAAACGAGCCAATGTGTTAGTGCATCAAGTCAGACATGTTTTATTGCAATTAGAAAACCATACATTGTGAGACATGACTGTCTCCTTTTCCTCGTATTTGGTTGAGGTGTTTCATCTTTTGAGATTGGAAGTTTTGTAATGTTCTCCTTCAGGTTTGGATATTTTGATTCCCTTGCCGCATTAGCTGTGTGAATTTCTTCATCTTGTCCTTCAGTTTGTAGAAGTAGAGCTGGAAAAAGCTGACCTGAAACGATTACCGACCTGAAACCGACACGAAGTTAAGTGGTTTTGGGTATAAATTTTCGACACATTTAATTAAATGGGTTGACACGTTCAACCCGTTTAATTAAACGGGTTAGGTTCAGGTCGACATTCTCAACATGAAAAAGTACCTATTTAACCTGTTTAATTAAATGAGTTAAATAAGTCAACTCATTTTTGCATTTGTCATTTATCCATTTATGTTTTATTAGATAATTATGAATATAAAACTTTTTAAAAATTGTGAATTATGACGTATCAGGGGAATTTTAAAGAGTAATTATTTAATGTGATATGTAAACTTAATTTTTAACACTGTAATTATGTATTAGTTGAAAATGTTAAATGCGTAAATAGTAATTATGCGACTGAACTTGACCGGTTTATCTTAAACGGGTTAAGTGGGTCAACCCTTTTAAAAACTAAATGGGTACAGGTCAATGTTTTTCAATCCGTTTAATAAACGGGTTAGGTTTAGGTCGAGGAATTCTCAGCCTGTTGAAGTTCGACACGAACACGAATCCGACCTGACACGACCTATTACCCAGCTCTATGTAAAAGTAGCCTACTTCTAGTCTTCATATGCTTCCTTACCACTTTGTTCAGCTTAAGGGTTCATTACATTTCATTCTTTTTATGGCAGTTTGAGTTACAGTACTTCCATGAGCATGCCGCCATTGGTTCATCTGTCTCTTTGAAAAACTACCCCGTCGTTGATGTTTCAGCTACCATTGGTACTTCTAACACTGTGCTTGGAGTAGAGGGAGGTTACGACACCTTCACTGGTGAGTTTACCAAGTACAATGTTGGTGTAAGCATGATAAAACCAGACTTCAGCACTTCTGTTATCCTGTAAGTCTGTCGCTATGTAATTTTAAGTATGCGTGAATTTGTGGGTAAAAGTTATCTAAATGTACGATGATTAGTTTTGCGAGTGACATGAACCTTGTTAAAAAGGAATCCCCTACCGTAGAATACTATTGTGGTTGCCTTTTGATGTTGACACTCTACAGTTGAGAACATTCCTGCTTTGCTTATTAATCGTATTGTACAGATTTTTTATTTTATTTTTAAATATTCCTTATGCTTGATGATCATCCAAGGCTGAAACTAAGCGGAACTAGCTTTGTGTTTGTTTTCCCCATCTTGTTTTGAACTCCAGGGCTGAGAGGGGTGACCTTGTTAAAGCATCATATGTACGTTACCTTGAACAAGTAAGAACCACTACAGTAGTGGAGTTCGCTAACAGGTTTTCCCAAGAAGGGAACACATTGACTGTAGGAGGATCTTGTGCAGTTGATGATTTAACCCTGATCAAGCTGAAGCTCAATAACCAGGGGGATTTTGGAGCTGTTCTGCAACATGAGTTCAGACCTAAGTCAGTGCTGACAGTGGCAGCAGAATTCGATTACAATTCTCTTGATGTGAACCCGAAGATTGGTCTATCTCTTGCCTTGAAACCTTGAGTAGAATCTCGCAAGTTTGCCTCATGCTGATGCCTATACTCATACAAGTTAATTATGTAAAGTATAAAGCATGAAGGAGATGGGTTGTGTTATGTGGAAAAATTTGTTACAAATCATGTTTTCAATGGGTTTGATAAATGAGGGATTTCTTGTTTCTGAGCATGGTACTCTGCCTTTCTCCTCCTAGCCACCTCCATATTAGGTACTGGGAACATTACAACATAAAATCTATGTCGGATACTGGGCATTGACGCAACAGGTACATGGATATTAAAGTGGTTCATACTTCATTTTAGACTAGAAGCCCAAATTTCCAGTAGATTTAAAGGCCATCGTAGATAGATCCGGAGCGGAGGAATGAGAAAAAGGGGAAGCAAAGCAATAGAGCGGGAGGGAGAACACCCGGTAATTAGTGACCTATTGTAATATGTTAATCTAAATCAAAATAGTAAGTCTTGTATGAAATTGTTTTACAGTAACTTATCATGAAATGGATTACACAATCATTAATCATTGCCCCAAATTAAAAAGAAAGAAACATATCACTTAAACTGTCTCACAATAGAAATTGTGAGAACTAATATAAACCCCGTCGCTCTCACGTCCCCCCCTTTCTGTCTCTTCTCAAAAGTTTGAAGGATGCTTTGCCTCCCCTACGCTTGGATCTCACAATGTCATCATTGGAAGTTAAGGAGTTATCACACTAACAAAAGGTATATATACATAAACAAATCCACAATAATAATTACACAAAAATAAGAGGCAGATAGGAAAAAGGAAAAAGATCTATACAAAATGAAGATAAAGAAAGAAAAAAGAGGAAACAAATTTTACCAGTTTGGGTGCTAGGTGCACCGAAACTGTTGGCTCCTCAAGATGGTGCTATACGAAGCTGGAGGAGCATCAACAACTCCTGAACACTCAAAAGTCAGGCCTCCAGCTTAGAAGCTGACAAGACTGTCAACAACATATCATGTGCTGGTGCATTGAAACGCTGAGTAACATCTCACAAGTTTGCCTGTGTGATGCTGATGCCTGTATTTATACAGATCAATCCAAGTAGTGAAGAATAAAACAAGCAATAAGGGGATGGTTGTATGATTTGGAACAGTATGTTGTAGATCACATTTTCAAGGGGTTTGATTGGTGGACTGTTTCTTGTTTCTAACTTCTAAGGGTGTGCTCCGTTCGACTATATTAAAAGTACTTATTGATACTTATTGCTGAAACATGTTCAATCATGCTTAAACATGTTAAATCATACTGAAACACATTGGAACTTGCTGAATCATGCTGAAACATACTGAATAGTTGGGGGGGGGGGGGGCAAAAAACAACTAAGTATATAAATACTTAACAATGCTGAATTGTGCCAAATTGCATTGAATGATGCTAAATTGTGTTGATAGTTGCTTAATGCTGATAATAAGTACTTATGATAAGTTGAAAAGAACATGCCTTAAGCATGCTACTGTGTGCCTCTCTCCTCTTAGCCACCCCTCTCTTGGAATGGACTCATACTAGTTACAAATTATATCATAGGCCCGTACATTTTTTTTGGGTGCTGAAATGCGTATACATATGGGCACCTACTCACCCAGCAATTGATGTATTTGCTACTACCATTCGTTATCGAGGTCAGCGGCTCGAATATGTAACCTTCTGACCTTTTGTTTTCAACTTTTTTTTTTTGTATTTTATTTGGTTTATTTCTTCAATTTATGGGGTTGAGAATTTTATATACATCAACAATATATTGTATCAAGCTGAGCATTTTGTTTTATTCACTTGAGTATTTCCTAGGCCTGTTAACATGAGGCTGTAATATAAGATCCTTGGCTTTATATTAGGTACTTGACATTATAACATCAAACCCAAGTTGAATACTTGGAATGGATTGCATGATTATTAATCGTAGCCCCAAATAAAAATAACACACGCAAAAACAAACCTTATCATGTGAGTGGTTCCATGATAAGTCACTGTAAGACCATCTCATACAAGAATTTGTGAAAACTAAACCGAGGATTAGGAATTCATTTACAAGATTGCGAGGCCCTTGTGTAAGTAACTTACGGTTAATTATTGGAAAAAACATTAAATGGTAGGAGGATCTTCAATTTTGTTTTATGGTAAATGGGAACCCAATTTGACATGATTATGCACAGGGGTAGGCATTGGGCAATGGACCGAGTCGGATTGGGTTAGGCCAATTCGTTTACAAAGTGGATCAAGTCGGGCCACGATCAACTCGTTGATCATTTAGGTCAAGTTGGGCCTTTTGTGCAAATAAATGGGTCGGGTCGGGTAGGCTCATGGGCGACCTACTTTTGGATGGTTTTAAAATGGAACAAATTTGCACAACAAAAACTATGTATAACAATTATTGTTATGTATAAAGTGTTGATAATAATCTCAATTAATTGGAACATGTAAATTAGTGCGTCAAGTAGGGTTAAAAAAATAATGGGTTACTCAATGGGCCGTTAATGGGCCGACCCGACTTGACTCGTTAATATGCCTTAATAGATCGGCCTACTAGTGATCCGGTCCATTATTGACCCGATCCTTTATTGGCTCTATTTTAAACAAGCCTACATATACTTGACTCAATGGGTACCCGATCCGTTAACCACCCCTAATTATGCATCACAATCATAGATATATTAAAAAAAGTCCACACAAACATGTGGATAATTCATAATGGATTATTGTTAGGCCCTATTGTTTTGAACTTATGTTTGTTGAAATAAGCTTGTTTTTGCGAAATGAACTTATTTTAGTTAAATTTTGAACTTAGCTTTGCTAAATTGAGCTAAATTGAATTTATTTTTGACAAGTTGAAAGAAACTTATTTTGTTGAATGCACTTAATTGAACTTGTTTTGAAATTTTATCTTTCAATTTATAGTAAGTATTTATCACACCGTTCAGCACATTTCAACACAATTCAGCATAGTTAATCACAAATTAGCAACTATCAGCATAGTTCAGTATAGAAATACTATTATATTCGTAGAACGTATAATATTTGATGAATTATTATATTATATAAACACATAAATTTGTCATAAAAAAATGTAAACATTGCATACTGATTTTGAAAATATAATAAAAATTAAAAGATAGATTTTGAAAAGATATTGCTAATCATGAATTAATAATTTTGCTACCAATTTTTATATCCAATATAAATAAATTTATTATTGTTATTGTAGAACTCATGATGTCACATTACAGTTGTCAGCTTCATTTCCCGATCAAGACCGAACACACCAACACTACAACAACAACAACAACACCTCCCAGTGTGGATCCTGCTTTTGCGAGGTCTGGGGAGATCCAGATATATGCAACCTTACCTCAACCGATATGACTGCCCGTTGAGAGGCTGATTCCAAGAAGACCGAATACACCAATGAAACACAAAATGTTTAAAAAGCTCAGCTTGCTTTAACAAAGACGACTTCAAGACCAGCCTGGTACGTAATTACTCAAATGAAGAAACATTTGAGGCTGAGAGAAAAAAGCACACTTGTTCTTTGTCATCGATTAATTCAACCCTAATATGTCAATGAATGAGTATGACAATACAAATGTGCATGCATCTGTGACACACGTGTGCGCTATTCTTGCCTACTTCACTTATATGGGGCTGTAACTGAATCGAAAATGGGGTTGTAATTGAGTTGATAATTAACTATATGAACAATTAAACCAAGTTCAACAAGGTGTTATTGAGTCAGCAAGTAAGTTCTTTCACCAAGTTGCAATTGCTAAAAAGACGAAGCAAAATATCATGCAACTTAAGGATGAGTCGGAAGCTTGGATTCAAGACCCTGAACTATCCAACAGCAATTTATTCACGATTACACTAGTCGTTTCTCTTCAGCATCGGCCCAATCTTTTGTGTACCATGAGGACACCTTAAATTAGGTTGTCACTGAGGAGGATAACTATCTCCTCCTTAAGCCAGTTACGGACAACGAAATCAAGGAAGCGCTTTTTCAGATGGATCCGTGCAATGCTCCTAGGCCAGATGGATTTGGTGCTTCATTTTTCCAAAAAAATTTGGAAAATAGTCCAATCTTTTCTCAGCAAAAGTGTTAAGGATTTTATTGCATCTAGAAAATTGCTTAAGGAGTTCAATCATATGCTTATTACTCTTGCTCCTGAAGTTGGCAACCCAGAGAAGACCTGGTAGTATAGACCAATTAGCTTATGCAACATTGTTTATAAGATTATTTCTAAGATCCTTACTAATAGTATGCATCTGGTCCTACTAAAAATATTTAGCCCTATTCAAAGTGCTTTTATCTTGCATAGAGCTATTCATGATAATGTCTTGCTAGTCCGTGAAGTTATGAATAAATTCAAATACATGGGAAGTCGGAAAGCATATATGGCTATTGAATTAGATATGGAAAAACCTATGATCGTGTTGAATGGGATTTTTTATGGAAGTCGCCTAGTCAACTTGGGTTTCATGGACAATGGATTGCATGGATTAAAGAATGTGTCTCTATAGTCTCGTACTGGCTCAGCATTAATAACCAGTCGTGTGGGTTCATTAAGTCGTCCAGGGGTCTCCGTCAAGGTGACCCTTTATCTCCATACTTGGTTATCATGTGTATGGAAGTTCTAGCATCCGGGCTGAAAAAACAAGCTAGTCTACCTAGGAGTGGTTTTGGTATCCCAAACTCCCTTGTTTGTTCTTCACTAATGATAGTCTACCTTTTTGTAAAGCTGACCGTCAAATAATGCTAGCTCTCAAGGAAGCTCTTAATTGCTTTTGTTCCCAGTCGGGCCAATTGATTAACTTTCACTAGTCAACAATCATTTTCTCTAACAATGCAACTCAAATGCAAAAACATACTATTGCAAGTATTTTCCAAATACTATAAAGACACTCACTAGCAAGTAATTAGGTCGCCCTTTCTATCAAGGAAGGGCTAGAAAGGAGTTGCTTACGGAGCTTGTAGATAAAGCAGGGAAAAAAGTATATGCTTGGAAAGCACTGATGCTGTCTAAAGTAGGATGGGCAAGCATAATCCAGTCGAACCTCGAAGCTTTACCTTCCTATATCATGCAATGCTTTAAACTACCAATGTCCACTCCCACCCAGCTAGATCGTCTCAATTGTGATTTCTTTTGAAAGAATTCAGCGGCAGAAAAGGGGTTACCCTTAATAACATAGGACACTGTCTGCTCCCACAAAAACATTGGGGTGCTCGGACTAAGACGAACTGAACCGGTAAATAGGGCCTTTATCCGTAAACTAATTTGAAAGTATTTTACAGAACCTGATAATGAATGGGTTGAAACTATTCGTGCTAAATATGGTAGTCTAGATAAGTTTTTTGCTTATAAAAAGAAGCCTACAGATTCCTGGGCTGAAGTATATGCTTAGCAACAGGGAATGTTTTCGCTCTGGGTCAATATGGAAAGTTGAAAATGGCAAGAATGTTCAATGCTGGATTGACAACTGATGTGATACGGAAAGTATTCACCAAATGGTGGGCTATCCTAATAACATCCGTGGTACTGCCCTCAAAGTTGAACATTTCATTACTTCAGAGAAAATCTGGTATGTGGGTGAACCTTTTCAGTTCTTGCCCACAGGTATTTCGAAAAAAATTGCACTGTTTCAATCCTGGTAACTAATCAAGAGGATTCCTTCTGCTAGGGGTTTCCAAGTTCAGGTGACTTCACAACAAAATCTGCAACTTGGAAAGCCCATGACAAAATTCATTCCTCAATCCCCAGATGGAAGTACCGATTGATTTGGAAGCTAGAATTATTGCCAACACTTAAGATATTTCTTTAGCAACTGTGCAATAAGGTACTCCGTCATGAGGCACCTTACTAAAAAGAGGGATGAATATTGATTCGCTATGCCCAATGTGGCAGTCTAACATTGAGAGCATCGGGCATATCTTTGATTAATTGTCCCATAACCAACACGGTATAGGACCTAGTTGAAAACCATCGGTGGTCAAATAAGCATTATTTTCCAATTCCTAGTCAAGAGGTTAGGGAAGAACTTCATAGTCTCTGCCTAGTTAAGGACAAAGATATGACAAAAATTGCTACTTTTATTTGGGAGTATTTGGAAAGCACGAAATGGGGTTATTTTCGACAATGATATTTTCCCCCCATTACAGACCCTCGTTACTGCAAGATGATCGTGGGCTGAATGGAAGGCTAGATTAAAATTTGGCATTCATGAGCAACAACCCTCCCAATCATCACCCCATTTAGCTACCAGCTCTTCCATCCATTTCATCAATCCGGAGTCTATCAAAATCAATTTCGATGAGTCCAAGACTAACTTAGGTGCGGTAATGAGATTCATTAGTCGAGACTATTCAGGCAGGTCAGTAGGTGCCTTTCTGCAGGTGCATCTGATTTGCGCAATACATCTATTCTAGTTGCTGAGGCGACAACCATGAGACAGAGAGTCTATAAGGCCATCCAATCCGAGTACAAGAGTATTATAGTTGAGGGAGATAATAGGATTCTTATCCAAGCAATTTGGGGAGAAATTGGTGCTCCATGGGGAATTCACATTCTGGATTGGGATATTCGGACTCTTCTACGGCAAGCAGCTAGCTTTCAAGTTCAGCACATATATCGTGAAGGCAATGTGGAGGCACATTGGTTTGCGAAGACCAGCCTTCTTTTACCTTTTTATAGTTCCAGTTTCTATCTTCCTCGCTTCCTACTAAGCTTCTTCACATCTTACTAGATGATAACATAGGTAGATCTCTTGAGAGAAGAGTTGCTTAATGTTTTGATGATGTACTTACCGTTTCCCAGAAAAAAAAAATCAATTGTACAAAGAATTAAAATCAACTTGAACCAAAAAATACAAAAAAAGAAATAGAATCAACGTGGGTAAGTTGAATTGATCAATTTCAAATGAAGGTGAGTCATATAACTTGGTTGCATTTTTGGGTTGAGTCGATAAGTTAATTTCCAACTTTAATTGAACTGATAATCTCTTTTAAACTAAATTAGCAAGATTTTATAGAGCATAACTTAGAGATATTTTATCCCAATGGTTATAGACAGGCAATTGTATGTATAGCTCGGGGCTTAAATTTGAGGAGGTACAAAGCTTTCATTTTTGGGCATAAAGTACTTTTTAACTTATGATAAATCACGGTGAGATTATCTCATACAAAAATTTATGAAAACTAAACCAAGGGCTTAAATTTCATTTATAAGATTGCCCTTCGCTTGTGAAAGTAACTTACGGTTAATTGGAAAAAAAAATATATTAAATGGTAGGAGGATCTTCAATTTTGTTTTACTGTGGATGAGAATCAAATTTAAGATGATTACGCATCATAATCATAGATATATTGAAAAAAAAGTCAACACAAACATGTGGATAATTCATAATAAATTATTGTTAGTCATGTTGTTTTCAACTTATTTTTGTTGAAATTATTTCAATTGAACTTAGTTATGTTAAACTAAACTCAATTTTGATGGGTTGAATTGAAGTAATCTTATTTTTGTTGAAATAAACTTGTTTTTACGAAATGAAATTATTTTAGTTAAATTTTCGAACTTAGTTTTGCTGAATTGAACTAAATTGAACTTATTTTTGCTAAGCCAAATTTATTGAATGAACTTAATTGAACTTGAGCATTTACCACATGCATTTTAGCATAATTCATCATAGTTAAACAAATTCGGCAAAATTTAATATAATTTAGCGTAATTCAGTGCAATTTAACACCTGTAAAAACACATGACTGATTAGATTTTTACGTATAATATTAAAAAATATTATTACATTCATAAAATGTATATTATTTGAGTAATTATTATATTATAGAAATGCATAGATTTATCATAAATTATGTAAACATTGCATGCTTATTTTGAGAATATAATAAAAATTGAAAGACAAATTTTTAAAAGATCTTGCTAATCATGAATTAATAATTTTACTACCAATTTTTATATCTAATGTTGAACTTATTTTTGCTAAATTAAAAGGAACTTATTTTATTGAATGAACTTAATTAAAATTAAGCATTCAACACATTTCAATGCAATTCAACATAGCTAAACACAATTGAATAATATTCAGGGCAATTCAGCATAATTTAATGCAATTCAACACTTGTGTGACTTGTGAGCTTCATTTCCCAATCGAGGCCAAGCACACCAACGAAGCACAAAATGTTAAAACGCTAAGCTTACTTTAACAAAAAAGACTTCAAGACCAACCTGATACGTAATTATCAGTGGCGGAGCCACTAAGGGGCAAGGAACTCAATTGACCCCCCAGCTTTTTGGGGGAAAAAAAAAATTAAATGTGGAATATTCTAGTGGAAACAAAAAATAGATATATATTAATTAGTTCTTAAATATTTCACAAAGGAGTGCATAGTAAATTGGTTGATTGCTTGTTGTCCCATGTTGGAGATCATGGGTTGGACTCCTCTTGGTGCCTTATGTGTAATTTTTTTTGAGTCTTTTTAAAAGTCTGTCGAGCGACAATATCATGTTTTACTTTCAAAACATGAGATCTCTTTGAGGACAACTTTCTTAAAGGGATGATCCCTGAGGAATGAAGGGTGGAACTTGAATCCTAAACTCATGTGTTTGGAGAGAAAAGAAATAGAATAAAGTTTCAATCCTTATTGTTTGGCTATAAATTATGGAATGGAATCAAATCTATTTTATTTAGAAAAAATAATAATGATTAATAATGATTAACAATAACAATAATAGTAATCTTAATGACAATGATAATAATAAACATTATTATTACTATCAATAATAATAATTAATAATAATAATAATAAATAATAAATAATTATTATTATTATTAACATTAAAAATAATTATTGTTAATATTATTATTAATTAATATTAATAATTTATAATTTATGATAATTATAATTAGAATAATAATTATTAATAACAATAATTAATCATAATAATTATCAATATTAATAAAAACTAATAATAATAATTACAAAAAGAATTCTTGTTAATACAAGTAATAATCATAATAATTATTAATATTAATATTAATATTATTAGTTATTATTAATTATAAAGGTTATTAATAATAAAAATTAATAATAAAAATAATAATTAATATTATAATAATAATAATTAATATTGATATTAATATTAATATTATTAATTATTATTAATTATAAATATTATTAATAATATTAATTAATTAAAAAATAATACTTGATAATAATATTTATAATTAATATTATTACTAATAATAATTAATAAGAATAATAATAATTATAATTATTAATTAATAATATTAATTATTATTAATTATAAATAATAATAATTAATAATAAAAATAATTATTACTAAACATAATTATAATTATTATTAGTAGTTATTAATGCTAAAAATAATTATTATTAATCATAATTATAAGTATTAATTAATATTGGTAGTAATAATTAATAATTATAATCAAAATTGTTGTTGTTATTAATTATAATAATAATGATTAATATTATCAGTAATAATTAGTAATTATAATTATAATTATTAATTAATATTCGTGATAATAATTATTATTAATATTACTTATAATAATAATTAATAATAATAACAATAATAAATAATAATTACAGTAACACTTATTATTAATGTTATTAGTAATTATATCATTAATGTTAATAATAATTATTATTAATATTAATAATAATTATTAATAAAATTAATTAATAATGATGATGACGATGACGACGATGATGACGACAATGATGTTGATTCCAGAGGATTAGGGACTTGAACCCCCTTGAAAATGGGAGGGTTCAAATTCCTCAAGATTGTAGGTATCAAGTTTCATCCCCTTAAAGTGCTCACCAAACACAAAGGAGTGAAACTTGATACCTAAGGGTTCAAGTTCCATTCCATTTTATCTCACCAAACAGCCTCTAAATCTATTAGCTACGAACTTCATTTTTAGAACTGTTAAAGTTTATGTTATGTGTATTATTAATATCGCTCATCTTACTTTGAATCCTGGTTCTGCCCCTGGTAATTACTCAAATGAAGAAACATTGGAGGCTGAGAGAAAACAGCACACTTGTCCTTTGTCATCAATTAATTCAACCCTAGTATGTCAATGAATGAGTATGACAATACAAATGTGCATGCATGTGTGACACACGTGCGCACTAATTGGGCCTACTTCACTTGCATGGGGTTGTAACTGAATCGAAAATAGGGTTGTAATTGAGTTGATAATTAATATGAACAATTAGATTAACTTATCAGGGTTTTATTGAGTCAAGAGTCAACTATACGAAGAATTACAATCAACTTGAACCCCAAAAAACCAAAAAGCATTAGGATCAACGTGGGTGAGTTGAATTGATCTATTTATGATAAATACTTATAATCTGCATTTAGCTCATTTTAGCACAATTCAGTCCAATTCAACATCATTAAGCATAATTCAGTACAATTCAACACTTATAAAAATAGTTAATTAATTAGATTGTAATTAAATTCATATCACCTATTCTTTATTAATAATTGGAGTTATTTTACTAATAACGTAAATAGCTTTATTATTATTGTAAAATTCCTTTAAAACTAAAAAAAATTTCACTTTATGTAACGAAATAAAATGTTTCACACTTTTAATTATAATATAAAAATAATATTATTATATAAAATGCAGATTATTTATTGAATTATTATATTATATAAATACATAGATTTCTCACATGTTATGTAAAATTGCATACTTATATCAAGAATATAATTAAAATTAAAAGACAAACTCTTAATAAATATTGCTAATCATAAATTGATAATTTTACTGCCAACATTTATGCATATATTCTTATATCTAATTTTTCCCCTATCTCTTGATTTTACATTGTGTCGTCTTCCTCCAAACAATCCACTGATAATTAAAAATTCTTTTATTATAGAGAACCCAACCCTCAGCATTTACTATAACATTTACCGGTAATGTCAACTTCTAATTTACTATCGACTACCCAAAAATGTGTGTTTCAAATATTTTTAATTATAATTATTTTCAAAATTGAACAAATTTTTTAATCCATTGCTAAGATACAAAAAGTTATAATATTAATAATAGCAACCAAGCAGAATATGTATTTGTAAATTATTTGTATATTATACCCATCATTTTTAAAAAAAAAAATCATTTAAAATTTAATTTACAACAATCATAGCACAAAAAAAACAATTCGTTGAAAAATGATCATATTCAACACAATATATACAAATATGTATTTATAAGTACTCTTTTGGGTGTATATAAGAGTTAATAATTATATAAGTATATTTCCATAGTTAATTACAAGCAACCCCTAATTATGTAAACTCATTTATCAGCATTCAAAATGTATGTTTCAACATATTTCAACAATAAGCACTAACAATTACTTATGATAAGTCCAAAATAACATGCTCTAAGTTAAAGTGAATAGGGCCCTTAATGATTTATATATATTCTCATTATATTTCAAATTTTATGGAAATGATTCCAATAATTCCACCAATCACATGAATCATTCGCAACGATATCGTATTATTCCCGTTATTATATATAACACGTAATTCCATAGATTATTGTTGAACTTGATCCATGTGATGTGGCAGTTGTTTCAAAGGACGACGAAACCCGAATGGCGACTATAAATAAGAACGCACCGCATTAGTTCGTCACAACAACATCCAATGATACAGTTTGAGTTCCCTTGGATTAAAGGAGTGCTGATTTCGCCAAGAATTCCAGCAATTTATTTCTTGTTTGCAATGTTTGGAGTTCTGCTCCTTACTGCATCAGGTTTGAGCTTAATCTACCCATCTTGCTTAAATATTAAATCACATTGTTTTCCTTTTCTTCTCCTAATTAATCACTTTTCTTCCTTGATATATATTCTAAATTATACATTAATTATTTTGTAGAATTTAATATATATTAATCTGGTTCTAAATGAACATCAGCAAGGATGCCAACTACGAGTAACATTGTCCCGGTGGAGGAGATGATTGGTGCAAAGGAAGCCACTGATGTGTTGCATGGCGTAGAGGGAGAAGCTTCGAGTTGCGTGGGGAGAGATCAACCATGTGGTCCTCTTTACTGTTGTTGCTCTGGTTCCTGGAGTTTAAAATGCAGAGACTTATAGACGATGACAGTCCTCGTACACTACCACCACCTACGTGTTAGCTATACAAATTCCCGAATAAGTTCATGTCCCTCATTGAAAAGTCATATGCATCTATCGTCTAAATGTATAACGAACTAAATAAGGGGGGTTATTTCATCACATATAACAAGTATGTTTGTGTTATGCTTAACTAATATACAACAACAATGTTCAATGTACTCTTCGGTTACGTGGTTAGCTATCATGCATAAATATTATATTATCAAGGTCAGATATATAGTGTTTGTATGATCCCTAGCGTCTTCCTAGTCTTATTATCACTTGAGACTTCCAAAACAAAATATCAAATGAGAGTCGATGAGTTCGATTGACCCTTTATTTTTTTCACTAACATTGTTCGAATAAGGCCAAAATAATATCGATAAATGGAAACAAGAGGTACCTGAGGCAAAGTGCAAGAGAGATCGTTGCATAATTAGTTTTTTTTGGGGGGGGGGGGGGGGGGCGGGGGGACATTGTGCGATATCTGAGGCAAAGTGCAAGAGAGATCGCACAAAGAAGAAGAGCAAGAATGAGTTAATCAAACTAGATTTGACTGTGGATGGCAACGTAAGTCAAACCGATATAAAGCTCATAATTGGCACAATGCCTGCTCCACATAAAACACGTATGGAAGTTAACTACTAGTATTAAACGGGTTGCTTTGTATGCAAATTTATCACTCAAATTTAACGCACATCCAAAACCTAGCTACTTCGTTTTATTTTATAAGGATAAGCAGGCCAATCAGTTTTGTTCTTATATAACATTTAGCAATTTTTTTCTTGAAAAAAGTACACCAAAAGAAAATAGTCATATTTTTTATTTTTTATTTTAAAAAGGATGCATGTGCCGTACTCCTTAGCTTGTTATATACTCTTTTTTTCCTATTTAGATCACTAATGTGATTAGACCTGGTAAAACTGACCCAAGACCTAAAATCCGAACCGAACAATTTGGACCCATAACCGAACCGACACCTAAAATGGGATGAGCTGATTTCAACTAGAACACCCAAATTAACCCGACCCATAACCGAACGCAACTCAAAATCTAGCATGAACTGACATGATCCCGACCCAATTCAAACCCGATCTATAGTGACCCAACATGAAGTGAACCGAACATGAACAACTCAAACCCGAGCCGAACCATACCCGATTTAAAACCGATCCAATTTTTACCCAACCCAATTGTACCCAAATAAAATCCGAACCCGAGTATAATTGACCCGAATATAACCCGAGTCTAGTGAGTGACCGAGTGTGAGGGAGATTTTTAATGCTTAGGTTTTTTTTGTTAAAATTCAAAAATTATTATTAGTAGTGACTTTTTTTTTGGTTTTAGACTTTTGGGGGGATGGGAATTAAATTCTGAATTTTTCAAACTCAATTAGTTGGGTTTACGAGGGAAAAGCAAAATAACTTAGGAGGGAAATTTTACAAATGAAATCAAAAGAAAACTTAAGAGGAAAAAATAAAATAGTTTTAAATTTTTAATTTGATAGATATGTGGTAAAAATATAAGAGAAAAAATATTTGGTCAAAATAAGAATTAGGAAAATATAAGCATAATTAATAAATCATTAAACTTATTAGGATCTAACAATCCTATTTTACTATTTTTAATTCACTTAATGACTTCATGCATGCTAATATTACAATATCATTCTGTGACTACCATAAAAAAATACTATACAACTGATCTACAATCCTAAATGATCTTCATAACATATCAAACTCTACATAATCAAATTCAAGAATATATGTTTGCATATGATCTCATCATAACGTGACTCACTTGAATTTTAGACAATTAAATTCCAACTCTTGAGTTTCGACAACCAACATTCACAATCACATAAATGTAATGGCGTAATACTAGCACATATTCATATATTGCAGTTGCTTTTGAGTTTTGACTCATTATGCATCTATAAATCAAGTTGTTAATCTCACAAAGATAAATCTCTGGATCTTGATTTATGATCACTTAACGAGTTATCAAAAGAACATTGAATCAATTATTGAAAATGTCGACTTGAACCAACCTATTTCTATTTACCAACTCCAAATATGACAAACGCAAAGTTATGAACCAACACTGTGGTCAAAATAAAAAAAGAATTATTATTTTCTTTGTTTTTTTGGTCATTTTTCAACGTAATTTTTGTATTGAGCCTTACAAATGAGATAATTGACTCATGATTGTCGTTAGGTTGATTCACTAGTTTTCTCATAGCATGGCCTCAATTAAGATGCTTGAAACTTGACTTAATAGCTTATAATTTTTTGGTTAATTGCACGGCGCATATGACATAGGGCCATGCATGGGTTGTATTTGTAACTTACTAACTTTCATAGTAAATCTATAACTAAGCCCGTAAAAATTTCCATTACAAAAGTCCCTTTTAATTTTACTTGAAATTATATATATATGTATGTATGTATATATATAAAATACAAGTAAAAAGAAGTGTTTAAAATATGTAACATAGGCTTATAAACCTTAACGTATGAATTAAAAGAAGAATATAAAATAAATGGGCTTTTCTAATTAAACGAGTCTTACCTTTTAAATATAATTTAAAAGTAAAAATGAATACATTGAAGATATACACTGACCCAAAATTAACCCGACCTAATTTATACTCGATGCAATTTACAATCGACTCGACATTTACCCGAACATTAAACTGAGTCCCATCGGACCCAAATTAGACTCGACTCATACCCGATCCAAACCAGGCTACCATAGACAACCCGAAACTAACCCTACCAGAACTTTACTCGAACCGAACCCGCACTCGACCTGGACATAGTTGAACCAAAAGTGAACCAAACCTAAACTTCACCCGAACCCGCCCCGAAGATGGTTGACCTGAAATTGACCCAAACTGAATTAAGATTTGATCCGTATCCGATCTGAATGACCTCTTTACCATGTCTAAATGTGATGTTGTTGATCCTTCATTTACTTTTTTTTTAAAAGATTTTGCTAACTATTTTTTATGTATAAATCAAATTGCATGCTTTTTCTTAGCGTCCCATTCACAAAACTAAGTGTATTATACAAAAATATACACTTTTATAAACCAAATATATAAATAATCAAAATGCTTATATGTAAACAATTCAAATGCTTATCAATATACCAACTAATTAAATGTTCATCATCATTAAAAACAAAACACCTACAAAATTAAAAAAGGTTATTGTTTGCAAACAATTAAAATGTTTATACACATATTAACAGATGCTCGTTGGCATCTGCAAGGTAACTACAAACTTATATCCATACTAAATAAATGCTTATGTGAATGTCAAACAAATTCTTACCTACGTATCAAGTAAATACTTATGTAGTACCTAACATTTTTTTTTTAATCAAATCTTTATATAATAAATACAAAAATGAGTAAGTGGCTAAGAATCATTCCCTCTCTCATTCTAGGACTCTTATTTAATCCCGCCAAAATGGATAAAAAGTTAGTTTCAATTTTAAAATTTAAAAATTATCTATCTATAGTTTATAATATACATAATGAAAATCCTTTAATAACTGTCAAATAATGACATAAGAGCGAAACGCTTGCAGTGGCGGATCCAGACATTTAGGATATGGGTGTCCATAAATTAATATCGTTACTAATATACACTATTTTATTTTTTTTAGGGGTGTCCATAAACCAATATTGTTACTAAATTAACATATTTTAAAATAGAATTTTTTTTTTTTTGGAACTTAGGGGTGTCCATGGACACCCCCAAGTACAACATGGATCCGCCCCTGAACGCTTGTCAGACTGTTAAAGTCTCATCTTTTCACATCTCCCAGCATTCATTCTCTCTCTTCCTATCTCTCATTCTCTTTCTATCTTTCAGACTTTTTATGGGGCTTTGTATCATGAGCATTCATTCTCTCTCTTCATTCCATCTCCTTCTCTCTCTATCTTCCAGACTTTGTTTTTGGAATTTTCTATCATGATTCAGCTTTCATTCTCTCTCTTCCTATCTCTCCTTCTCGCTCTATCTTCCAAACTTTTTTTGAGGTATTGTATCATGATTTTGCTGATGGAGCTGCGATGTTGTGATGGTTTATGATAGGTGGAGGTAGGATATCTTGATTTTTCCGATTGGACTAGGTGGTTAGTGTCCCTTAGCCCTAAATTCACAATTGGGTTTTTGGGTTTATGATCTTATGTTTTTTTTTGTGGACATGTGGTCCATTTGAACTGTCATGGCCATGCCTTTCCCCCCACCTCCAGCTGAAATCATGGCTCTGTTTCCATCATCTTTTATTCTTGCTCTTCATCAACGAAGAATTAGGCTGCTGCACCCATAGGCGGAGCCATGTTGGGGCAAGGGGGTCAATTGACCCCCCAACTTTTTGGGAAAAAAAAAATTAAATGTGGATATTTTTGTGGATAAGAAAAATAGATGTATATTAATTAGTTCGTAAATACACATTATAAGAATGTATAGCAAGGTGGTAGTTGCCCCTTGTTTTGGGTGGGAGGTCCCTGGTTTGGCTCTTCGTTCCGCCTTTTCTGTTTTTTTTTTTTTTTTTTTGGAAGTGCCCTTTAATTTTTTCAATCTCGCCCCCCTTGCTTAGAATCCTGACTCCGCTACTGGCTACACCCCTTCAAACAAAGTCACTGTGGTATACGATTGAGTCCCAGCTCAGGTGGAAGGTTGAAGAATTCATCCATAGTCTCAAGTGAGATTTTGGTATTTTTTTTTCCCTTAATTTTGAATAATCCTTTTACGATTTCTTATGTGAGATTTCAAGATGCGAAATTCAAATTTGAAATTTCACAAATTTAGATATTCCAATCTTATATTTCCCTAATAGTGCAGTTTTTTTTGGGGGGGGGGGGTTCTATTTTGGTGAAGCTATCAAGGTAAGGGAGGATGAGATGCTCAGCAACAAAGGCTTTAAAAGGAGGTGGGATGAGGTGCACTAAGAAATGCTTCAATAGGACGTAGGTTCAAATCAGTGATTAGTATCTATACTTCAATTCTAGATAATCTCAGCATGCAGGTGGCATAAGATGCACCAATTTCAATTCGTTTTTATCATTAATTTAGCACCAATATTCAATTCGCTTTTTTCATTAGTTTAGCACCACTATTCAATTTGTTTTTTCCATTAATTTACCATTTCCTTCTTGACAATTACTGGGGGGGGGGGGAGTGTTAAATTATATACCAGATTGGTAAGCAGATGGAAGAAAGCAAAGATGAAGAAGATGAATTGGACTTTGAGAGCCATTATGGTTGAGAAAGATTGAAAGTTGTGGTGAGCAATTTAGTTCATAGCCAACAATTGCTTGTCATTTATGCACAGATTATGGATATGAGTTAGGCAAAAATGAAGCCATTGTAGACTTAATATTGTACATAAATGAAGCCAAAAATCCAGTATGAGTTAGGCAAGCATTAATTTCAGGAAAATTTGATTAGGAGTACATGATTAAATTTGATTATAATACATTATCATAGCCACTCTATTTGAGGTCTTTCTCCACAACAACACTAGCATCAAGGTCTGCCTCTATATCTCCTACTTGAGGTTATAATTTTTATAATTGATTTGTTAAGGTTTGGGTCATGGATGTTGCTTATTTATTTGATGTCCATTTTAATTATGTTCTGATGTTGGTTGTTCATTTGATGTTCTATTTGGAGACGGGTGAAGCAAGATGACAACAACAATTGACTTTTATGAAGGAAATTGATGTCAAGGCCTTTGCTTACCCATAATTGGTTATTACTTTCTGGTCTTAATACATTGATTTTGATCAATTCTAGGATGAGATGAATTTTATTATTTTCCCCCAATCTCATTCTAATTGGGTTATCTTTTGTCTAAATCCCCCTTTTGATGTAGACTTCTCATCTTGCACAGTCAATTGAGCCAAGCTCTCTGGTGACCCCCAACCTTGATTTTATTTCTTCAATTTGTAAGGGTTGAATTTTGTGCTGCGAGGCATCACAGTTCGGTATCTAATTTAATGGTATCTAATTTAATGCCTATATTTTGGACACCTTATAATCAACTTAAAATTATTGGTTGCATATGATTTAATTTCACATGTACATTAATTCCTTATATTTCAAAGAAAACTGGCAACAGTGGTTAGATCTAGGGGAACTCCTGAATTTAAGTTAAGGTCATTATGCTTTAGGTGACTAATTTTGATTCCGTTGCTTGCTTTAGTGTGAATTCTATTTTTTTCTTACTTTATTCTTTAACTGCTGAAAATTCAATCCACTATGGGCTTTCATTTTTTTTTACCTAACTATCTCATATGGACGTTAATTCTATCATTACCTCCAGTCAATGCTATGAATTTTAGATAGCCTTTCCCTTTGAATTTCCTATTTATCCTTTTTTTATGATGGGTTTTGTAGAGAGATGATAATCTAATTTATAATAATGGCTCTTGCTATAAATTGCAGATTGTACTCACCAATTGCCAGATGGCTACAGGTTGCTTTCTGTCTGAGGAGTGCTCAATTCTTTGTTACTCAAAGGCAATGTTTTGGTAACCTTCTTTTGCCATTGCTGCATTTACCTTATCCTTGAATATGCTAGCTAATCCTTATTGAGTTGGCAATGTGTTCGCTGCCAAAAAAACGAATAAAGAATTATTGTGCTTTTATAGTTGATAGTATCATGTGAGTTCCAAGCCAATTGGTATGCTTATGTACCTTTCTTCGAAATCACCCTCCCAAAACTCCCAAAGAGAGAAGATTGTTTAATTATATGCACTTGCCTTTGTTTGTGTTCAATAGCTCTATGGCGCCAATGGTTGCCGCTGAGGAGTAGGGGTAGGTGAACCAAGTTGGCCACAACCTTATCCTTGCAAGGACTGTTGCGGTTAAGTGCTTTGCGTACCTATAATTGATAACTATTTTTTGGGTTTAGTACTTTTGTCAGATTGGGTGCTCAGTTGTAGTTTTTTACTTTTTGTTTTGGTGGGGATTTGATCTTCATTGGTTTTTTTTGGTCAAATTTGGGTTTTTTATTTTTATTTCTCTGTGTTTCCAGTTTTTTACTTTTTTTTGGTGGGGATGTAATCAAATTATGATCTTATAACATAGTCTATATTTCTTGAATGTTAACTGTTTTTATTTGTAATAGAATTGGTATCAGAAGTTGACAAACGCAACACCCCGTTCCCTCCCCCCCCCCTCCAAAAAAAACAAAAAAATGGAGTGATTGATAGAGTGGGTAGTGCAGGAGTTCATTAGCAAAATGTAGAAGTGCAATACACTATTAACTTTCTTTTCTTATTTTCCCCCCCTTTTTCTTTGCCTGAGTATGACTTTTATCATGTTGATTTAGATAAATACTGAGTGCTTATATGTATGAAGACTTATTCTTTATTTTCATCTGTTTGATGTATATAGAGTCCAATCCTATTTTGCACATTAACTTGAATGCTTTATTGCCTAAGATGTTCAATTTGTTGTATGCATACGCATACAGTTACTATGAAGAGGGAAGGGAGGTGCCTCCTGAGATGCGATGCTGAGAACAAAAGTAAAATGAATATTAGATCCGACTCCAATTGCATCATAGATTCATAGTCAATTAGTTATCCACAAGTTTTAACCGTTAGACTTACAATGCATTTTATTTTAAATATTCTATGATGTGATGGTGTTCAATTTCTCTTATGTAAATCGGGAATGATATTATGATAGTGTGTCGAGAAAAAAACTCTCAATTATATGTTTATTTATCTATCGTGTTTTCAGTTGTGCTAATTAACATTTCTTTTTTAAACAATTTTATTTATTTTGTATATAGTGATTACGCTATACATACATACATATATATATATATATATATATATATATATATATATATATATCCCTTTTTATGTCTTTGATCTTCTTAAACTCGAGTAACGGATTTTTGATTAAAAAATTGAGTAGTAAATTGTAATCCTTTTAACTATAATATTAATTATGTCTATAACAATTATTCGTTTATTATTTTGATAACATATCTGCGAATTGTCTATTTGAACATGCCTCGTGTAAAGTACGGGCCTAGACTAGTTACACCAAAAGGAAATACAACGTGTGGCTCTTGTATTGTTTATATGATTGCCTTATTGGTTTGGAAATGGTGAAAGCTAGAGCTGGAAAAAGCTGACCCAACACGATTACCAACCCGAACCCGACACGAAGTTAAGTGGGTTTGGGTATAAATTTTCGATCCGTTTAATTAAATGGGTTGACACGTTCAACCCGTTTAATTAAATGGGTTAGGTTCAGGTCGAGATTCTCGACACGAAAAAGTACCTATTTAACCCGTTTAATTAAATGAGTTAAATAAGTCAACTCATTTTTTCATTTTTATTTATCCATTTACTTTTTATTAGATAATTAAGAATATAAAAATTTTTAGAAATTATGAATTATGATGAATCTGGGGAATTTCAAAGAGTAATTATTTAATGTGATACGTAAACCTAATTTTTAACACTGTGATTACGTATTAGTTGAAAATATTAAATGCGTAAGTAGTCAATTAAGCGACTGAACTTGACCTATTTATCTTAAACGGGTTTAGTGGGTCAACCCGTTTGAAAATTAAATGGGTACAAGTCAATATTTTTCAACCCGTTTAACAAACGGGTTAGGTTCAGGTTGAGGAATTCTCAACCCGTTTAAGTTCGACACGAACACGAACCCGACCTATTACCCAGCTCTAGTGAAAGCACGTTAATTTAGTATGTAGATTAGCATCTTGATATATTATTGATAAGCATTTTTTACATTCTTGATAAGCATATTTTAGTTTTTGTAAAAGTAATATAGTAAGCAATTCTTAGTTGTCTGTAGTTAAATAATTTTGAAAAAGATCTCAAGAAAAAAATTGAAAAGGGATTTTCTTTTTAAAAAAAATAGAAAGCAAACTAATTATATAATTGACAATTGAACATATGAGAAGATACAGTATGCAGACCAAATTAAAAAGGGTCCAGTGATGCCCATTTGAAAAATAAACTTATTTTACAGCACTAAAAAAAGGGTAAAGAAGAAAGATAGAGGTAAGGTATGTTCTTTTTTGCAATAAGTTGCAATTGTAAACTGTAAAAAAATGAAAAGAGATATGATAACTTGTAAGAAACTATAAAAATTGTAAAGAAGTGGTAAGAAATTTTAAAGAGCTGTAAAAAGTTATAAGGAGTGTATAATAGATGTAAGCATTTGTTGAGCTATTGAAGAGTTGTATAAATATAATTTTTGGATAAGTGTGCATAATTATCGGTTTTTAATGTATGATTTGTAAAATAAATTATTTCATGAAAGTAGATTACATGTAATATGTCAGTGATATTTATGAAATTAATTTTATACCCTCGCTAAACAAATAATTTTTTAACATTATACAAACATGTTTTTCTGCAATTATTGTCTTGGATGAGAAAAAAATAACATATGAAATAACATAATTAATAAAAATAAACCTTTACACAATTCAATAAAATAACAATAAAATAAATTCAAGCCCACAATTTTATAGAATAAAAAATGTTCTATACTTGAGCTGGTTTTCTTTGTTAACATTAGTTTCACCCCTATAAGCAAATTTTTAAAAATAACAACGTTTATGAACAACATGGAATATAAAATGAAATCTTATTTAAATCAAACAATTGTAAAAATTAATATTTTTAACACAATATTACCAAAAATATTTAAAAATAGACTCTCAAAAAGTTAAGAAAGCATTATTCTTCACAAAAAAAAGATACCAATCTCCACAATTACACTATTCTGCATAAAAATAGCATATAAATTTCAGCAATACCCAAATGTGAATGGGTCATGCAATGTTCAATTGTACAATAATAGCAAATATATTGTCATTGATAAAACTATGGATGAAATTGCTAAAATGCTTTTGTCACCTCCAATTTGACTATTTTCATATATGATTCACGTCTAAACTCAAACATGAATACAATTTTTGTATTATAATTTCAAAAGCATGTTAATTTATTTTGTCTATAATATTATATATGATTCATGTTAAAACTCAAATATAATTCATTTCTTATATTTATAACAATTTTATGTTCATAAAAATAAATACAAATTTTTCGTCTCGATAGTATATAAAAATATATATACATATTTCTATAAATATGAGAAATAAATGACAAGTTGAATGTTATAAATAAATATATACTTATTTCTATAAAAATCATGTTACAAATAAGTACAAAAATTATATATTAGCAAATAATTAAAAAGATGTAAGAAAATGCAAGGAGATATAAAAAAAATGCAAAAAGATGTAAAAAATTTGTAAATAGGCAACGCTAGCCATGTAGGCCCAGGATTGCTACATAATAACTGAGTTTAATAGGAGATAGGAACCCCATCTTACATAATTACGCATCATTATCATGCCTAGAGGAAAAAAAAATAAAATCACATAAATCTTGCTCAACGATTGTTCCCGTTCATCATGAAACATGCTGAATTAAAGAAGTGCTAATTAATTTGGTCAAGATTTCAATGGCAAGAATTCCAACAACTTATTTCATGTTTGCTGTGTTTGGATTTCTACCCCTTACTTGTTAAATTTTTATATCAATTGGACAATTAATAAAGAGTCATGCATATGAGCTCAAATAAGATTCTAACCCAAAATCAATTGACAATGCATGGGTGGAGTAATTTACAAACTTATATACATGCTGAACCCTTCACTTTTATCAATGTGGAACAACACCACTTTTCATACTCCAACACGCCCCCTCACATGTGTGCCACTGTCATCAATGGAGGATATTCTGTGAATCGTGAAATAGAAGAAAAGAATAGGAACCAGAGGAAGAAGGAGAAATATGTGAAAGCAGAAACTTATTGCAATAAAAGAGAGCTGAAAATTGATGATTTGTTATTACAATCAGATGAATATATATACATGTACAATACTTCAACTAACTTTCCTAGATTCCCGGTGGCTTCTAACAACCTCTCCCCTCGCTTCTAACTTAACTATTTTATTACTGTCATCACCCCCCCTCAAGCTGGAAGGGTGAGGAACCATTCCAAGCTTGCTTAAGATTATGTTCTGCTGAGGAGATGGTAAAATCTTGGTGAGGATGTCAGCAAGCTGTTCATTTGTTGGCATATATGATAGTTGTAATAATCCTTCAAGTACCTTATCCCTTGTAAAATGGCAGTCTATTTCGATGTGTTTTGTCCTCTCATGGAACACAGGATTCTTGCCTATGTGGATGGCAGATTGGTTGTCACAATATAGGGTTACAGGTTTAAGGGAAGAAATCCCAAGCTCTTCTAATAGTCTGACAACCCATGTTACTTCTGATGCAGCCTGGGACATAGCTCTATATTCAGCCTCTGAGGAGGATTTGGATACAGTGCCTTGCTTCTTACTTTTCCAACTGATAGGAGAATTGCCAAAGAGAACCAGGTGCCCTGTAATTGATCTTCTGGTTGATGGACAGGCTGCCCAGTCTGAATCTGAGTAAGCTTGCAAGGTGAGTCTGTCAGAGCCTTTAAGAAGAATTCCAGCCCCAATAGAACCTTGAATATACCTTAGGGCATGTTGAAGGGCTTTGAGATGAGATGTCCTGGGTTGTTGCATGAATTGACTTAGTGTTTGTGCTGTGTAGCTCAAGTCTGGCCTAGTATGGGTTAAGAAGTTTAGCTTGCCTACTAGTGTTCTATACAGAAAAGGGTCAGGTAGTAGATCACCATCTTCAGAATGTAGTTTACAGTTTAAAGGGAGTGGAGTTGAGACTGCAACTGAAGGTAAGGATCCATAGTCTCTGAGTAGTTCATTTGTGAACTTTTTCTGTGACAGAACAATGCCCTTTTCAGTGTGGATGACTTCCAACCCAAGAAAATAATGGAGTTGACCAAGATCTTTAATGCTAAACAAAGTGTTCAAGTGTTGTTTAAGATGGGAAATTTCTGAAGTGCTTGATCCTGTAATCATGATGTCATCAACATAAACTGCAACCAATGTGATGTTAGTAGAAGATTTATTGATAAACAATGAATAATCATATTTAGATTGTTGATAACCCAAAGAAAGAAGTGTGACTGAGTTTTGAAAACCATTGCCTGCTTGCTTGCTTGAGTCCATACAAAGATTTTCTTAATTTGCATACCTTGTTGGAAGGGTTTGGGATGCCTTTAGGAACCTGTATGTATACTTCCTCATTTAAATCTCCATGTAAGAAAGCATTATTAACATCCAGTTGAGAAAGGGGCCAGTTCTTGGAAGCTGCTAATGCAATGATGCTTCTGATGGTTGTCATCTTTACTACTGGGGAGAATACTTCCTGGTAATCAACCCCATATTGTTGAGTGAAACCCCTAATTACTAGTCTTGCTTTAAATCTTTCCAAAGTACCATCAGATTTTAATTTTACTTTGTAAACCCACTTGCTGCTTATTGCTTTCTTGCCAACAGGAAGATCAACTAAGTCCCAAGTGTTGTTGTTGTTTAGGGCTTCAATTTCCTTATCCATGGCTTGTACCCATTCTGGTTGCCTGGCTGCTTCTTCATAATTTCTGGGTTCAGAATACTGTGATAGTTGTGCATGAAAAGCATGGAATTCTCTAGGGAAGGAGTTGAGCTGAACCATCCCACAGTAAAAATCTTGCAGGTGAGCAGGTTGTTTGTGTGTTCTTGTGGATCTTCTGATGGGTCTAAGAGGTGAGGAGGAACTATTTTGTAATGGCACATCATGTGAGGAAAGATGGTTTTCAGAAGGAGAGTTGTGAGTACTGATGTGAGGATTAGGAAGAGAAGGTATGTTAATTTGTGTGGCAGGGTCAGAATCAAAAGAATTATGACCATTGAGGGGAAAACTTAATGTGTCAAGTGTGTCAGGTATATAGTCAGATATAGCTGGCAAGGGGAGATCAGATGATTGTTGTAAAGAATGATAAGGGAAGATACATTCATGAAAAACAACATCTCTAGATACAATAATTTTCTTGGCCTTAAGATCAAAAAGCTTGTAGGCCTTTTGGTTAAAAGGATATCCTATAAAAATGCAAGGGTTTGCTCTGGATTGTAACTTATTTCTGTTTCTCTTTAGAGTTGCAGCATAACATAAACAACCAAAGGCTCTTAGGTGATCATAGGTAGGTTTAGTGTTGTATAGAACTTCAAAAGGAGATTGATTGTTGAGGATTGATGAAGGCATTCTATTAATCAAATACACTGCAGTCAGAAGAGCATCTCCCCAAAATTTATTAGGGATATTGGATTGAAAAAGTAAAGCTCTAACTATTTGAAGCAAGTGTTGGTGCTTCCTTTCTACAATGCCATTCTGTTGTGGAGTATCCACACAGGTAGTTTGATGAGTAATTCCTTGAGTTTTATAGAATTCTAGAGCTGAAGAGTCTTTAAATTCTAAGCCATTATCTGTTCTGATAATTTTAACAGTTGCTTCATATTGTTTCTCAACATAAGTAATAAATGTTTTGAGTAAAGGGAAAGCAGCACTTTTAGTTGCCATCAAGTGAACCCAAGTAGCTCTAGATTTATCATCCACAATTGACAAAAAATAGGCAGCACCATCATATGTTTTATATGGACAAGGACCCCATATGTCAACATGTAAAATTTCAAAACACTGATTTGCTGTATGAGTACTTAAAGGAAAGGGTTGTCTGTGCAACTTGGCCATTGGACAGACCTGACAAACTCCATGAGTTTTATCAATACAAGAAGACAAGTTTACATCCTTAAATTTACCAAAAGGTAAATGTCCTAATCTCTTATGCCACAATTCAGCACTAGTCAAAGAAACAGCAGAAAAACTCTCAGTATTTAGACTGGGTGTCTTCAAATTGGCTTGATGATCTGTAATGTCCTTATGCAGCAAGTATAAACCTTTATGCTCTTTACCAAGGAGGAGTTCCTTCTGTGTGGTGAGGGCCTGGAGCACACAAGAAGTTGGAGTAAAAATTACATTGGCTGAAAGTTGTCTAGCTAATTTATTCACAGATAATAGGTTGTATTGAAAACTTGGTATATAAAGGACATTATGAATCTCTATCTTATCCCTTAGGAACATAGACCCTGAATGTGTGATGGAGCTCTTTTTCCATTTGGCATGGTAATATTGCAGGAAAAAGGCATTTTCTTAACATTGTGCAATAAAGAAAGATCACAAGTCACATGATCACTAGCTCCACTATCCACAATCCAAACACTGTCATTAGAAGAATTAGTAAGAAAACAGAAAGTTTTACCTGCAAAGAAGCCAACAACACTTCCATTTTCATTAGTTTTGTCCATACCAGAAGTATGATGCTGCAGAAGTTGAATGAGTTGGTTATACTGCTCTGAAGTCAATGCAGGGGACTGATAAGTCTTGATGTCTGAATTATCTTCTGCCTGAACAGTTGCTGCAACTTTTCTCCCTTTATACAACCTGTGTCCTGGTGGATAACCATGTAACTTGAAGCATCTTTGGGTTGAGTGTCCTGGAATTTTGCAGTGATCACAGAAATATGTTTTTCTGTCTTTCTGCCCAGTTTTGTGATTACCATAAGTAAACTGAGAATATTGAGGAGGAACACCAGAATTAGATGTGGAATTAGGTCTTGAAAATCCTTGACTGTAATTTCTTTGTTGGAATTGTCCAGATCTTGAAGAATCCCAAGAAGTATAGCTATGAAATGCAGTTGCATTCCCATCAATAGGAGCGGAAGAAGATAAAGATCTTTGTTTTTCTTCCTGCAATATAATTTGATATACTTGATCAAGGCTTGGTAGAGGTTTAATCATCAATATATTGCCCCTGACATTTTTAAAATCTTCATGTAAACCAACAAAGAATTGCATCAATTGTTGGTCTTGGATCATTTTCTTGGCTGTAACCAAGCTGATACAAGATTCTCCACTTGTAGTGCAACATGGTAAAGAGATTATGTTGTCATATGCATCCTAGAGTTTCTTGATTTGTGTAAAATACTCTGTAACAGACAAATGTCCTTGTGAAATTACACAAAGATCTCTTTGAATTTGAAAAGCTTTAGTACCATCGGCCTCTCCAAAACGTTGCTCTAATTGAATCCAAACATCTCTAGAAGTAGCTGAGAAAAGTATACTCAGACCTATGTCTTTGATAACAGCATTCATAATCCAAGATAATACCATTTTATCACATCTTTCCCAATGTGATAACAGATTTACAGCAGTTGGCTTAACACAATGCCCTAAAACAAAACCTAGTTTGTTCTTAGCCACCAAAGCTATCTCCATTGCCTTTTTCCAGTGATTGTAATTATCTCCATTCAAGAGATCACTAACCAAAATGTTGTTTGGGTTGTCTGAAGGATGAATGTACAGCAAGTGAGAAGGTTCACTCAAATTTCCAACATACATTGCATTTGTGTTAATTTCCATATTTACAGCAGCCATTTCCAACAAAATATTATCAAGAACATTCAAAAACCCAATCACTGGTTTTCAAAGACCAACAGACTTTAAACCAAGATTAACCGGCTAAATTAGGAATTCTTGCTGATTAATCAAGATTCAATGAAATGTCAAACACAACTGCATAAGCTCAATGAATTGTAAGTAAAGAAAACTATACTTGATTTGAGACAAGATGTCTGTGGACTGAAGTTTTCGACTGAATTTCTCAAGGTATGACTGAAACTGAATGACTGTATTGCTGAGACTGAATGAATGTGCAATACAGTTTGTATCAAACATAACTGGTCTCCAAGAAGAACTTATCAGGGCTCTGATACCATGTCATCAATGGAGGATATTCTGTGAATCGTGAAATAGAAGAAAAGAATAGGAACAAGAGGAAGAAGGAGAAATATGTGAAAGCAGAAACTTATTGCAATAAAAGAGAGCTGAAAATTGATGATTTGTTATTACAATCAGATGAATATATATACATGTACAATACTTCAACTAACTTTCCTAGATTCCCGGTGGCTTCTAACAACCTCTCCCCTAGCTTCTAACTTAACTATTTTATTACTGTCATCAGCCACTATTAAGGCCCAACACGTGCACACAATTTTAATCAAATGGGGAACGGTGACAAATTAAGATTGAACAATGCGCTATGATACCACGTTAAATTTTTTATATCAATTACGCTTTCAACAAATGAGTTATGTGTACAAGTTTAAATGAGGTTCCAACCCAAAACCAATTGGTAATGGATAGAGTAATTCATAAGCTTATACACATGCTCAAACCTTTCACTTTTATCAATGTGAGACAACACTCACTTTTCTTGCTCCAGCATCAATGTGGAATATAATAATTATAAATGTTGATTTTGCAGGAAATGAAGTTTATTTGAGTCCCTAATAATATGAATCTCAGCAAGGTTGCCTACTGGAAGTAACATAATCCTGGTGGAGGAGATGAGTGGTGCAAAGGAAGCCGCTAATGTGTGCGATGATGCACAAGGAGAAGCCATCCGCATATGTCGTCGACACTCTATGTCCAAATAAGAGGGACTATTACATTTCATCATATGTTTCAAAACATGTTCGTGTTTGGCTTAAGTATATAGCAATGATGTTTTATGCACTGTTGGACTTCTTGGTTATTTGCCATGCTTAAATATATATTATCAAGCTTATTCTCTAATGTTTGAATCAAATATGTTTGTGTTATGCTCAGTTGCCATGCATAAATATATATTATCAAGGTCAAATATATATTTAACGTTTGAATGATCACTATTGCATATATTTGACGTTTGAATTATCACAATTACATTCCTTGTAGTTTAGCTATTTTCAATTTATAGTCTTATTATAACTTGAGGCTTCTAAACAAAAAAAGTATCAAATGACGGTCGATGACTTTCATTGCCCCTCTATTTTTATCCCTACCGTTGCGAATAAGGCCAAAATAATATCGATAAATGGAAACAAGATGCCTAAGTATTTAGATGGTCTTTTTCCAATTTTGATAAGAAATAAGCATGCTACATGGTACATAAAGGAGGGGGGGGAGGTGATGAAGGAGGGGTAGGCCCGACATTAACTTTGATCATTAAGTTCAACGTGCAATGGCAATAGAGACGAGGAAGACTCATTACTTGTGCGGTCATCCTAGATTCAATCGTTTAAGAAATAAAGTGATATAGAAGGTATGGCGAAGATTAACGGTTCAACGAGCAAGAGAAATAGATGTACATAGAAGAAGAGCAAGAATGAGTTAATCAAACTAGATTTGACTATGGGTGGTAATGTACACATTCAAAACGGTTTCATTTGTATGCAAAGTTATCACTTAAATAATACACATTTAAAACCTATATACCTTTTTTACTCTTACAAAGATAAGCTGGCGAATACATTGCTAGAACTGTGACACACGTCAAGTCAAACTGGGGCAACCTACCTTGTTGAACTGTAGGCCTATAGGTCAAAGATTGGGGAGCCGCACCACCCGTTTTCGTAAATGGAGTGGAGTGGGGCGAGTTGGATCGTGAATTGAACTTATTGACCATTTTAGTTACATTGTAACAATGTCGTTAAAATCTATTTGACTTGAAACCCAACTTGCATTGCAAAGAAAAGCGAGGCGAGGTAGCCTGCCCTGTAAACCGTTGACCTGCCGACCAAGGTCGGGTTTAATGCAGAAGTGGGTATAGGTAGGCCTGCGTTGAACCAATCTAATCTTAGCTCTACCCATTAGGGCCCTATCTCGTGACAATCTAGTGGGTCACAAAATGATAAAATGGAGCTTAAGCACATAATGGGCAGTTAGGGATTTCTTTCATTGATACCACAAAGAGAATTGCACCATGCTATATATTTGCAAGAGTTCAAGAAGAACCGAAAGTCTCTAACCCTATCTTTTGAAATAAGCAACAAAATATCTGTCAAAGATATTTACCGAAAATAAAAGATTTACAATATTTATCATATCACTTCCCCTCAAGTTGGAACATGTGGATTGACAATACCAAACTTGGACCTAAGAAACAAAAATTGTTGCTTCTTGAGAGCTTTAGTGAAAATGTATATCACTTGCCATTTGGAAGGAACATATCCAGTAACCAATTCTCTAGATAAAAGTCATTTGCGAAAAAAGTGACCGTCAATCTCTATATGCTTGGTTCTCTCATGAAACATTGGATTCTTAGGAGTATGTAACGTCGCTTGATTATCATAGAACAATTGTATAGGATGTTTCACAAACAACCAAATAGTAGCCAGAAAGGACTTGATCCAAAGTAGATTTACAATATTTATCGTATCACTGTAGTTTGCTTCTTAGTTTTCCAAGATATTGGAGACCCTCTGATGTATCCCCCGATGACCAAGCTAGGATTCAATAGAATACAACTAACTCAGCAATCAAAGGTAGAAAACATCAAGGGGAAAACCAAGGAAAGTGGTCACATAAAATGATGGTTGTGAGGCATCAAGTATGTGGAGGGAGAATGGTGCTTAGAATCAAGTGATTCTAAGTGGAAAAACAATGGCTTTTTAATGTGAAGGGATGTATAACACAAGGGGGAAATGGACCCAAGCTAAAAACCACCAAGGAGGATTAGAACAAGAGAGAAACCGTGAACCTTGGGGGTGGCACGGTCGTGCCTAGTGGCGCGGGCCGGCCGTGCCACTTTGCTGCCCACTTTGCCAAGCTTTTTCCATGGTGCACGGTTTGGGGTGGTTTTGTGTTTGGAAGAAAAGCTATGCCAAAGGGAGTTTTCTTAGCTTGAATTAAGCATGGATATGGACATGGGAAGGGTTATGGATGTGTGGAAATGGAAAGAAGAATTAAGTAAGGATTACTAACTTCAAATTAAAGCTAGCAAATCCACTTTAACCTTCCTTGAAACACCTTGAGTATATCATCGGTTTTGATAGGACTAAACCTGAGATTTGGATACAGAAACACCACCAAATCCAAGTTTAGGGCTCTTAAGTTTGATTAAGATACAGAAACACCACTTAACCAAAGCTTAAGACTTCACTTGATCACCACTTAGTTCGGCCTAAACTAAGATAAGCAAGCTAAGTATTTGAGGTTAGTGCCTAAGCACCAAGAAGGAGCCAATGCTCTCAACTTTGAGTTTTCTTTAATTCATAAGGGTTGTATTTACAAGCTAGGCCATAGGGATGCTTTAATAGGCAGCCAAGGCAAGCTAGTAAACAAGCAAAAGTACACTTCTAACCTTCCTTAATGCTTAGGAAAGGTTTAGAGCACTAATACAAGTTATTACAACCTGAATTGTACTAAACTAGATTGCAAGTTAACTAAACTTAATCTAATACATTGAAATATAAATCTAAACTATGTCTAAGCTATTAATACATCATTACACACTATGCTTAGCCTTAATTACATGCTGAGACTTCTCACTTTCATCTCATTGGTCAGCCCAAAAGTAGAAAACCACTTTACGGCTAGCCAATGGGAAGTAAGCAACACATTGCCACCAATCTAGCTCTCATTGGACCATCTTTTGGCCATGAAACCAATCAATGAAGGCCTAGGGATGTGTGCCCAGCATAGAGGGGCATGCCAAGCTGCATTTGAGTGAAGAAATATGGTTGGGAACTTAAGATACTTCAGCTTGTACAAAACCGGGTTTAGGGGCAGTTTTGTCCGGTTTTTGTAGCAATTTGTAAGCAAAGAAAAAGTGAGTATGATTGCGATTTTAATCATGGGGGGGTAACTTTAGGATGTCTATAATCCCCCCAACCAAGAAATCAAGGTTAGGGTGAGTTTAAATGGGTTAAATAAACTCAAACTTAAAACCGCGCAGATTAGAGCCTAATCTGACCAGTTTTGAAAAACTCCTTGTTTCTTCATCCTCTTGTGTGAATTATTGGAATTTTATGCTTGGACCTGAAAGTACACATCTTGAGGACTCCAAAAATGTAGAAATTCGTAACTTAAGCATTAATATAGCTTAAGTTATGATTTAAACAAAACCGTGCTGTTTCTGGCTTGCTGGACAATTTTGACACATCTTGGTAAATGGCTGATTTGAACGACCAAATGAACTCAAAATTGGATGCAACTTGTCTTGTTGGAAAGATGACATCTTAAAATATAAATACATGCAAAAATATCAGGCATAAACCATTTTGATGCTGGTCGAATTTTTCTTGCAAAAGATGGTCAGTGCTGGAATCTTCCCTTTTGTCATGCAATGAAACAACTAAAACAAAACTTGGTTGAATTATACAACCTTTAACCAGCATTTTAGTAATGCTAAATTGATTTGATTCTTTTAAATCAAAGGGCATGGTGACATCTCCATCACCCTCCTAGTGTCATGAAATAACCAGTAAGAGACCTTCTTGTAAGAGGGTATGTTCCCTCGTCTAAATCACAGAAGGCAACCATTTTTAAATCGGAATCACTGCGTGGAAGAATCCATTGGCCAGGATTGCCCTTAAAATAACGCAACATGCGTTTTGCGACCTCCATATGAACTTCTTGAGGTACCTGCATGAACTTAGATAAGATGTGAACTGAATAACTCAACTCAGGTCGAGTAAGAGCCAAATAAATAAGTCTTCCCACAAAACGTTGATACTGTATAGGATCACTAACAAGGTCACCTATCACCAATCCTAACCTATGATTTATTTCCATAGGAAACTCAACTAGTTTGGCCCCAAGTAGGCCACATTCTTTGACAATCTCAAGTGCATACTTCCTTTGACATAAGAACAAGCCCTTTTCATTTATGGAAATTCAATGCACAAAAAATACTTCAACTGTCCTATATCTTCAACATGAAGACAGTTGTTAAGATAAGCCTTGAACTGAGCACATAGTTCTCTATCATTGGTCGTCAATACTAAATCATTGACATAAACAAGCAAAGCCATGAATTTGTCACCCTTTTTGGAGGTGAACAGGGGATAATCTGCATGGACCTAACAAACCCATATTCGAGAAGCTTAGAAGATAATTTTGTAAACCGCTGCCGAGGAGCCTGCTTTAGTCCATATAAAGACTTTTGAAGGCGACACACCTTATTAGGATTTGTGGTTTTGAAACCAAGAGGTAAGGTCATATAAACCTCTTCTTCTAGATCCCCATGCAAAAAGGCATTATGCATGTCCATCTGGTGTAATTCTCATCCTTTTGCAGTTGTGAATGATAGGAAACATCTCACACTAATCGTTTTTTGCAACGGAGGAAAAGGACTTGGTGTAGTCAAACCCTTCTACCTATTTATCTCCTTGTATCACTAGACGAGCTTTGTACCTTGCAATGCTTCCATCAGAATGTTACTTTACTTTATATGCCCATTTGAAGTTAATGGGCTTTCTCGCCGGAGGCAGGTTAACAACAAACCATGTTTGATTCAATTCCAAAGCTTCTATCTCTTTTTCCATATCTTCCCTCCATTTAGGATCTTTAACTACCTTATAAAAGAACCTAGGTTCCACAATTTTGGTGATAACAGCTAAATAATCTCTATGTGCATCAGAAAATCACTACCTGTAATATAGTTAGCTATGGGATGCGGTTTACTTGAGGATGCCTTTTGGATGGAGTTTGTACTTTAAAAGGGGTTTGTAGGAGGAGTCGTATAGCAGATATAGTCTTATAGATGTTTTGAAGTCTTGCGGGCCTGCTTCGCAACTTTCTATGGATATGTGACATCAATTGGACTGCTCCTCCTATCTGCGTGCCCTCCTAAAATTATTTCCCCATCTCTTGCACCATTTGGGCCACTTTCTATCTCAGCTAGCCTATTCATCCTCATGACCTCATCTCCTATAGGCCCTACTATCGTAGGTTCACCACCAACCACGGGCTTAGGTTAATTGCTTCTATGAGTCGATCTGTGTTCTCCTGTCTGGGCCTCACTAGCATTCCTTGGTTGCTGACCATATGGACTATTTCTTGCATCAAACCCATCACATCACCCATTCAGACTCCGACCCAGAGTTTGTTGCAAACTATCACCTTCATTCGTTTGCTTTTGTTTAGTTTTTGCATAAGGATAATTATCTTCATGAAATATTACATCCCTACTGACAAGTATTTCTCCGGTTTCCATATCATAAACCTTCCAACCCTTTTTCCCATGTGGGTATCCAACAAAAATACACTTCCTACTTCTTGCCCCAAAGTTGTCCTTTTTCTTTGATAATTGTATGCATAACACAAACATCCGAAAACTCTAGTGTGCTCGCAGGAAGGTTTCATTCGAAATAGGGCCTCACATGGGGTTTTTCCATCGAGAACTTGAGTGGGAGTCTTATTGATCAAATGGGCCACAGCTAACGCACACTCTCCCCAAAACTCAATTGGGAGTTGTGATTCAAAGTGAAGGGCTCTAGCTACGTTCAATACATGGCGGTGTTTTCGTTTTACCTTTCCGTGTTATTGTGGAGTATCAACACAACTAGTTTCATGAATTATGCCTTGCTCCCCATAAAACGTTTGCATTGTCCCTGAAGCGAATTCACTACCATTGTCACTTCTAATGGTCTTCACTCTTGTTTTACACTGTGTTTGAACCATGACACAAAAATCTTTTACAATTTTAGAAGCCTAACTTTTGCCTCTCATCAGCTACACCCAACCACACCGGTTAGTATCATCCAAAATAGTAAAAAAATAGCTAGCACCACAAAAGGATTAAACATAGTAAGTGCCCCATATGTCATAGTGAATGAGATTGAAATGCATCGAAGCCTTATTATCACTAATACCAAAAGGTAATTGAGTTTGTTTTGCTCATAAACACACATCACATAAATCCTTTTTACTATTACTCCTAACAATTCCCGAAATAGTGCTAGATAAGTTTGATAATGCCTCGTTTGATAGATGCCCCATTCTTCGGTGCGATAAATCATGAGGGATGACTTTATTGGCTTGAATCTCCGCTGTTTGAATCTCCTTGTAAAAATACACCCCTCTTTAATACTTACCCGATCCAATCAGCATCTTTGTAGTATGGCTCAGTATTACACATAACTTACTAGTAAATGTTACAATGCAAAAAAGATCCTCAATTAACTACGCAATCGATATCAAGTTGCGATTTAAGACTAGGTACATATAGTACATCTCTTAAAATCAACTTGTCATTGAGTCTCACTGAGGCGCATTTGTTAGCGAGAGCAGTGGCTCCATTTGGCATACCAACATGAACCAGTGATATATCACATAAATTAGATAATAGTTTCAAATTTTCAGTCATGTGATATGAGTCGCCGCTCTCCAAAAGCTAGTTCAAGAGAGACATTCTTGACTGTCCTTTGGTGCCTCGATTAAACTTATCAATATTTGTACCTAGTCTTCAGTGATTCTGGACCGGGCTGATAGATAGTCTTCTGCCTTAACAGTAGCGCCTATGCCCTCTTGGGCCTGAGCCGCATTGACTTGCGCTTTCCCAGAATATCCCCATTGGCCTTTGTCTGTGTTGGCTTTTCGTCCTCCACAACCACTCCTTCCTCTGTCTCTACTGCTATGTCCACCTCTAGCGCTCTAGCCGACTGGATCTAGATAGCCAATCAACATGAAACAATTTTCCTCCTCGTGTTCGAGCTTCCCACAGTGCTTGCAACTCACACGCTCTCCACAGTACCGGGCTCCCTTCGTGAGGTGCGATATGGAAAAGGTAGATGCATTCCCGTGTCTGCTTTTATGCCCTAGCATAATGTTCTTATGGTTCTCTTCTTGTTGAACCATACTGAAGATTTTATCAATTGATGGAAAAAGGTCTAAGGCTAGGATTTGCTATTGAACGGTGGAGTATGTATCATCATTAATACCCATCAAGAATTGATGGACCCTATCCTTTTCAACTGTCTTTGCAAGCTTTTTGGTTGCGTCATAGGTGCATGTCGGGGGCTTCACATAATTATCGAGCTCGTTCCAGGGCCCCATTAGTTTTGTAAATAATTCAACCACCTCAAGATTGCCTTGCTTACATGATCCAATCTCGGCCTTTAATTGATGAATCTTAGGTATTTTTGGGACATAGTATCTCTTCTTAACATTTTCCCAAATTGCTTGGGCTGAGTCAGCATAAGCGATACTTGCATGGAGCTTTAGGTCAATGACGTTCAATATCGATGAAGTGATCATGGAGTTTACAATCACCCAAACATTCATCTCGACAGGGGATGCTCCTATCTTCACATGTGGCTTAGTGATAGTTCCATGAATGAAAGCTATCTTATTTTTTAACGTCAATGCCGTGGGCACGAGCTTCTCACATAACTTATAATTTTTCCCATCGAATCTAATTGTGGTGATTATTGCACCAGGCGCATCAGATGGATGAAGGTAATAAGGTGATTGATTATCAATCTCGAAATCCAAAGTTTTCTTATCTCTCATTGTTGCTTAGGTCTTGATGTGTTACAGGTTCTTTGTGTCTATGAATAAGTGCTCTGATACCATGATAAATTGGAGCTTAAGCACAAAATGAGGGGCTAGGGAATTCTTTCATGGATATCACTAAGAGATTTACACCATGCTATATATGATAAAATTCAAAGAATATGACAGTGGGTGTTGTCCCACATTGATGAAATTAAAGGGTTGGAACCTCATTTGAGCTTATATGCACAACTCTTTGTTTAAAGGCCCAATTGATATAAAATTTTACATGGTATCAGACTAGGAGCTCGATCTTGATTTGCCACCATCCCGTTTTGATAAAAATTGTGTGCATGTGTTGGGCCTTGCATTGTTAGTAGCCCACATGTGAGGGGGGCGTAGTGTGTTGGAATGTGTAAGTGGTTTTTCCCGTATTGATAAAATTAAAGGGTTTGAGCATGCATATATGTTTATGAGTTACTCTAACTATGACCAATTGGTTTTTAGTCAGAACTTCATTTGAGTTTATATGCATGACTCTTTGTTAAAAGTCCAATTTTCAGCTCATTTTATTAGTAAGTGATATTTCATTTGATTCCCCTATATTTTTGAAAATAACATTTGATATCTAGTATGAAAATAAATATAAGTCTAAGTAACACTAATAATACCCATCAATTTCAATTTACAATACACAATCTTTATCTCTATATTGCATACCAAAAGAATTTCTGAAAATATACGGATACCCAAAAAAAAATATTTGTGTTATTAATGTTTTAACCTGCAAGTGGTATTAGACTTCTTAAATATGGGCTGTTCATGTATTTCGGACAAGAAATATGAGTTTAGGTTTCAAATCATCCTGTAAAATCAGCTGAACTAGCTAGTCCAAATTCCAACGGTTCTAATCAACCGTCATGTCCCACAGTCATTGTCAAACGTAACTAAAGTCGAAGCCCACAATTTGATTTCCCCCCCCCCCCCCGATGGATAATTGACCCAAGTAATTCTCGTCCGGTTTGGCTGGAAAATTTTATCACATTGCCTTTGTCAATCTCTGATGGCTCATAAACTTAGAACCGGAATTAAATCTGTTACCTGATTATCCGATCCAATTTATTATTTATATTTAAAAAATGTGACTTACATAAACTAGGCTACAAGTCTGCAACCAACATTGGTATAGTGGCCAAATATATATCGTGCTTAATGAAGTAATGGTACCCCAACTTGACAAACTTTAGATTTATAGACTACAAAAAGTTTGGGCGGCAGGGCAGCCATCTTCTAACCTTCACATAGCAAGTCAGAAACCCCGCATCCGGCCCTAACGTCTCCATCTCTTGGTTCACGATCTTTGTTGGCAGAATGTGTTGTTTTCTCGATGTCACCATAATTGTCAATTGTATTTTGATATGGCTTGATTTTTTTGTTAATGTATAGTACTATAAGAAGACGATTTTTTTAATGCTTGGATGAAATGATATTTTTTTTTAATGTATAGTACTATGACAAGATAGTATTTTTTTATGTTTGGATGAAATGAAATGTTATTTATTAACTGATCCATTGGGGTTTAACGCAAGGCAGATGCCTAATTGGCTACCTGCCACTCTATTAAATTTGATTTTGAACGATTAATTAACTAGCTTGTTGGGTATGTTGCTGCTTGTTGGGTGTGCTGGTTCTCTCATAAGGTCAAAACCACGAAGTCTAAAATTGAAATGAAATATAATAAAACAAAATAGGAAAAAAAATTAGGAATCAGCTACCCAGGCTCAATTGGTTTCGGGATCGGTTCTAAAAATCATGAAATCATTTTAATCAGTACTGAAATTGGTTCCAGTTTCTTGGACTCGATTTCAACTAAGCCTGAGATTGATTTTATAAAAATGGATCGAATATCCGATTCTACGTACGCCCTGTTCTTTCCATTGCAAAATTACAGATGTGGAATGTGTGGGAATGGGAAGGGAGGAAGGAGTGGGTGGGAGCTGCTAGTAGTGGGTAGGAATGGTTTGTTATATGTGGGAGTGGGAAAGAGTGAATGAAGTAGGATAGTAGATGTAAATTATATATTTTGTTTTTTAATGTAATCTTTTATTTGTGATAGTAATTAACAATGATTAAATTTCTTTTAGATTGAAAAAAATATTTTTCTGTGTTGACTCGGGCACGAAATATTATTTCGTGGCTGTCGTTACACCAAAAAAAATTGTAGTTTTCGTCATTCGTAAGACAAATAGCGGATGTGTTTTTTTCATATATTAACCAAATACGAACAACAAAAAAATACACATATGCTCAGGCCTTGTTCTTTTCGTTGGTAAATCTAAATTTACCAACCTCAATCAACTTCAACTCGCATCAACCCACTCCACGAACTTCAATGAAAAAAATACCAACTTCAATCCACTTCCCACTATTTTAACCAACTTCTACCCATCATAAAATAATAATAAAAAAAATCAACACATTTCAACCAACTTCAATCAACTTCAACCTACTTTAATCCACTTTAACCAACTTTAACTCACTCCACACATTTCAATAAAAATACTAACTTTAACCCACTTTAACCACCTCCAGCACACTTCAACTTACTTCAACCAACTTCCCACTATTTTAACCAACTTCTACCCATTATATAAAAAAAATTCAACCCACTTCAGCTAACTTCTGCCACTTCAATCAATTTCAACCAACTTCAACCCACTCCACGAACTTCAATGAAAATACCAATTTCTCAACTTCAACCCCACTTTAACCAAATTTCTACTATTCTAACCAACTTCTACCCATCATACAAAACAAATTCTAAGCACTTTAACCAACTTCAGCCAACTTCAACCAATTTCAAAAAAAAAAATACTCACTTCAACCCAATTCCATCAATCTCAACCAACTTTACCCATCTCCCAACCCATATATCCCAACTTCACCTATTTACCAAAGCAAAAAAAAAAGAAGCATATCTTTCATATACAAAAACAAACCCAAAATACTTACTAGTCACAAAAAACTAACATTTGCTTAACAACTTAGAAAAAATTATTATTTCTTCAATATATATAACAAAAATTACATCATTCACAATTTACGGTACGACTAATAAATATTTTCATAATATTCAAAAAATAAATAAAACTTTTCATAATTATTATCAGACTATTCATACATACAATTACATAAATTATAAAAGTTTTCAAAATATAAAAAATAGCAGTTATATGTACGAGTAGAAAGTGGTGGGCGAGAGGGGATGGAAGTGAAAAAGAGTAGGAATAAATAAGATTTTTTTTAAAGTATAGAAAGATATAAAAAAGGAGAGAAGAAGTGAATGGTAATGAGATAAATCTATTAAACCATGAAAAAACAAAGCCTTGGTCCAGTAGTCCTACCCGTATGCAAAATAATTCTATGATAAAAACCATCGCACAATTATTGGAGTAGTAAAAGTCCACTCAAATAGAGCAAGATTAGCCTGGAAAAAGTTACATCAACCAACCACTCTTTGGTACGTGTTAAAGGATAATGTAAACTATTTGTACGTTGCAGGGTCCACTCCGATAATAGAGAAAATGACATTGCTCTGTGCTGCTTGTGATTTTTTTGGTGATTGCCGACAAAGTATGAGCATGCAAACACAAATAAGCGGCTATCATGCAAGGTGCCTTTCAGAGCGTGAGATGTAGGAGGGAAAAAAAGCTCACTTAACCTTGCAAGTTTGGAGTTATATTTAAAAGAGACTGTGCAAAAAAATAAAATATCATTACCGCATTTTATTATGCACCTTTAATTTGATTTAAAAAATGTACAGATAGATATAATGTCAAAAATAAGAATTCTTTCGAGGACAATTGTTGGCCCAGTTTGGCTAGTTAAATCACCATAGAGATGAGTAAATAGTGTGATGATCAAAGTCACAAATTAATCGAAATAGAAATGCGAAAAATGTAAATGTGCTCAAAACACACAATTTATAGAGGTTCGGCCACGCCTAGTCATCTACCCACAGGCGCCCCTCGCCGATGGGATTTTGAACCTCTTTCTTTTATTAGGTCGGTCGATTACATAAGATTCACCAATCGTAAACCCTACTAGTTGACCCTATAACTATAAATGTCTCAACGTACGCGTTGCTCCCCAACTGTATTTGGGTAGTCGGCCCTCCGACTTATCAACCCAACCCAATACAAAGAAAGATAACAATTCTAAGATACACTTCTTTCATAGAGAACAAAATAAATATGTCAATGTAAGTTCAAACTCTTCTCAAATTCCTCTTCTTGATTTGCAAGTGTAGCTCTCTTTCTTCTTCTTTGTTTGTGCTCTCTCTTGCGTTTCTTCCAGCTGCCAATACCTCTCCTTTTTATAGCCAAAAGGTGTTGAAGAAGTTGGAGATAAACATGGTAAGTGACTGTTGCACCAATTAAGGAAAACTGATTTTTCATATCGTTTCAAGGTCTTGAATCTGCCCTTTCAAGCCCTTGAATTCCACTGTTCTGCTCAACGACTTTCAACGGCTACTTTTCTTGATTTGGACTGAATATCTTGGCTGAGAATCTTCTAGAACCATTCATAATTTGCAGCATAATCTTTCAAGATATTTTATCACAAGATATTATCATATTAAGAGCAAATCTTTGACATTAATAAATATAGCTTCACAATCTTATATTCAAATTTGAATCACACAATATAGTATCATAAAGATAACATGTTCAAATTTGAATATTAAACAATCTCAAAGATATTGTGACACCTTATACAAAATCAATTAAGTAATATTAATATTGCAACATCTACTTCAAAAATATAACACATTTAAACAATAATAATTATTAAGATAATTCAAATATAATATGATGAATATGTCAATAGATTAATCTCTTTTTGCCTTTCATCAAAACAAATTAAAAAACTCAATGTGAGCTTTTAAAAAAGCTAACAACAATCTTTGGTAAACATGTTAGCAACATGTAAACTAGTAGAAACATGACAAACGATAAGATCCCTAGCAGCAACCCGCTCTTGAATAAAATGATAGTCAACAACAGTATGTTTGCTGCGACATGTTGAATTGCATTGCCAGACCTGCAAGTGGCCCTGACATAATCACAATTAAGATGAACAAGATCACAAATCACAATCCCCAAAAATTATACAACAACTTCTGAATTCATATAGTTTCAACAACTGTATAACTCAAAGCACAACATTCAGCCTCAGTGCACAAACGACTTAGATACTATAGGTTGCTTTTTGGATCTCTAGGCAATAATGATGGGTCCAAAGTACACAACCAGTAGTAGAGCAACAAGATTACTTACAACCGACCGAATAAGCATTTGAATAGGCAACGGTAATGGAAGAGGAGATAGATTGACGAAAATATAGTCCATGGTCCTGGTACCCTACAAATACCTGAAAATACGCTTAACAGCATGGAGGTGAGTAACGTGGAGAATGCATAAACTAGGAAACTACATGAACTGGATTGACAATGTTAGGACGAGTCATAGTCCAATACTGTAAAACACCTACTATACTTCGATACTCAATGGGATCAACAAGCAGCTCACCATCAGGCATAGATAAGGTGGTTCGGGCAGCAAGAGTACTATCAGGTTTGACTGTATACTATACAACTTTTACAATTGCTATACCATACAATTTGGCAAACAAATGCAGTTGTACACCCAGATTCAACAACACGCACTTGATAAAATGAATTTGTTGCATTTGTGCACAAGAAGTAGGAGAGTGTTGGATTTGTAAGGTGGAGGGTAGGTGAGTTAGTTCTCCAAAATTCGAAACTTGCGGTAGCCTTTAGGATATATCCTATTCTATTGCTATTCTCTATTTAAGAATTAAATATGGACAAGATTGCCATCCCTCAACCTCCATATTTTTGTCTTACTGAAATTACAAACTTTTTGCCCGGGAGGGATCACGATGAACTTTGTTGATAACAAATTTATTTTTATGTTGTGTGTGAAATGAATTTTTTAAAAATATAGTGATATCAAATGCAATATCTCTTGAAAATTTATTGGCAGTAGTAAGAATCATAGTACAAAAGTTATTCTCTTTCATCAAATATTGAACTGTATCTGCCTTTAAAATTCATTATTTTAGTTTTTTCACAATAATATTTTAAGGAAATAGCAATTTATGCTAAGGTGAAGACATCATTTTCCAAAAATAGATTATATCCTTTATTTGTCTTTTTTTCTCTTCCTTGTTGATTGAAATATTCATCCAAGTCCTCAAAGGACACTTATTTGTACTTGAGGTTTCCATTAGATAGTAATACAATGCTTCAAGTCCTTCCACAAATATTAACTCCCAAAATCCCTAGTTCAATGCTCATCATGTTAAACATGTTATACAATTAGTCGCCAAAAAGAAAAGACAAAATGGAGCTCAAAGCTCAGAATGAATCCATCAATACCATCCTTGGGGTCAAAATACCCTTTAACTAAAATTAAATTTTCTGAAGCAGATTGCCCCCTTCTAAATCAATACACCGTATTATCATCATTCTTCTCAAAATCTCTGACTTCATAAATCAACCACCCCCCTCCAAAATCCCATTATCGTGACTATTCTATTTGTCATTCTTACACCTTAAAAAATAAAAAGAAGTTAAAAAAAATCCAAAACCTTTATAACATACAATCAGAAAAGAATTGCTAATAGTAAAAAAAAAATCCAGCTGACACAAAACTGAAATTAATAAACGAATTGAAGCAGAAGCAATCACACCGTCACACAATGCTGGTAGATTCATCCCAAGAACTGAAAGCAAACGAAAAAGGAGATTTTCACATGTTCTTCTAGTCTTTGCATAGCTCTATTGCTTCATGAGTATTACTTTTGTTTTTCTATTTTCCTTGCACCTATGTATCACATAAATCCTTGAACAAATTAGCCAAAAGATTTTGAAAATTCAGCTAATAAATAATTAAAGGGTGATTATCAAAGAAAATTAGGGAAGAAAGAATATTAGAGAAGCGATTTTCAAAATAAATTGAAGAAATCAATTTCCGAGAGAGAGAGAGAGAGAGAGAGAGAGAGAGAGAGTATGTGCACGCTTTGATGGGAGAAAGAGACGCATACAAAATCAGCAGTCGAAAGTATCTAAACTACCAACATTTACTTATCACGCATAATCGAAAGTATGGGGAGTAGGTAGTTAGCTCCTCTAAGTATTATTTTCAAACATAAATAAAAATAAAGTTGTATTTTGCTTGGAGATAGATGGCAGTGATAAACTATTTTTTTTTAAACTTTAGCGTCAAGTGTTTAGATTTAATGAGTAGATACTATTTACAACTAAGATTACACCAAGTCCCACAAATCACTCTCGTGTTAGTATTTTAGGATTTTTCAAATATTGTTATTAATATAGTGTAGATAGACAGACAAATAAGATACAAAATCGAAGGCTTAAATTTAATAGATGATTAGTTTTTTATCTGCAAATCATTCCCATTGTAGCTAGTATTTTAGGTTTTTTCAAAGATTATTACTTTTTTTAACTGCTTGGATTTTTTAAGATAATAGAATTATCATATATCCTTTATCAAATATAACCGAAATTATGAGTGTTTTTTAAAAAAATAAAAATTATAAAAGGGTATTTTACTTACATAAGGTGGTTTTCTTAAACTAAAATCTATGGTTTAGATTTAATAAATAAATATAATTGCCTAATTTTTATGGCTAAAATTACGCCAAATCCTGCAAATCACTACTGTTGTAGGTAGCATTTTAGGTTTTTCCAATGATTATCACTTTTTTTAACTGCTTGAATTTTTTTAGATAATACAATTATCATGTATCCTTTACCAAGTATAACCGAAATTATGAGTGATTGTTTTAAAAAAATAAAAACTGTAAATGAGTATTTTACTTAGATAAGGTGGGTTTTTAAGCTAAAATCCACGGTTTCGATTTAATGAATAAATATAAGTGCCTAATTTTTTTCCTAGATAATTGAATTATCATCTATCTTTTATCATGTATATTCGAAATCATGGGGGATTTTTTAAATAAAATAAAGAGATATCTTAACTTTAAAATCGACGGCTTGGATTTGATACATAGATAATTTTTATGGTTAAGATTACAACAAATTTTGCAAATTATTCTCATTGCACCATTCTAAAGTTTTGAAAAAATTACTATTATAATAATATAAATTTAGCAGAATTTGAAATTATGACACTAGAGGTTCCCCAATCTTCCCACTCACCACTTGTACACGTCCTTTTCAATTCCAATTTCACAAAAGTCAAGCGGACAAACTGCGCTGTCTGCCAAATTGTATTATCATATAATTTGCACAATTTTTATTAATTCTTTCCAACTATTGCCCATTCTTACTCGTTTTTTACTTTTTCCAACTCATGTTTAGGCAGCAAAAATAATAGTAACTCCACTTAATAGTGATATATGTTTTGGTGTAAGACACTCTTTAAGTTTTATCCTAAATCAACATATTTTATAATTTAAAATTACCAAACTTTCAATGATTATGTTTAACGATAAATCCGATTAACCTTATCCGCAAGTACATATAATACATATATTTTAGAAATGTGGTAAATTATAGACAAAAATTATACATTTATAATTTGTAATATATTTTCATTATTCGATAATACCATTTTTTCCAACTTAAAAAATAATATTATGTTTTAAAGTTAAAACAAGGCACTTATGATTATGAAGTGTAAAACATTTACCATTTTGGTAACTTCCAATAATTCATGTGATGGGGCAATGGGTAGAGTTGTTACAAGCGACCATGGAGCATGAATGGCGGCTATAAATAAGAACATGCCGTATTAGGTCGACATAGCAACATCCAAAAGCATCAAAATTCAAGTTTCATTGAATTAAAGGAGTGCTAATTTAGCCAAGAATTAATTCAATGGCAAGAATTTCAACAACTTATTTCATGCTTGCCCTGTTGGGAATTCTACTCCTCACTGCTTCAGGTTTGATCTTGATCTATTTATCTTGATTAAGTATTAAATTAATGATCCTGTTTTCTTTTCCTTCCTTGATGGCTTTTCCTCCCTTATATTCAAAGTGTTACATATTAATTATTATGCATGTGAAATATAATAAATATTTATTTTGTGCAAAATGAGACTTATTGTAGTCCTAAATAATGAATACCAGGAAGGATGCCAACTGGAAGTGACATTATCATTGTGGAGGAGATGATTGGTGCAAAGGAAGCTCTGAGTTCAACTCAAGGTGTTTTGCGTTGCGTGGGTAAAGGTGAATCTTGTGGTCCGCTTTACTGGTGTTGCTCTGGTTTAGCATGTTCCTTGACGTTCTCGTGCATAGACCAGGGCCCTTGTATCATGCCATTTTGTTAGCTCTACAAATTCCCAATCAAGCAGATGCCCTCACTGAAAATGAGGTCATATGCATATGTCGCCCAAATGCATGTCTAAATTAATAAGAGGGCCTGTGTCGTCATATATTACAACTATGTTTGTGTGTTATGCTAGCTTAAATAATATGTAGCAACAATGTTCAATATCATGTACTGTTTGCTTGCGTGGTTAGTTGCCATGCATAAATAAAGATTATCAAAGTGAAATATTTAATGTTTGAATGATCACCACCACGTTTAGTACATCTTATTAATTATATTACTTGGGACTTTAAAAGAAATTCAAATACGGGTTGACGAGTTTCACTGCCCCCTCTTATTTTTCGTTGTTTTTCTCACGGATGTGTCGCTATGCTAGATTCAACCGCTTAAAAATAAAGTAAGTATAGAGAAGATATATGTAGAACTAATGCAGCAGGTGCGAGCAGTTCCGCGCATCCGCCCAAAGAGTTGGAAATTGGAACCAGAACCAGTCAAGCAGGTTTTCAACTTTTGGGGAACCGGAACCAGATCCTTAGGTTCTGGTTCCCATTCCATGGTACCTAGCACGCCCAATGTTCAAATTTACGACCTAATAGATTAAATTTTCTTACTTGTTTGGAGGGGAGAGGGGACGTTTGATGTTTTCTTGCATTTATCTTCTATCTTTACACAAAAATTAAGTTAATTTATTAAGTTTGTATTTTCTTTGTCTTAGTACTTCGAAAAATATTATGATCGAATCATCGTTCAATTATTAGTAAAAAATTAACTAATGTTGCTTCAAATTCGCTATTTGAATAGTCAATTTTTGTAAGGAAAAAAAATCAAATAGAAAAAGAATAGAGAAGTGAAAGAAAGTAGTAAAAAAATAAAAAATTTATTCATTTTCATCTCTCTAAATAGGTTCTAGGTTCCGGTTTTGGGTATTGTTTTAAGAACCAGAGCCAGAACCGATTATATCGATTCTTCTTTTTTTAGTAACTAGAACCGAATTGAAACATTTCGATTGGTTCTGAACAAGTTCCAGGATACCCGAAAACCTTGCTCAACTTTATAATAGAGGACAATATTCATATGATTTGGGATGCAAACAGGAGAAGAATGGATGCAAAAGTCACAACGCTTGCTCATACTTAAAACTTGTTTGTGATTAACAAATTAGTTTTAAATGGGTACGCGAAGGCTGTTTGTCAAAGTTTCTGTTATGTACATATCCTTGATCTTTGATCAATCATGCCATCACCTTGTGATGAATTCAAGAGGAAGACAGAGAGAGAAAATGTAAACGAGAATTGAAGCTTTGTTTTCTGTTGTATTATTCTTGAAATATGAATGATGCCTTTTATACACTGGTTGTGAGAAAATATCTTGCTAACTAACTCTATAACTAATCTTGCCAACTCAGCTAGATCTTGTCTTTTATCTTTGAGCTTGATTCTTTTCTTTTTCTTGCTGCTGCTGGGAAGGAGTCTTCCAACAC
>JACYFF010031957.1:6537360-6596206 GCA_017589665.1 Selenicereus undatus | reverse complement strand
GATTCTTTTCTTTTTCTTGCTGCTGCTGGGAAGGAGTCTTCCAACACTGTTAAAAAAACCTAAGTACAAATGAGTATGAGTAGGTTTGTGCACAAATTTATCAGTCAAAAATACACATTCAAAACCCATCTAGTAATTTCCAATGTTACTTGTCCATTGAGTTAAGGATAGTTATGCTATGAGAATTCTGATATAACATGCAAGATTATACATTTAAAAACCAAAATAGAACTTCACAAGCTGCACGAATTAACATACACAACTAGCTCAGTCATTTTCAGCCAACTACAACACATGATTGATTCGAAACGACGAGGGGAAGGAATAAGAGAAGAACCTTGGAGTGGTAGAGCTCAGCGACATTGATGGCAAACAACTGAGCAGAAGAAAAACCAAAATCAAAATTTAGTTTTTACAATTAGGAGTAAATAAGAATGCATTGAAGCGATTAGAGCATATTTTATTAGTAGGACGATTGGTGTGAATAAGATTAGATTTGACTAGCAAAAAGCATAGATTAGATTGGACCAGCTAGGAGATTCAATATGCTATAACGAATAGGCCATGAATTGCCTTTGATTGAGATCCCATGAGTTAGAGGGGAGAAATCACAGTCTTACAGTCTATCTATCCAACTTCTGAGAAATGTTCTACCAATTTTCTTTTCCCACTAGTGGTAAACTTATTTTGCTTCGAAAATTGACCTCTTCATTATCGCAAATATGAGTTCTTGTTCTTGGTTGCCTTAGATTGCGTGCTGAGTTCATTTTCCAACCATGAATTTAGCAATTCATGTTGGAAATTTATGGAAAATACCCCAAAAATCAGTGGAGAATTTTTCTGTTTATTTGGGATATAACAAAGTACAACATATGATCAACGTTTACATACGTACATCAAGTAGAAGCATATAAAATACGTCTACTTATAAGATATAACAATGAAATTAAAAATCAATAAAAACAAGTAGTCGATGAAATGTAAATATAGAGAATAACAAGAGTTTAGAAGTAATCTAGGTTAAAGTGTGCTGAAGCACTCTCTTTAGAGAGGAAACGCCCCCACTGCACCGGTAACATTCTTCTAGTGCGGTCCTCTCCCAAGATTCGACAACCCATTAGTTCTCTTGGGGTGCAGCAAAGAGAACTCCGAACCAATAAATAGCCAACGTTCAAAATAATATTTTATGAAATAAACTCAACTTAACAAATAACCGTCAAACTGTATAAAGGGGTATATACAGTAGAGATGAAAATTTGAATAAGTTATTGTAATTTGGCAACGATAGAAAACAAGGTACTAAAATAGAAAGGTCAAAAGGGAAACGTTGCTCTACCCTTATTCAACACCAAGGCAAAAGCAATCTATACTATTGTAATAGCAATCTTCCTAAAACTCTAGAATACTGCAACGGGAGTGATTTGCGGAAATTTGCATGATCCACATCGTTAGATTAATTGACCTGTTTAATCCTAGCCGTTGAAATAACTATTTATGTTCAATTAAGATAAAAATTAAAACTGAGAAATAACTGCTTGCAAACGACTAAGCCTCTTCAGCACACCCAGAGTCCCACCTCTTCACGTCCCTGATTTCTGTAACGCCCCCAATGGCTAATGCCTGCTTACTCCAACTTAATTGCCTAATTACTATTGGTTTGCAGCGGAAGTATTTAATTGGAGGCGTTACCGCCGTTCCATGATGGAACAAGGCTAACTGATTTACTAAACCTTGGAATTACCCAATCATAAACATCTGTTTACTCATACAGCTCATAATACACTTGATAACTTAGCATACCAATACCGCGCATTTTCACCATCGAAGTTTCAAAATAATAATAATAAATAATCTCCAAGATACTAACCTATCCTCACTGTGAGCGTTGAATAGCTAACGTTCAGTAAACGTCCCTTGTTTGCTACCTTCCGGCTTATCAGGAGGATGACTGTTCATTACTTCCCATACCTAAACCAGAAAACATAAAAACATTCGAATGATGAGCCGAAGCTCAGCACGTACATTTCTATGCAGTAAAATAAGTTTTATGTTAAATTAGTTGGGCCGGCCGCATTTCAAAACATTTTGCTTTGCAAACAGGGGAGAGAGAATGTATAAGTAAAATTGATTTGCTGATTATTATCTGAAAGTGGACCCCTTGGTCGATGTACATCTTGAAACGACATCTTGAAACGATTGTACTTTAGGTGCTCACCCCCCAGGCCGATCGAGAAGCCTGAGTTGACGCCGCGTGCGGATATATTGGTCGGCATAAGCCTTGATGATTGATGGGCATAAGCCCTGATGATAATTGGCGGGGTCACTTGTTTATGTGACAAAACATTGAGAACTTGGTTCATAAAATGAATCTTGTATTAATTTTTCATTGCTGAGAACACTGTGAGTTTTTGAAGAACATAGGCAATGTACGTACCTGATCTTTGAAATTCTCTCTCCTTTGTGCGGGAGAACATGCGTTGGCAGCTTGAAGCGACAGATGTGGTCTCACTTCTGTTTCAAACATGTTATTGTAAATCATCCCCAATGTTATGATAGGCCCTCAAACATTCATATTATTGCACTATTCAAATGATTATTTCATAATGTTGAAACCCATGAATATGGCTGCATAATACATTTCCCCTGTCTAGCAAGCTAAATGTGGTTTGACATCGCATTAATAGCATAAAAGTGTGTGGACTTTACCTTCTTACCATGTCTTAAACCTCACAATATACAAGCATTAAGTCTTTTCATCAAACCTCCAAATTGAAAATATCCCGGCGACTCAAACGGCAACCCCAAAATGCCACAAAATTTGCGATGAGCTTAGTCTACTTCTTTGGAATATGTACGTCATCACGAAGTTACCAACAAGTTGATCGAATGGTTCTCCACTCTACTTTGATAGCGATGGAATTCCTAATCTATTATTTAACTACGTTGTTGGTCCTAACAGCAAAAGACGAAGGCTGGATAAGTGTTTACTAAAATACCCTCATGGTGCACGCATACATATGGACTCTTTGACCTACATCTCGTTTCACTAATCCAACCTAACTCATAGACATCCCCATAGCTCACAGTGATGCTAATCCTGGCTCTGATACCACAACGGTAACGCCCCCAATGGCTAATGCCTGCTTACTCCAACTTAATTAATTTATCGTTAAAACGATTCAATGTAATTAAAATGAATTTTAGGTTCGGGCCGCTACAGCAGCAGCCCGAACCTAAAATTCATTTTAATTACATTGAATCGTTTTAACGATAAATTAATTACGTTGAAGTAAGCAGGCATTAGCCATTGGGGGCGTTACAGTTTCTCTCCCCAACTCTCCAATTTTCATTAATTTCTTACCGTTAGACTAATTTGTCATTGTCTCAACTTCCCAGTTTTCTAGAACTCTTACTCTCCTTTGCTACTACATTATCATCTTTATTTTGGATTTCCAAAAAAACACAATATACACAAAATAAAATAATTTGATGGCAGATACACAACCTCTATGTCTCCTAGCAAAACACAATAACTACATCTATAAATTTCACCGCTTTCACCACGCTTCATTTTTTTCGACTTTCTACTTTCTCATGCTTTAAAACACATTCCCTTCCTTAGTAACCCTTCCACCAGAAATCTGCAGTAACATAACAATGTAAGATCTTGCTGGATAAATTAATGTTCCATTTTATCAAATACATAGTCTCACCATCGATGAACTGCTGAATGTTCAGTGTGTGACATAAACGCATGCAGAAGGATTCAAGGTTTATGCAAGTTTTATCTTAGGTAGCCTACTGAAATTTCGACTCCTATATCTTGCATAACTTCATCTCAAGTTCATGCCCATCATTAATGCCTATAATTATAGATTGGGCTTATTAAATCACGCACTCAGATTTTCACCTATCAAATTAAATATCTATCATTATTAAAAGCAAAAGCACATATTACTAATTTTTATGAACAGAAAAAAGAGCAGCTATCTTTAGTCGAGTGGAAAAACAAAACAGTATAAAGATTTCCACCCAATAGCTCATTATTGAATCAAACAGACAAAAAAAAAAACCAAAAATGTTTGTTTTGAAAGCTTTGAATTTCACAATCCATATCTACAACTTACAGGATTCTAACCAATAAGAATTCATTGAATAAACACATATCCTCACCAACATCTCAAACACATGATTCATCTTCACACACATCAATCAAAAAGTCGTACCAAATCCCAAACTTTAAAAACAAAAGTTTAATCTGGAAAATAGTTTATTCCCAGTTATTCACTCATTCATTCATTTTCAAATATCTTGCACTTCAAATTACCAAAAATTCCATAGAGATTCTATCAAAAGAGAAAGTTCATTACTCATACAAACATAACGGTAAAATATCATACGTAACTCCATGCAAAATCTAAGTAATGTTCATTACGCACATACATAACAGCACAGCCTTATATAACCTAGTTCAAATACCCATAAAACCTGCAGAATTACTCTATGAATATCGCATCTACCACAAATCAGCGTTATGTAACTAGGATTTAAAAGAAAAATTAAAGAGCTCAAATATATGTAACCAATAATACATATACAAAACACCTGCCGGTTTGGCACAACCTTCATACAATCGAAAACAGGTTTAAAAACATAACCCCACACAACTTCCCAAACACATATCGAAAGCAAGATTATATCCAAAATGACCAAATTACTTGAAACCTAAAGCTATTTTGTTATCTTAACCTCACCAGTACCTAATTACTGAATCAAATAGACCAATTATATACATAATTGATATTATCTCAAAGTTTACAGAGTACTATTCTACTTATAGAGCAGAGCATCTTTTTTTAGAACATCTTTAGATTTTCACCGTATCCAAGTAATAGTATAGATTGTGTGCATATTTTAAATTTGGAACAACTTCATGATACGAATCAGAAGAACCACACAGAGAAAACACGGATAAAAAAAGGCCCAACATCCACAACATACTTTGGAGCATATACTATCAAGCCCCGAGGGGGGTCATCAAATCCGTACTCATTGATTATGACTCACACTTATGGATAATAAGAAGGGTTATGACTCACACTCATTCATTCATTTCCAAATCTCTTGCGCTTCAAATTACCAAAAATTCCACAAAGATGCTACCAAAATAGAAAGTTCATTAGTCAGATAAACACAATGGTGGAGTCTCATATATAACTCCATACAAAATCTAAGTAAAGATCATTACTCACATAAACATAACGGCTCGAGAAATAGGAAACCCATAAGTTACTTCTTTTGGAACCCTTGAATCTCAAAACCCATATTTGCATCTTATATCTTTTATTTTTGATAATATAGGTTGTAATTGGCATTATAGTTCTAGATAGGCATTGTTCTCGATCATATATGCGCACATTACTTATTTCCTTTTTGATAATATATGTTGTAATTGATATTATTGTTCTTCCATTATTTTAATTGTTTGAGTACGAAAAATATTGGGATACTACCAAATCAGAAAGTTCATCACTCCATGCAGAATCTAAATAACGTTCATTACTCACTAAACATAACGGTGAAATGTCATATATTGCTCCATGCAAATTCATACTTAGAAATACACTAACCTTTTTGATGACTTGCAAATACAGAAGCCACAGGACGTTCCATCTCTGACCTCGATTGGTGAAATAGAAAACATAGTTAGTCTAATGATTAATGTTCACCAAAAACCAATAATCCATAAACACCAAGATCAAGGAAGATAATCCCTAGGAATCCCTATGACATGCTACATAAAAAGAATTAGTCCCAAAAGAAAAATGCGCAGAACTACCCATGAAATCATACTCTAGGAAAATACAATTTCCATTGAAAAATCATCCAATTGCACGCATAAAGATAGTACCATGATAATTGCATACAGAAAGATAGTACCACCCAGTCCTGAAAAAGAATGATTGCAGAGTCTCAGGGAGCACCAAACACAGGTTATCATCCTCGACTTGATTAGTGGATGGGCCAGAGGTGCTACTCTCCAGACACTAAGGATCACATATCCTGGCAGCCCAAAAATGCACCCAGAAAAAGAGCCCAATGAACCATAAACATAAAGAAATATACTAAAAACAGGGCTCCATAATCTCCATTTGCCGCCTTCTCCCAAATAGGGGTTAGCAAGCAAAGAAAACGAAAGAGCTGAGTGAAAACCGATTCCAAACCATAACATAATCACATAAAAACTTCATTACAAACCAAAAGAACTAGGGTGCTATTCAGGCCAAAAATGTGTTATTTTTATAATATTTTTACACTTGTTTTATGCTCGTTATAATTATTATTTTCATGTTTTTATTTGATTTTATTTTATTTTGTAGGTTTTGAATAAAGAAATACAAAAAAAATCAGGTGGCAGTAAATATGTAGACATAAGTGCAACAAGACAGAGGAAGATACAGTACCTTAACAAACAGAGGTAGGCAAACAATGTCTCTTCTCAGATGCATGAACTACCTGCATGCAAACATGACATACAAAAAAAACCACAACCAAACCTACTATACTACGACCGACTACGAGGCTAACTCTCTGCGATATAATATCTTAATCCTATCATGCCATAGTCTCCTATCCTAAGCCATGTCATCCGATAACCCTATAACTTTCAAGTCCTCTCTAATCACCTTGTCCAAACTCTTATTTGGTCCTCCCTTCCCTCTTTTATCTTTGGGAATGTTAATTATCTCACATCTCCTCACTGGAGCATCTGCACTCCTTTTTTTCACATGGCCAAACCATCTGAGTTTTATTTCTCTCAACTTATCTTCGATGGGGACCACTTTAACTAAGTCATTGATCACTCCATTACTAATTCTATCCATTCTCGTATAACCACACATCCATCTAATCATCTTCATCTCTGCTACCATTAACCTTTGAACCCGAGTCTTCTTTAAAGGCCAACACTCTGATCCATATAACACAGCAAGTCTAACTGTCATATGATAAACTTTGCCGTTTAATCCTACATGCATTCTCTTATCGCACGACACACATGAAACATACTTTCATTTTTGCCAGCCCACTTTTATGGTATAGTGCGTTGGTGTTTTTATCAGTAGACAAAAAAAAATTTAAAAAATGGAAAAGGGGCCGAGGCCCCTTGTTATTTTTCAGGCAGCGTCGCGAAGGGGAGGAGAGGGAGGAATCGCGAACAGGGGAAGGGGGGGTTCCTCGACCCCCTTGCCGGCGATTCACACACACACACAGAGGTAGGGACCATGGGAGGCACCGGTGGGGCCACCGACGACCGGCCGTCGCACGCCCAACGGTCCCCCACCACGGTCGGCGCCCAAACTGGGCTAGAGAGAGAGTGAGACAGACGCGAGAAAGGAGAAGGAGGTTCAAGGGGGGGGAGGTCGCTGTGGGTCTCGGCGGCACCTCCACGGCTCGCCGGACGCCGGCGACGAGGCGGCAGGCAGAGACGGCTGAGACAGAGGCAGCAAGAGTAAGGGGGGGAGGTCGAGCCCGTATCGAGCCAACCCAAACCGAACCCTAAGCGGGTCCTTTAGCTTGGATTCGAGGTGGGTTTCCTCTCCCTCTTGTTTATCGTTAATTTAAATGCAAATTTATCGTCTATAGCCTGCTCAGGTTGAATTGGAATTGATATTTAGTGATTTGAAGACACCGCGGCATGAACTGAACGATACCTAAATAAGGTTATCGATTATATGAAATTTATACATAGTTTATCGAATATATATATATATATATATATATATATATATATATATATATATATACATTGATACTGCTAAGTTATCGATGCTAAGAAATTTATTGATTATATGAGGGCTTCGGTTTATAACGTTAAGTTCATTGAAGATATAGCGTTCATCGCCGGTTTATAACGTTAAGTTCATTGAATATATAATGTTCATCGATTATACATGCTCACTGTTTCTATAAAAGTTTATTGATTATATAACGCTCATTGATTATGCACGTTTATAAGTTTATCGAGTATACGATGTTTTAAACATTAACAAATCAGTATATATCCATTGAAATTAGTACAAAAACTCATTAAAACTCATTAAACATTAACAAATCAGTACAATCAAATTCAATTATCACTCAAGTGTCCAAGTTCCAAATTACCAAATTTATGGCTATAACACAGGCTTATCTGTAACGCCCCAAAAATACATAAATCATAGTTGAACATCAAGAACTCCATGGATTGGCGTTACCGTCGTCCGCAATGACAAGGCTTCTCTAAAATATGAAAGTTTAACCATAAAATCAAAGTATAACCTTAGAGGGCAGTCACGAGCATTCGAAACATTTAACAACACACGAGAATGATTCTAACTTCCTGTGGTTATATCATACATAACTCGGCTTAAGCTTACAATTATAACATCAAAATACATATTGCAGTTCAGATATACAACTGGGACGCCAAAATGCACCACAAAAAGGCATGAAAACATCTTAGCACTTCTATCCGCCAATCATAGGGACGGTCCTGATTTATTTATCACCTTCAGCCTCCCTGCCCGCCTGAGAGCGGTTTACTGAGCATTTTCCTAAAGAAAAACATAAAAGCATTTTGAACTGTGAGCCAAAGCTCAGTACATGCATCCCTGTACTGATAAAGATTCAATGGGGAAAGAAATTATGAGGACCCGTTTTGCTATTCATTTTGATTTTAAAACAGGGAATGAGATGTATATAAAACTAAATTGTCAATTATTATCTGTTAGTGCACCCCTTAGTAACTGTTATGATCTATGTATAGGTATACACCTACCAAGCCAACCAGAAGACCTGACCTGAAGCCGCGCGGGTAACTGAAGGGCAATGCCCTGTAACTGATAACTGATGGGGTCACTAATTATGTGATAAATCACTAGTTCAATTGATTCATTGATGTACTTACCAAAACATTATAATTTCGATAAATACGTGCTGATTTCTAAAGATACAGTCAATGAACGTACCTGGGGTCTTTAAAAGTTAGTTCACAGATTAAATAGATGTACTAAAATGGAGAGGATGAGAGCTTAGGCCTTGATGCTGTTCAAAAACATTATAGGCATAAAATTAGTACAATGGATATCCTTAAATAGAAAAGGCTTATAAAGAATTTGTGTGAACCAGTTAATAGATTAAAATGATAAAGTTAAAGTTAAATAAAGTATAGAAATGCTAAGTTAAGGCACGGTAGCGAGTTTAGAGGGTACGGTTTATGACAAGGGTACAGAATGAATAATCCACAACTTATACTCCCGACCTCCAACTGAGACATAAGACCCCAATATAAATAGCTTAGGAAGTCCTCTAAAACTTTTCTGAAGGGAACATAACCAGATTCCTATGAAAGGTCTCATAAAATGGGGTTAGAACAACAACATGTCAGGTTTTGGTGCTAAAAACAACCATTCTGTCCATTCTGCCCAGGTTCAGTAAAATAGCCATAACTTCCTCCACAGACCTCGGATTAAGGCGATTCAAGATTCATTTTAAAGCTAACATCCAGGCCTATCTACCCGCCAAAAATCAGAATTTTTGGCCTGGCTGATCATTACCAGTTTTGTTCCAAAGTTCGTCATGTTTCACTGAAAATTCCAGCCTCACTGATTTAGGTTGTTCTCTCACTTTTCACACCAAACCTCCACTTAAACTCTTTCGTAAGAGCATGTAAGCACACTATGGTACATCCCAACATCATACAAGTTCACCACACTCAAATTCACTTCATATATATCTCCAACAAGGCTTACTTTCTAGGCAGATAAACACATACCTCAAGTTAACACAAATTTGGTCCAAACCATGCATTCATGAATAAAACCCTAACTTTGGGTCAACTTGAACCCCATCTCATCTTTCCAACACATCATAAAAACCATAATAAACTTCAATACATTAAAAGATAAGCAAAAACATGGAGAAAACAAGCCATAAATATCACTTGAACAAGAAGCTTGCATACCCAAGATGAAACCCTAACCCTAACTTCATCCAAAATCAACTGCACCATAAACCCTCAACAAAGTGATTCTTAATATCACAAAAACAGCATAATCCATCATTAAAACAACCAAAATAAGGAACAAAAACCTACAAGATCAAAGATCAAAAACAAAAATCAGCATAGAGGTGAAAGAACACTCACTTTGTACTAGCAAAAGAGGTTAAAAATGATCCTTGGTGCTAGAGGGAGTAAGAGGGGTGGTTGGGGGTGGTGTGTGGTGGTTGATTGGTGGCTGAGATGGTGGTGCTGAAGATGCTGCTGCCGTGAACTAGAGAGAAGGAGGAGAGAAATAGCAGAGAGAAAGTGTCTTGAAATTACTTGGTGAAGAATGAATTAAAATGAAAAATTTGGCCTTTTATATCCAAATTACTTGGCTGAAAATTTAAGTAGAAAAGTCAATAATGTAATGCTTGGATTAAGGCTTAATTAAGAGGGTTTAGCTAAAGAAATAAGGATCAAGTCTTGCTACATCAAAATCGACTTTAAACGGGCTCGGGTTTAGCGTAAAACTGAAACCGAGTGCATTTACGATTTTTTTACTATTTTTTTAAAAAAAAAACAAAATTGAGATAAATGGTTGTGATGCCATGAAAAAGAATTTTAAACATTGAATTCTTAAATATCAAGGCCTAACTCAATTTCTAAAATTGACGAGAAGAAATCCCCGAATTGCAAAGTAAGGGCCTCGTAAGAAATGTCCAAATGAGAATAATAAAAAGATGGGAATATAAAAAGAAATGATGTGAATGAAATACATGAAATTAATAAACAGAATTTAGGGTCGGACTATTACATTATCTAAGCTCGCGTATCCTACTAATCCCCTACAAATATGTACTAGAATTACGCGAACACTCTTAGAGTAGCATACACACATATAACGTACATAATTGAACTAAAAGAGCAGCATACACACATATAACGTACATAATTGAACTAAAAATTCGCATTAGCTTCGTTCAAGCATTCATTATACTTCGCTTACAACCTCTAGGTCAACCCCAATCCAGCTAGTATTATCATTCGATTCACAGTCTTAAACTCCCATATTCATGGTAATATTACCAAGGCCTCCCAACCGAGGGATCTTGATAATGTTCTTCCAATACATATTACAATAAATTGAACTTATCGCTTGTAGGCAGCGTATCGATTATATAGTTTATCGATTACATAGTTCATTGATTTTATGAAAAATCGACTATATAGTTCACTGATTATATTCTATGATGTTTATCAATTTATTGGTAATCCATGGATTATATGAGGTGTATTGAGTATATTTATATCGTATGTTAATTTTATGAAGTTTGTCAATTGTATATAGTTTATTGATTATAGTAATCGCTTGGTTCATAAATGCTTATTGATTATTGATTATACTGAGCAGCTAGTATTATAGTTTGTCAATTTTATGAAGTTTGTCAATTGTATATATGAAGTTTTCTAAAATATCTATATGTATATAATCGCCTGGTTCATACATGCTTATTTACATGATTGCTAAGTGTTCATAATTGTTTTACCGGTCGCCTGTTTCCATCGACAAGTCATTGGTAACGAAATAACCTTAAACCAACGGATTGATCAACCGAGTGAGTCAGGTGACTGGTAAATAGGTCGAGGGATAAGGGATCTTTAAAGGTTATTTGTATTTTTAGCTTAACCAACCCAGTACCTCCCTAGAAGTTTACATGTAACTTCAACTTATATGTTTCAAAGCTCATTATTTGATAGGGAATACAAAGCTCAGTATTTCATTTCTCTACTAGAAGGCAGAGACAAAGCTCAGCCCAGTATTTCATTTATCTGCTAGAAGGCAGAGACAAAGCTCAGTATTTCATTTCTCTGCCAGTAGGCAGAGGATACAAAGTCTAGTATTTTATTTATCTGCTAGAAGGCATAGACAAAACTCACTATTTCATTTCTCTGCCAGTAGGCAGAGGATTCAAAGCTTAGTATTTCAGTTCTCTGCTAGAAGGCAGAGACAAAGCTCACTATTTCATTTCTCTGCCAGTAGGCAGGGAATTCAAAGTTCAGTATTTCATTTCTCTGCCAGTAAGGAGAGGATTCAAAGTTCACTTTTTCATAATTTTGCCAGTAGGCATAAGTTAAAGTTACATGTTTCATAGCTCTGTTAATATGCAATAGAGTCATGCGTTATAAAACCCCGCAGACGGGTAGAGAAACGTGGTCAAATGAGACTCTTAGTTCCTATGATGGTTTACGAAACGTTATACTTTTAATAAACAAGCATGTGAAATTCAAAGGTCATTTTGCTACATTATTAGTAACTAGTTTACTAATCACATAACGTAGTTATATGCCTCATTTTATGGTTATCGTTCTATGATTTCTCACAGAAATCTATTCATGCATATGACCAGCTACTATGTGGTTTAGTAAGGATTGTATTGCACTGAACGTAATGGTTGTTTTAGAGGCATTGCTAAATTCATATAGCTTACTACTTGGTAGCATCTTAACGAATATGTATGATTTACATTATATGAACTAAAACTAGTTTCGCTAATGTATTGAGCATTACGTAAAAGGTTTTACCAATGGAGGAGCCCGTTGTAACAGAGATTTCAGCGAGAGTGTTCCTGGGTTCAACCCCATTGTTTCATTAAGTTTATGAGTTCATATGAGTGACACATACTGTACGATAGGTGTGTCTTTCAAAAAGGGAGAAATTACGAACGACGGTCATAAGTTATATTGTTTTTAGGGGAGGCGGTTATCCACTGTATGATTATCGCTCATTCCATCTGTCATTGTTGCCCTCCAGGTATCTGAAGCAAGCCGAAAGGAAGGCATTGCTACCTTAGAAGTAAAGTGATGTGCTTGTAAGTGAGTTGCAAAGTGTTTTATAATGTAATGATTATAAATTAAGTTCTTGTATGCTTGGTTTGCATCTCATTTAGAATCGCTTTGTATGGCCGTATGAGCCACCATCTAAGTTGCCAGGGTTGTACTCTTCATTGTTCGTTTGTTTAAACACTGAATTGCATTGATTGTGGTGCTTTGGGTGGGTAGCCCGTAGAGCTGTGAACTCCGGCGGGTGGCCGTTGAGTCAGTTTTTACTGTTATTTTCCGTGCAGGGAATTAATTGTAAGGCTTTAAGCCTGGGCAAATGGTCAATTTTTAGGGAAAACTCTGTCCGTTTTGCCCCAAGATTTAAAGAAAATGGTAACACTCCTAGCTTTAGGGTTGGGGGCGTTACAGCTCGTCAATACTAAATCATTGACATAAGCAAGCAAAGCCATGAATTTGTCACCCTTTTTGGAGGTGAACAGGGGATAATCTGCATGAACCTAACAAACCCATATTCGAGAAGCTTAGAAGATAATTTTGCAAACCGCTGCCGATGAGCCTGCTTTAGTCCATATAAAGACTTTTTAAGGCGACACACCTTATTAGGATTTGTGGTTTTGAAACCAAGATGTAAGGTCATATAAACCTCTTCTTCCAGATCCCCATGCAAAAAGGCATTACGCATGTCCATCTGGTGTAATTCTCATCCTTTTGCAGCTGCGAATGATAGGAAACATCTCACACTAATCGTTTTTTGCAACGAAGGCAAAGGACTTGGTGTAGTCAAACCCTTCTACCTATTTATCTCCTTGTATCACTAGACGAGCTTTGTACCTCGCAATGCTTCCATCAGAATGTTACTTTACTTTATACGCCCATTTGAAGTTAATGGGCTTTCTTGCCGGAGGCAGGTTAACAACAAACCATGTTTGATTCAATTCCAAAGCTTCTATCTCTTTTGCCATATCTTCCCTCCATTTAGGATCTTTAACTACCTTATAAAAGAACCTAGGTTCCACAATTTTGGTGATAGCAGCTAAATAATCTCTATGTGCATCAGAAAATCACTACCTGTAATATAGTTAGCTATGGAATGCGGTTTACTTGAGGATGCCTTTTGGATGGGGGTTGCACTTTAAAAGGGGTTTGTAGGACGAGTCGTACAGCAGATATAGTCTTATAGATGTTTTGAAGTCTTGCGGGCCTGCTTCGCAACTTTCTATGGACCTGTGACATCAATTGGACTGCTCCTCCTATCTGCGTGCCCTCCTAAAATTATTTCCCCATCTCCTGCACCATTTGGGCCACTTTCTATCTCGGCTAGCCTATTCATCCTCATGACCTCATCTCCTATAGGCCCTACTGTCGTAGGCTTACCACCAGCCACAGGCTTAGGTTCATTGCTTCTATGAGCCGACCTGTGTTCTACTTTCTGGGCCTCACTAGCATACCTTGGTTGCAGTCCATATGGACTATTTCTTGCATCAAACTCATCACATCACCCATTCAGACTCCAACCCAGAGTTTGCTGCAAACTATCACCTTCATTCGTTTGCTTTTGTTTAGTTTTTGCATAAGGATAATTATCTTCATGAAATATTACATCCCTACTGACAAGTATTTCTCCGGTTTTCATATCATAAACCTTCCAACCCTTTTTCCCATGTGGGTATCCAACAAAAATACACTTCCTACTTCTTGCCCCAAAATTGTCCTTTTTCTTTGATAATTGTATGCATAACACAAACATCCGAAAACTCTAATGTGCTCACAGGAAGGTTTCATTTGAAATAGGGCCTCACAAGGGGTTTTTCCATCGAGAACTTGAGTGAGAGTCTTATTGATCAAATGGGCCACAGCTAACGCACACTTTCCCCAAAACTCAATTGGGAGTTGTGATTCAAAGTGAAGGGCTCTAGCTACGTTCAATACATGGCGGTGTTTTTGTTTTACCTTTCCGTGTTATTGTGGAGTATCAACGCAACTAGTTTCATGAATTATGCCTTGCTCCCCATAAAACGTTTGCATTGTCCCTAAAGCGAATTCACTACCATTGTCACTTCTAGTGGTCTTCACTCTTGTTTTACACTATGTTTGAACCATGGCACAAAACTCTTTTACAATTTTAGAAGCCTAACTTTTGCCTCTCATTAGCTACACCCAACCACACCGGTTAGTATCATCCAAAATAGTCAAAAAATAGCTAGCACCACAAAAGGATTTAACATAGTAAGTGTCCCATATGTCATGGTGAATGAGATCGAAATGCATCGAAGCTTTATTATCACTAATACCAAAAGGTAATTGAGTTTGTTTTGCTCATAAACACACATCACATAAATCCTTTTTACTACTACTCCTAACAATTCCCGAAATAGTGCTATATAAGTTTGATAATGCCTAGTTTGATAGATGCCCCATTCTTCGGTGCCATAAATCATGAGGGATGACTTTATTGGCTTAAATCTCCGTTGTTCGAATCTCCTTGTAAAAATACACCCCTCTTTACTACTTACCCAATCCAATCAGCATCTTTGTAGTATGGCTCAGTATTACACATAACTTACTAGTAAATGTTACAATGCAAAAAAGATCCTCAATTAACTGCGCAATCGATATCAAGTTACAATTTTAGACTAGGTACATATAGTACATCTCTTAAAATCAACTTGTTATTGAGTCTCACTGAGGCGTATTTGTTAGCGAGAGCAATGGCTCCATTTGGCATACCAACAAGAACCAGTGATACATCACATAAATTAGATAATAGTTTCAAATTTTCAGTCATGTGATATGAGTCGCCGCTCTCTAAAAGCTAGTTATGCTTACAAGAGAGACATTCTTGACTGTCCTTTGGTGCCTCGATTAAACTTATCAATATTTGTACCTAGTCTTCAGTGATTTTGGACCGGGCTGATAGATAGTCTTCTGCCTTAACAGTAGCGCCTATGCCCTCTTGGTCCTGAGCTGCATTGACTTGTGCTTTCCCAGAATATCCCTATTGGCCTCTGTCTGTGTTGGCTTTTCGTCCTCCACAACCACTCCTTCCTCTGTCTCCGCTGCCATGTCCACCTCTAGTGTTCTAGCCGACTGGATCTGGATAGCCAATCAACATGAAACAATTTGCCTCCTCGTGTTCGAGCTTCCCATTGTGCTTACAACTCACACGCTCTCCACAGTACCGGGCTCCCTTCGTGAGGTGCGATACGGCAAAGGCAGATGCATTCCCGTGTCTGCTTTTATGCCCTAGCATAACGTTCTTATGGTTCTCTTCTTGTTGAACCATACTAAAGATTTTATCAATTGATGGAAGAAGGTCTAAGGCTAGGATTTGCTATTGAACATTGGAGTATGTATCATCGTCAAGACCCATCAAGAATTGATGGACCCTATACTTTTCAACTGTCTTTGCAAGCTTTTTCGTTGCGTCATAGGTGCACGTCGGGTGCTTCAAATAATTATCGAACTCATTCCAGGGCCCCATTAGTTTTGTAAATAATTCAATCACCTCGAGATTGCCTTGCTTGCATGATCCAATGTCGGCCTTTAATTGATGAATCTTAGGTATTTTTGGGACATAGTATCTCTTCTTAACATTTTCCCAAATTGCTTGGGCTGAGTCAGCATAAGCGATACTGGCATGGAGCTTTGGGTCAATGACGTTCAATATCAATGAAGTGATCATGGATTTTACAATCACCCAAACATTCATCTCGACAGGGGATCCTCCTTTCTTCACATGTGGCTTAGTGATAGTTCCATGAATGAAAGCTATCTTATTTTTTTACGTCAATGTCGTGGGCACGACCTTCTCACATAGCTTATAATTTTTCCCATCGAATCTAATTGTGTTGATTATTGCACCAGGCGCATCAGATGGATGAAGGTACTAAGGTGATTGATTATCAATCTCGAAATCCAAAGTTTTCTTATCTCCCATTGTTGCTTAGGTCTTGATGTGTTACGGGTTCTTTGTGTCTATGAATAAGTGCTCTGATACCATGATAAATTGGAGCTTAAGCACAAAATGAGCAGCTAGGGATTTCTTTCATGGATATCACTAAGAGATTTACACCATGCTATATATGATAAAATTCAAAGAATATGATAGTGGGTGTTGTCCCACATTGATGAAATTAAAGGGTTGAAACCTCATTTGAGCTTACATGCATAACTCTTTGTTTAAAGGCCCAATTGATATAAAATTTAACATGGTATCAAACTAGGAGCTCGATTTTGATTTGCCACCATCCCATTTTGATAAAAATTGTGTGCATGTGTTGGGCCTTGCATTGTTAGTAGCCCACATGTGAGGGGGGCGTGGTGTGTTGGAATGTGTAAGTGGGTTTTTCTCGCATTGATAAAATTAAAGGGTTTGTGAGCATGCATATATGTTTGTGAGTTACTCTACCTATGGCCAATTTATTTTTAGTCGGAACCTCATTTGAGTTTATATGTATAACTCTTTGTTAAAAGCCCAATTTTCAGCTCATTTTATTAGTAAGTGATATTTCATTTGATTCCCCTATATTTTTGAAAATAACATTTGATATATAGTATGAAAATAAATATAAGTCTAAGTAACACTAATAATATCCATCAATTTCAATTTACAATACACAATCTTTATTTCTATATTGCATACCAAAAGAATTTCTGAAAATATACGGATACCCAAAAAAAATATTTGTGTTATTAATGTTTTAACCTGTAAGTGGTAGTAGACTTCTTAAATATGGCCTGTTGACGTATTTCGGACAAGAAATATGAGTTTAGGTTTCAAATCATCCTGTAAAATCAGCTGAACTAGCCAGTCCAAACTCCAACGGTTCTAATCAACCGTCATGTCCCAAAGTCATTGTCAAATGTAACTAAAGTCGAAGCCCTCAATTTGATTCTCCCCCTATGGATAATTGACCCAAGTAACTCTCGTCCGGTTTGGCTGGAAAATTTTATCACAATTGCCTTTGTCAATCTCTGATGGCTCATAAACTTAGAACCGGAATTAAACCCGTCACCTGATTATCCGATCCAATTTATTATTTATATTTAAAAAATGTGACTTATGCAAACCAGGCTACAAGTCTGCAACCAACATTGGTATAGTTGCCAAATATATATCGTGCTTAATGAAGTAATGGTACCCCAACTTGACAAACTTTAGATTTATAGACTGCAAAAATTCCGGACAGGGCAGCCATCTTCTAACCTTCACATAGCAAGCCAGAAACCCCGCATCCGGCCCTGATGTCTCCATCTCTCGGTTCATGATCTCTGTTGGCAGAATGTGTTGTTTTCTCGATGTCACCATGATTGTCAACTGTATTTTGATATGACTTGATTTTTTTTGTTAATGTATAGTACTATAAGAAGACGATTTTTTTAATGCTTGGATGAAATGATATTTTTTTTAATGTATAGTACTATGACAAGATAGTATTTTTTTATGTTTGGATGAAATGAAATGTTATTTATTAACTGATCCATTGGGGTTTAACGAAGGTAGATGCCTAATTGGCTACCTGCCACTCTATTAAATTCGATTTTGAACGATTAATTAACTAGCTTGTTGGGTATGTTGCTGCTTGTTGGGTGTGTTGGTTCTCTCATAAGGTCAAAACCACGAAGTCTAAAATTGAAATGAAATATAATAAAACAAAACAGGAAAAAAAATTAGGAATTAGCTACCCAGTCTCAATTGGTTTCGGGATCGGTTCTAAAAATCATGAAATCATTTTAATCAGTACTGAAATTGGTTCCAGTTTCTTGGACTCAATTTCAACAGAGCCTAAGATTGATTTTATAAAAATGGATCGAATATCCGATTCTACTTAGGCACTGTTCTTTCCATTGGAAAATTACAGATGTGGAATGGGTGGGAATGGGAAGGGAGGAAGGAGTGGGTGGGAGCTGCTAGTAGCGGGTAGGAATGGTTTGTTATATGTGGGAGTGGGAAGGAGTGAATGAAGTAGGATAGTTGATGTAGATTATATATTTTATTTTTTAATGTAATCTTTTATTTGTGATAGTAATTACCAATGATTAAATTTCTTTTAGATAGAAAAAAATATTTTTCTGTGTTGACTCGGGCACGAAATATTATTTCGTGCCTGTCGTTACACCAAAAAAAAATTGTAGTTTTCGTCATTCGTAAGACAAATAGCAGATGTATTTTTTTCATATATTAACCAAATACGAACAACAAAAAAAATACACATATGCTTAAGCCTTGTTCTTTTCGTTGGTAAATCCAAATTTACCAACCTCAAACAACTTCAACTCGCATCAACCCACTCCACGAACTTCAATGAAAAAAATACCAACTTCAATCCACTTCCCACTATTTTAACCAACTTCTACCCATCATAAAAAAAAAATATAAAAAAAATCAACCCATTTCAACCAACTTCAATCAACTTCAACACACTTTAATCCATTTTAACCAACTTTAACTCACTCTACGAATTTCAATAAAAATACTAACTTTAACCCACTTCAACCACCTTCAGCACACTTCAACTTACTTCAACCAACTTCTACCTATCATATAAAAAAAATTCAACCCACTTCAGCTAACTTCTACCACTTCAATCAATTTCAACCAATTTCAACCCACTCCACGAACTTCAATAAAAATACCAATTTCCCAACTTCAACCCCACTTTAACCAAATTTCTACTATTTTAACCAACTTCTACTCATCATACAAAACAAATTCAAAGCACTTTAACCAACTTCGACTTACTTGAGCCAACTTCAACCAATTTCAACAAAAAAATACTCACTTCAACCCACTTCCATCAATCTCAACCAACTTTACTCATTTACCAACCCATATCTCCCAACTTCACCCATTTACCAAAGCAAAAACAAAAAAAGCATATCTTTCATATACAAAAATAAACCCAAAATACCTACTAGTCACAAAAAACTAACATTTGCTTAACAACTTAGAAAAAATTATTATTTCTTCAATATATATAAAAAAAATTACATCATTTATAATTTACGGCACAACTAATAAATATTTCCATAATATTCAAAAAATAAATAAAACTTTTCATAATTGTTATCAGACTATTCGTACATACAATTACATAAATTATAATTTTTTTTAAAATATGAAAAATAGCGGTTATATGTACGAGTAGAAAGCGGTGGGTGAGAGGGGATGGAAGTGAAAAAGAGTGGAAATAAACAAGATTTTTTTTATAAATATAGCAAGATGTGAAAAAGGGACAAAGAAGTGAATGAAAATGAGATAAATCTATTAAATCATGAAAAAAACAAAGCCTTAGTCCAGTAGTCCTACCCGTATGCAAAACAATCCTATGATAAAAACCATCGCACAATTATTGCAGTAGTAAAAGTCTAGTCAAATAATGCAATATTAGCCTGGAAAAAGTTACATCATCCAAACATTCTTTGGTACGTGTTAAAGGATAATGTAAACTATTTGTATGTTGCAGCGTCCACTCCGATAATAGAGAAAATGACACTGCTCGGTGCTGCTTGTGATTTTTCTGGTGATTGCCGACAAAGTATGAGCATGCAACCACAAATAAGCGGCTATCATGCAAGGTACCTTTCAAAGTGTGAGATGTAGGAGGGCAAAAAAGCTCACTTAACCGTGCAAGTTTGGAGTTATATTTAAAAGAGACTGTGCAAAAAAATAAAATATCATTACTACATTTTATTATGCCCCTTTAATCTGATTTAGAAAATGTACATAATGTCAAAAATAAGAATTCTTTCGAGGACAATTGTTGGCCCGGTTTGGCTAGTTAAATCACCATAGAGATGAGTAAATAGGGTGATGATCAGAGTCAAAAATGAATCGAAATAGAAATGCGAAAAATGTAAATGTGGACAAAACACACAATTTATAGAGGTTCGGCCACGCCTAGTCATCTACCCACGGGCGCCTCTCGCCGATGGGCTTTTGAACCTCTTTCTTTTATTAGGTCGATCGATTACATAAGATTCACCAATCGTACAACCTACTAGTTGGCCCTATAACTATAAATGTCTCAACGTACGCGTTGCTCCCCAACTTTATTTGGGTAGTCGGCCCTCCGACTTATCAACCCAACCCAATACAAAGAAAGATAACAATTCTAAGATACACTTCTTTCGTAGAGAACAAAATAAATATGTCAATGTAAGTTCAAACTCTTCTCAAATTCCTCTTCTTGATTTGCAAGTGTAGCTCTCTTTCTTCTTCTTTGTTTGTGCTCTCTCTTGCGTTTCTTCCAGCTGCCAATACCTCTCCTTTTTATAGCCAAAAGGTGTTGAAGAAGTTAGAGATAAACATGGTAAGTGACCGTTGCACCAATTAAGGAAAACTGATTTTTCATATCGTTTCAAGGTCTTGAATCTGCCCTTTCAAGCCCTTGAATTCCACTGTTCTGCTCAACGACTTTCAACGGCTACTTTTCTTGATTTGGACTTAATATCTTGGCTGAGAATCTTCTAGAACCATTCATAATTTGCAACATAATCTTCCAAGATATTTTATCACAAGATATTATCATATTAAGAGCAACTATTTGACATTGATAAATATAGCTCCACAATCTTATATTCAAATTTGAATCACACAATATAGTATCATAAAGATAAGAAGTTCAAATTTGAATATTAAACAATCTCTAAGATATTGTGACACCTTATACAAAACCAATTAAGTAATATTAATATTTCAACATCTACTTCAAAAATGTAGCACATGTAAACAATAATAATTATTAAGATAATTCAAATATAATATGATGAATATGTCAATAGATTAATCTCTTTTTGCCTTTCATCAAAACAAATTTAAAAACTCAATGTGAGCTTTTAAAAAAGCTAACAACAATCTTTGGTAAACATGTTAGCAACATGTAAACTAGTAGAAACATGACAAACGATAAGATCCCTAGCAGCAACCCGCTCTTGAATAAAATGATAGTCAACAACAGTATGTTTGCTGCGACATGTTGAATTGCATTGCCAGACATGCACGTGGCCCTCATGACATAATCACAATTAATATGAACAGGATCACAAATAACAATCCCCAAATTATACAGCAACTTCTGAATTCAGATAGTTTCAACAACTATATAACCCAAAGCACAATATTCAGCCTCAGTGCACAAACGACTTAGAGACTATAGGTTGCTTTTTGGATCTCTAGGCAATAATGATGGGTCCAAAGTACACAACTAGTAGTAGAGCAACAAGATTACTTACAACCGACCGAATAAGCATTTGAATAGGCAATGGTAATGGAAGAGGAGATAGATTGACGAAAAAATAGTCCATGGTCCTGGTACCCTACAAATACCTGAAAATATGCTTAACAGCATGGAGGTGAGTAACGTGGAGAATGCATAAACTAGGAAACTACATGAACTGGATTGACAATGTTTGGACGAGTCATAGTCCAATACTGTAAAACACCTACTATACTTAGATACTCAATGGGATCAACAAGCAACTCACCATCAGTCATAGATAAGGTGGTTCGGGCAGCAAGAGTACTATCAGGTTTGACTGTATACTATACAACTTTTACAATTGCTATACCATACAATTTGGTAGACAAATGCAGTTGTACACCCAGATTCAACAACACGCACTTGATAAAATGAGTTTGTTGCATTTGTGCACAAGAAGTAGGAGTTGGATTTGTAAGGTGGACGGTAGGTGAGTTAGTTATCCCAAATTCGAAACTTGCGGTAGCCTTTAGGATATATCCTATTCTATTGCTATTCTCTATTTAAGAATTAAATATGGATAATATTGCCATACCCCAACCTCCATATTTTTGTCTTACTGAAATTACGAACTTTTTGCCCGGGAGGGATCATGATGAACATTGTTGATAACAAATTTATTTTTATGTTGTGTGTGAAATGAATTTTTTAAAAATATAGTGATATCAAATGCAATAGCTCTTGAAAATTTATTGGCAGTAGTAAGAATCATAGTATAAAATTTATTCTCTTTCATCAAATATTGAACTGTATCTGCCTTTAAAATTCATTATTTTAGTTTTTTCACAACAATATTTTAAGGAAATAGCAACTTATGCTAAGGTGAAGACATCATTTTTCAAAAATAGATTATATCCTTTATTTGTCTTTTTTTTCTCTTCCCAGTTGATTGAAATATTCATCCAAGTCCTCAGAGAACACTTATTTGTACTTGAGGTTTCTATTAGATAGTAATACAATGCTTCAAGTCCTTCCACAAATATTAACTCCCAAAATCCCTAATTCAATGCTCATCATGTTAAACATGCTATACAATTAGTCACCAAAAAGAAAAGACAAAATGGAGCTCAAAGCTCAAAATGAATCAATCAATACCATCCTCGGGGTCAAAATACCCTTTAACTAAAATTAAATTTTCTGAAGCAGATTGCCCCCTTCTAAATCAATACACCGTATTATCATCCTTCTTCTCAAAATCTCTGACTTCACAAATCAACCACCCCCCTCCAAAATTCCATTATCGTGACTATCCTATTTATCATCCTTACACCTTAAAAAATAAAAAGAAGTTAAAAATCCAAAACCTTGATAACATACAACTAGAAAAGAATTGCTAATAGTAAAAAAAAATCTATCAAACACAAAACTGAAATTAATAAACGAATTGAAGCAGAAGCAATCACACCGTCACACAATACTGGTAGATTCATCCCAGGAACTGAAAGCAAACGAAAAAGGAGATTTTCATATGTTCTTCTATTCTTTCCATAGCTCTATTGATTCGTGAGTATTACTTTTGTTTTTCTGTTTTCTTTGCACCTATGTATCACATAAATCCCCGAACAAATTAGCCAAAAGATTTTGAAAATTTCAGCTAATAAATAATTAAAGGGTGATTATCAAAGAAAATTAGGGAAGAAAGAATATTAGAGACGCGATTTTCAAAATAAATTGAAGAAATTAATTTCCGAGAGAGAGAGAGAGAGAGAGAGAGAGAGAGTATGTGCACGCTTTGATGGGAGAAAGAGACGCGCACAGAATCAACAGTCGAAAGTATCTAAACTACCAACATTTACTTATCACGCATAATCGAAAGTATGGGGAGTAGGTAGTTAGCTCCTCTAAGTATTATTTTCAAACATAAATAAAAATAAAGTTGTATTTTGCTTGGAGATAGATGGCAGTGATAAACTATTTTTTTTTTAAACTTTAGCGTCAAGTGTTTAGATTTAATGAGTAGATACTATTTACAACTAAGATTACACCAAGTCCCACAAATCACTCTCGTGTTAGTATTTTAGGATTTTTCAAATATTGTTATTAATATAGTGTAGATAGATAGACAAATAAGATACAAAATCGAAGGCTTAAATTTAATAGATGATTAGTTTTTTATCTGCAAATCATTCCCATTGTAGCTAGTATTTTAGGTTTTTTCAAAGATTATTACTTTTTTTAACTGCTTGGATTTTTTAAGATAATGGAATTATCATATATCCTTTATCAAATATAACCGAAATTATGAGTGTTTTTTAAAAAAATAAAAATTATAAAAGGGTATTTTACTTACATAAGGTGGTTTTCTTAAACTAAAATCTATGGTTTAGATTTAATAAATAAATATAATTGCCTAATTTTTATGGCTGAAATTACGCCAAATCCTGCAAATCACTACTGTTGTAGGTAGCATTTTAGGTTTTTCCAATGATTATCACTTTTTTTAACTGCTTGAATTTTTTTAGATAATACAATTATCATGTATCCTTTACCAAGTATAACCGAAATTATGAGTGATTGTTTTAAAAAAATAAAAACTGTAAATGAGTATTTTACTTAGATAAGGTGGGTTTTTAAGCTAAAATCCACGGTTTCGATTTAATGAATAAATATAAGTGCCTAATTTTTTTCCTAGATAATTGAATTATCATCTATCTTTTATCATGTATATTCGAAATCATGGGGGATTTTTTAAATAAAATAAAGAGATATCTTAACTTTAAAATCGACGGCTTGGATTTGATACATAGATAATTTTTATGGTTAAGATTACAACAAATTTTGCAAATTATTCTCATTGCACCATTCTAAAGTTTTGAAAAGATTACTATTATAATAATATAAATTTAGCAGAATTTGAAATTATGACACTAGAGGTTCCCCAATCTACCACCTCACCACTTGTACGCGTCCTTTTCAATTCTAATTTCACAAAAGTCTAGCGGACAAACTGCGCTGTCAGCCCAATTGTGTTATCATATAATTTGCACAATTTTTATTAATTCTTTCCAATTATTGCCCATTCTTGCCCGTTTTTCCCCTTTTCCAACTCATGTTTAGGCAGCAAAAATAATAATAACTCCACTTAATAGTGATATATATTTTGGTGTAAGACACTCTTTAAATTTTATTCTAAATTAACATATTTTATAATTTAAAATCACCAAACTTTCAATGATTATGCTTAACGATAAATCGGATTAACCTTATCCGCAAGTACATATAATACACATATTTTAGAAATGTGGTAAATTATAGACAAAAATTATACATTTATAATTTGTAATATATTTTCATTATTCGATAATACCATTTTTTCCAACTTAAAAAATAATATTATTTTTTAAAGTTAAAACAAGGCACTTATGATTATGAAGTGTAAAACATTTACCATTTTGGTAACTTCCAATAATTCTACCCATCACATGAATCATGTGATGGGGCAATGGGTAGAGTTGTTACAAGCGACCATGGAGCATGAATGGCGGCTATAAATAAGAACATGCCGTATTAGGTCGACGTAGCAACATCCAAAAGCAACAAAATTCAAGTTTCATTGAATTAAAGGAGTGCTAATTTAGCCAAGAATTAATTCTATGGCAAGAATTTCAACAACTTATTTCATGCTTGCCCTGTTGGGAGTTCTATTCCTCACTGCTTCAGGTTTGATCTCGATCTATTTATCTTGATTAAGTATTAAATTAATGATCCCGTTTTCTTTTCCTTCCTTGATCGCTTTTCCTCCATTATATTCAAAGTGTTATATATTAATTATTAAGTGAAATATAATAAATATTTATTTTGTGCAAAATGAGACTTATTGTAGTCCTAAATAATGAATACCAGGAAGGATGCCAACTGGAAGTAACATTATCATTGTGGAGGAGATGATTGGTGCAAAGGAAGCTCTGAGTTCAACTCAAGGTGTTTTGCGCTGCGTGGGCAAAGGTGAATCTTGTGGTCCGCTTTACTGGTGTTGCTCTGGTTTTGCATGTTCCTGGAGTTTGACATGCATAGACAATCCTTGTCCGTTACCGCTACTAATACCGCCATATTGTTAGCTATACAAATTCCCAATCAAGTGGATGCGCTCACTGAAAATTAAGTCATATGCATATGTCGCCCAAATGTATGTCTAAATTAATAAGAGGGCCTCTGTCGTCGTTATATATTACAAATATGTTTGTGTGTTATGCTAGCTTAAATAATATGTGGCAACAATGTTCAATATCATGTACTGTTTGCTTGCGTGGTTAGTTACCATGCATAAACAAAGATTATCAAGGTGAAATATTTAATGTTTGAATGATCACCAACACGTATTAGCTATTTTTCAATTTTAGTCTTATCAATTATATCACTTGGGACTTTGAAAGAAATTCAAATGGGGGTTCACAAGTTTCACTGCCCCTCCTATTTTTCTCACCGATGTGTCGTTATGCTAGATTCAATCGCTACAGAATAAAGTAAGTACAGAGAAGATATATGTAGAACTAATACAGTAGGTGCGAGCAGTTCCGGGCATCCGCCCAAAGAGTTGGAAATCGAAACCATAACCAGTCAAGTAGGTTCTTAACTATTGGGGAACCAGAACTAGAACCTTAGGTTCTGGTTCCAATTTCATGGTACCTAGCACGTATAATGTTAAAATTTATGACCTAATAGATTAAATTTTCTTGCTTATTTGGAGGAGAGAGGGGATGTTTGATGTTTTCCTGCATTTATCTTCTATCTTTACACAAAAATTAAGTTAATCTATTAAGTTTGTATTTTCTTTATCTTAGTACTTTGAAAAATATTATGATCGAATCATCGTTTAATTATTAGTAGAAAATTAACTAATGTTGCTTCAAATTCGCTATTTGAATAGTCAATTTTTGTAAGGAAAAAAAATCAAATAGAAAAAGAATAGAGAAGTGAAAGAAAGTAGTAAAAAAATCAAAAAATTTATTCATTTTCATCTCTCTAAATAGGTTCTAGGTTTTGGGTTTTGGGTATTGTTTTAAGAACCAGAGCCAGAACCGATTATATCGATTCTTCTTTTTTTAGGAACTGGAACCGAAACATTTCAATTGGTTCCAAACAAGTTCCAGGATACCCGAAAACCTTGCTCACCTTTATAAGAGAGGACAATATTCATATGATTTGGGATACAAAGAGGAGAAGAATGGATGCAAAAGTCACAACGCTTGCTCATACTTAAAACTTGTTTGTGATTAACAAATTAGTTTTAAATGGGTACGCGAAGGCTGTTAAAAAAACCTAGGTACAAATGAGTATGAGTAGGTTTGTGCACAAATTTATCAGTCAAAAATACACATTCAAAACCCATCTAGTCATTTCCAATGTTACTTGCCCATTGAGTTAAGGATAGTTATGCTATGAGAATTCTGATATAACATGCAAGATTATGCATTCAAAAAGCAAAATAGAACTTCACAAGCTGCACGAATTAACATACACAGCTAGCTCAGTCATTTTCAGCCAACTACAACACATGATTGATTCGAAACGACGAGGGGAAGGAATAAGAGAAGAACCTTGGAGTGGTAGAGCTCAGCGACATTGATGGCAAACAACTGAGCAGAAGAAAAACCAAAATCAAAATTTAGTTTTTACAATTAGGAGTAAATAAGAATGCATTGAAGCGATTAGCGCATATTTTATTAGTAGAAGGACGATTGGTGTGAATAAGATTAGATTTGACTGGGAAAAAGCATATTAGAGCAGATTGGACCAGCTAGGAGATTCAATATGCTATAACGAATAGGCCATGAATTGCCTTTGATTGAGATCCCATATAGTTAGAGGGGAGAAATCACAGTCTTACAGTCTATCTATCCAACTTCTGAGAAATGTTCTACCAATTTTCTTTTCCCACTAGTGGTAAACTTATTTTGCTCCGAAAATTGACCTCTTCATTGTCGCAAATATGAGTTCTTGTTCTTGGTTGCCTTAGATTGCGTGCTGAGTTCATTATCCAACCATGAATTTAGCAATTCGTGCTGGAAATTTATGGAAAATACCCCAAAAATCAGTGGAGAATTTTTCTGTTAATTTGGGATATAACAAAGTACAACATATGATCAACGTTTACATACGTACATCAAGTAGAAGCATATAAAATATGTCTACTTATAAGATACAACAACGAAATTAAAAATCAATAAAAACAATTAATTAGTCGATGAAATGTAAATATAGAGAATAACAAGAGTTTAGAAGTAATCGAGGTTAAAGTGTGCTGAAGCACTCTCTTTAGAGAGGAAACGCCCCCACTGCACCAGTAACATTCTTCTAGTTCGGTCCTCTCCCAAGATTCGACAACCCATTAGTTCTCTTGGGGTGCAGCAAAGAGAACTCCGAACCAATAGATAGCCAACGTTCAAAATAATATTTTATGAAATAAACTCAACTTAACAAATGACCGTCAAACTGTATAAAGGGGTATATACAGTAGAGGTGAAAATTTGAATAAGTTATTTTAATTTGGCAACTATAGAAAACAAGGTACTAAAATAGAAAGGTCAAAAGCAAAATGTTGCTCTACCCTTATTCAACACCAAGGCAAAAGCAATCTATACTATTGTAATAGCAATCTCCCTAAAACTCTAGAATACTGCAACGGGAGTGATTTGCGGAAATTTGCATGATCTACATCGTTAGATTAATTGACCTATTTAATCCCAGCCGTTGAAATAACTATTTATGTTCAATTAAGATAAAAATTAAAACTGAGAAATAACTGCTTGCAAACGACTAAGCCTCTTCAGCACAACCAGAGTCCCACCTCTTCACGTCCCTGATTTCTCTCCCCAACTCCCCAATTTTGATTAATTTCTTACCGTTAGGCTAATTTCTCATTGTCTCAACTTCCCAGTTTTCGAGAACTCTTACTCTCCTCTGGTACTACATTATCATCTTTATTTTGGATTTCCAAAAAAATACAATATACACAAGATAAAATAATTTGATGGCAGATACACAACTTCTATGTCTCCTAACAAAACACAATAGCTACATCTATAAATTTCACTGCTTTCACCACGCTTCATTTTTTTCGGCTTTCTACTTTCTCATGCTTTAAAACACATTCCGTTCCTTAGTAACCCTTCCACCAGAAATCTGCAGTAACATAACAAGGTAAGATCTTGCTGGATAAATTAATGTTCCGTTTTATCAAATACATAGTTTCACCATCAATAAATTGCTAAATGTTCAGTGTGTGACATAAACGCATGCAGAAGGATTCAAGGTTTATGCAAGTTTTATCTTAGGTAGCCTACTGAAATTTCGACTCCTATATCTTGCATAACTTCATCTGAAGTTAATGCCCATCATTAATGCCTATAATTATAGATTGGGCTTATTAAATCACGCACTCAGATTTTCACCTATCAAATTAAATATCTATCATTATTAAAGCAAAAGCACATATTACTAATTTTTATGAACAGAAAAAAGAGCAGCTATCTTTAGTCGGGTGGAAAAACAAAACAGTATAAAGATTTCCGCCCAATAGCTAATTACTTAATCAAACAAACTAAAAAAAAAACCAAAAATGTTTGTTTTGAAAGCTTTGAATTTCACAATCCATGTCTACAACTTACAGGATTCCAACCAATAAGAATTCATTGAATAAACACATATCCTCAGCAACATCTCAAACACATGATTCATCTTCACACACATCAATCAAAAAGCCCTACCAAATTCCAAACTTTAAAAACAAAAGTTTAATATGGAAAATAGTTTATTCCCAGTTATTCACTCATTCATTCATTTTCAAATATCTTGCACTTCAAATTACCAAAAATTCCATAGAGATTCTATCAAAAGAGAAAGTTCATTACTCACATAAACATAATGGTGAAATATCATATATAACTCCATGCAAAATCTAAGTAATGTTCATTACGCATTTACGCACATAAACATAATAGCACATCCTTATATAACCTAGTTCAAATACCCAAAAAACCTACAAAATTACTCTATGAATATCGCATCTACCACAAATCAGCCTTGTGTAACTAGGATTTAAAAGAAAAATTAAAGAGCTCAAACATATGTAACCAATAATACATATACAAAACACCTGCCCGTTTGGCACAACCTTCATACAATCGAAAGCAGGTTTAAAAACATAACCCCACACAACTTCCCAAACACATATCGAAAGCAAGATTATATCCAAAATGACCAAATTACTTGAAACCTAAAGCTATTTTGTTATCTTAACCTCACCAGTACCTAATTACTGAATCAAACAGACCAATTATATACATAATTGATATTATCTCAAAGTTTACAGAGTACTATTCTACTTATAGAGCAGAGCATCTTTTTTTTAGAACATCTTTAGATTTTCACCGTATCCAAGTAATAGTATAGATTGTGTGCATATCTTAAATTGGGAACAACTTCATGATACGAATCAGAAGAACCACATAGAGAAAACACGGATAAAAAAAGGCCCAACATCCACATCATACTTTGGAGCATATACTATCACGCCCCGAGGGGGGGGGGAGAGGGGCTCATCAAATCCGTACTCATTGATTATGACTCACACTTATGGATAATAAGAAGGGTTATGACTCACACTCATTCATTCATTTCCAAATCTCTTGCACTTCAAATTACCAAAAATTCCACAAAGATGCTACCAAAATAGAAAGTTCATTAGTCAGATAAACACAATGGTGGAGTCTCATATATAACTCCATACAAAATCTAAGTAAAGATCATTACTCACATAAACATAACGGCTCGAGAAATAGGAAACCCATAAGTTACTTCTTTTGGAACCCTTGAATCTCAAAACCCATATTTGCATCTTATATCTTTTATTTTTGATAATATAGGTTGTAATTGGCATTATTGTTCTAGAGAGGCATTGTTCTCCATCATATATGCGCACATTACTTATTTATTTTCTGATAATATATGTTGTAATTGATATTATTGTTCTTCCATTATTTTAATTATTTGAGTACGAAAGATATTGGGATACTGCCAAATCAGAAAGTTCATCACTCCATGCAGAATCTAAGTAACATTCATTACTCACTAAACATAACAGTGAAATGTCATATATAACTCCATGCAAATTCATACTTAGAAATACACTAACCTTTTTGATGACTTGCAAATGCAGAAGCCACAAGACGTTCCATCTTTGACCTCGATTGGTGAAACAGAAAACATAGTTAGTCAAATGATTAATGTTCACCAAAAACCAGTAATCCATAAACACCAAGATCAAGGAAGATAATCCCTAGGAATCCCTATGACGTGCTACATAAAAAGAATTAGTCCCAAAAGAAAAATGCCCAGAACTACCCATGAAATCATATTCTGGGAAAATACAGTTTCCATTGAAAAATCATCCAATTGCACACATAAAGATAGTACCATGATAATTGCATACAGAAAGATAGTACCATCCAGTCCTGAAAAAGAATGATCGCAGAGTCTCAGGGAGCACTAAACGCAGGTTGTTATCATCCTCGACTAGATTAGTGGATGGGCCAGAGGTGCTACTCTCCAGACACTAAGGATCACATATCCTGGCAACCCAGAAATGCACCCAAAAAAAGAGTCCAATGAACCATAAACAGAAAGAAATATATTGAAAAGAGGGCTCCATAATCTCCATTTGCCACCTTCTCCCAAATAGGGGTTAGCAAGCAAAGAAAACGAAAGAGCTGAGTGAAAACCGATTCCAAACCATAACATAATCACATAAAAACTTCATTAAAACCAAAAGAACTAGGGTGCTATTCAGGCCAAAAATGTGTTATTTTTATGATACTTTTACACTTGTTTTATACTTGTTATAATTATTATTTTCAGGTTTTTATTTGATTTTATTTTGTTTTGTAGGTTTTGAATAAAGAAATACAAAAAAAATCAAGTGAGAGTAACTTTGTAGACATAAGTGCAACAAGGCAGAGGAAGATACTGTACCTTAACAAACAGAGGTAGGCAAACAGTGTCTCTTTCCAGATGCATGAACTACCTACATGCAAACATGACATATGAAAAAAACCACAACCAAACTCACTCTACTGTGACCGACTACGAGGCTAACTATCTGCGATATAATATCTTAATCCTATCACGCCATAGTCTCCTATCCTAAGTCATGTCCTCCGATAACCTTATAACTTTCAAGTTCTCTCTAATCACCTTGTCCAAACTCTTCTTTGGTCATCTCTTCCCTCTTTTACCTTTGGGGATGTTAATTATCTCACATCTTCTCACTGGAGCGTCTACACTTCTTCTTTTCACATGGCTAAACCATCTGAGTTTTATTTCTCTCAACTTATCTTCAATGGGAACCACTTTAACTAGGTCATTGATCACTCCATCACTAATTCTATCCATTCTCGTCTAGCCATACATCCATCTAATTATCTTCATCTCTGCTACCATTAACCTTTGAACCTGAGTCTTCTTTAAAGACCAACACTCCGATCCATATAACACAGCAAGTCTAACTGTCATATGATAAACTTTGCCATTTAATCCTACATGCACTCTCTTATTGCACAACACACATAAAGCATACTTTCATTTTTACCACCCCACTTTTATGTGATGGCTGATATCTTCATCAATATCCCCTCCATGATGAGTGATCGAGCCTAGATATTTAAACTTCTAGACCTTTGGTATCTGCATTCCCTCAATGGTGACTTCTCCCCTCGCATATTCCCTTCCGATGAAACAGCAATGAAGGTATTCAGTTTTCGATCTACTAATTTTAAAACCTCTAGGCACCAATGTATGTCTCCATTGCTCTAGTTTTTCATTAACTCCTTCCCTTGTCTCATCAACAACAACAATGTCATCTGCGAATAACATACACCAGGGTAACTCATCTTGAATCCTTTTCGTAAGTTCATCCATAACTAGAGTGAAAAGAAAAGGGCTTAAAGCGAAACTCTTATGCAGGCCCAAACCGACGTAGAAGTCGTTGGTAACTCCTCCTGGCGTCTGAGCACTCGTCCTACCTCCCTCATACATATCCTTAATAAGTTGAATATACACCGGAGACACTCCTTTCTTTTCCGAGCATCTCCATAACACCTCACGCAGAATTCTATCATATGCTTTTTCCAGGTCAATGAACACCATAGGAATATCTACCTTTCTATCTCTGTACAGTCCCATGAGCCTTCTAAAGAGGTAAATCGCCTCTGTGGTTGACCTACCAGGCATAAAACCAAATTGGTTCTTTGTTATAGAGATATCCTTCCGCAACCTTTTAATTTCATGAGCCTTCTAAGGAGCTTTCTATCTCTGTACACACACACACATACACAAAATCGCCTAGGCTATCCTATCTTAGGTAATAAGTTACAAGAATAAGGGAAAAGATAGGATTTCATCCTATATCTAAGAGAGTACAACTCATACACAAATACACTTTCCTAAGCAAATTCAACTTCTGTAACATTCAGCCAACTTCAACCTACTTCAACTCACTTCAACTAACTTCAACCTATCTCGTTCAAAATTAGCAAACTTTTACCCATCACATAAAAATAAATAGACCAACTTCTTCCAACTTTAATCCACTTCAACCGACTTCAACTCATTTCAACCAATCTCTTTCAAAATTAACCAACTTCTACCCATCAAAAAATATACCAACTTGTTCCAATTTTAATCTGCTTCAACCTATTACAACTCACTTCTACCCACTTGAACAAAAAAAAATACCAACTTCAACCACTTCTTTCAATCTCAACAAGCTTCACCCATTTTTCAATCCATATTTTTCAACAAAAAGAACGGACCCGTAATAATTGAGTTTAATAGGAGATAGGAACCCATCTGACATAATTACGCATCATACTCATAGCTATGGATATTTAAAAAAAAATCACACAAACAAGTGGATAGTTTACAATAAAGAATAATTACTCCAATAATTCCACCAATCACATGAAATGCTCAATGATTGTTCCCGCTAATCATTTACCGAATATCCGAAAATTCTACCATATATAGCTATGTACGATACTTGGTATACACCTGGAAAAAGATCAATCATATTATAAAAAAAGGTTCATAATTCGAAATATTTAAATATTCATTCATTGAACATGAAGGTATATTAAATTATATATACCTTCATCCTCCAGTATGAGTTTCTTTCGCATCTCTCTTCTTCAATTGCCTAATATTTAGCCATAACTGGGGTGAAAAAAGTAGAGTCTTTATTGTTTTTTTTTTTGGTGCTAATGAGGGGCTACGCCCCTAAGATAAGAGTCTTTATTGTTAAAGACTGCCAATTAGTCTACTCAAACAATGTCTTTTTTCATGCCATTAACTAATGAAGCTAATTGTAAGAGGATGAAGGAATTTTTTTTGTAAATTTAGGTGTTTATAATACTTTGACGCAAATGTGAAGGGGGCAAATAATAATTCAAAAATATCAGGGACATAAAAAATATTTGCTAAATCCTTAAGGGGTAAATGAAATATTTTTTTTTAAAAAAAGGGTAAGGCAACTGTGTACAGAATCTGATCAGTTTAGGCATGTACAAGTATTGTAACACCTTGCAATTTTGAGTTCATTTTATTACTTAGTGATATTTCATTCGGTACCTCTATATTTTTGAAAAACTCATTTATATAGTACATAGTGAGGACATAAATATAAGTTCTTTTAGTAATAAATTAATAATATTCATTAGTTTCAATTTATAGTCCATTTTGTGCACCAAATAACTTCTCAAATGTATGGGGATATCAAATGAAATATTCCATTTATTAATGTTTTGACGTTTAAAAGTTGCAAGCCATTTATTTCTCGCATGTAATACGGATCGACGTTTCAAATTCTTCTGTAAAATTAGCTTACTTGGTCCAAAGTTTAGAATCAACTACAGTAAACCAAAGTCATTGTCAAAGCTAGAGTCAAAGTTCAGCATTTTATTAAACACCAATAATTGATCCGAGTTACTCCTGTGATTTTATGATAAACGCAATCCAAGGCAAACAACATCATTCAACCTTCCGAAGAGTGGCAAGTGCCCATGGTCAACAGCCTCACAACCAAAGCAGTTGAATCATCTTCGGACGGATAGAGGGATCATCAAAATTTGTTAATTTAATGCAGGTTCTTGCCATTTTTCTCACGTACCCTTATTTCATCATCTGATAATGTATATCACACATTTAGGAGTGTATATTCTCACTTTTCATATGTATATTTTTCAACTTGTACTTGTCATATAGACAGTTTTTAATATATGTTGCTGACGTGATTTGTGGAAATATGTGCTCTTAAAAATATGATATAGACTTTGATCATCATCCTCAAAGTCTTAAACCTTCCTATTTACCTAGGTGATAAGCCTTTTTCCGCCAGTTCAAGTCCATTTTTAGGGATTCATGAATCATTTTTCCTGGCTTTGTTCTTTACTAATCTTTTTGACAGTCATTTCTCCAAGGATGATAGCATTCATTTGAGTCATCCCAACAAAACTCAGTTAAACACAAACAATCTGTCAAAAAAACTAGTGGTGTATGGGGATTGTGAAAATTCGTGCGTGGATAATTTTTTTTTAAATAATCTACTACTTTGAATTGTGTGATTTCAGTGTCGCAGAGAAACAATCTGTCAAAGCGTCATAAATATCCAGCTGCTCAACCAGCCTGCCAGCACCTACCATGTTTATCACAAAAGATGGTTATTCGCATTATACATCCCATGCACACTCACCGTCACACACGAACAAGTGGTTAGTTTACAATAAATGATATCAACTCCAATAATTTCGCCAATCACATGAATCTTGCTCTACGATTGTTCCCCTTCATCATGAAACGTGCTGAATAGAGACTATGTCGGTTTGGCATAGCAACATCCAAAAGCAATAAAATTCAAGTTTTATTGAATTAAAGAAGTGCTCATTAATTTGGGCAAGATTTAGACGGCAAGAATTTAAACAACTTATTTCATGTTTGATGTGTTTGGAGTTCTACTCCTCCCTTGTTAATTTTTTATATTAATTGGGCAATCAACAAAAAGTCGTACATATAAGCTCAAATGAGGTTCAAACCTAAAACCAATTAATAAAAGGTAGAGTAACTCATAGGCTTATATCACTACAACAGACCGGTTCATTTGAGACAAAAAAATTCGGTCTCCAAAATAGAAAACTCGGTCTCTATTTAATTTTGGAGACCGAAAAGTGTCGGTCTCCAAAAGCTTGGTAGCAGTTCAAATTTGGAGACCGAATTTTGAGACTAAACTATCATGGTCTCCATTGGAGTCTGGGCTAGATTGGTTTCTATTGGAGACCAAAAAATTTGGTCTCAATTAGAGACCAAATATTTTGGTCTTTGATTGAGACCAAAATTGCCCGGTCCCCATTTGACACCAAAATGGACCGGTCTCCATTTGAGACCAAAATGGGCGGTCTCTAGTGGAGACTGCTGACCTCGGTCTTTATTAGAGACCGGTTTTTATTTTAGTCTCAACCAAAGACCGGGGGCGCCTTATTTGCTAAGTTGGAGACCGCTACTTCAGTTTCGGTCTCAAATAGCGACCGTGATTTCAATTTCGGTCTCTAACCTGCATATATTTTTTGCAATAATTCTATCCATATGAACATATCACTTACATTTTACACATCATGCTATTTACATATCCGGGCCACATTTGCCCCTAAATACAATATCTTGAAGTACGTGCCACAAATTTGGCATCACAAATCCCAAATTACACAAATTTTCGCAGTTTCTCATTCCAAAAATACAACTACCGCATACAATAGTTCCATGTCCAACAATTTCCGCAACACCGCCCAAAATGGTTATCCAGCATACATGAAGTCCCGAGACCAATGTTCCACATTCAAGTGTTCAATCAATTACAATTATGCATCCAACTAAGCTAAGGGGTACAACCATACATGCCTAAATCTATGAAGACGCCTGAGAGTTGTCCACACAGGCGGGGTGGCCAAGGAGCGCTGAAAAGCTATCAAACCGAGCATTAAGCTCCAGCAGTCCAATTCTTTACTCATCCAGCTGCTTTCTCATAGCTTCCAATTCCTCCCTAGGACTACTCAACTCCTCCCTAGTACTCCTCAACTCCTCCTCTGTCGAATGTAGTCGAGCTTGGGTTGTCCGCAGCTCATTCTACGTCGTTTGCAATTGATCTTGGAGTTGGGTAACTACTGGGGAGGAATATGCCAACGAAGTGTTGCAGCTAGTACGTCTAGACGTGATCAGCCTCTCAAACATGGCAAGACCCTCTTTTCCAAGTCCGTATATAGTGCGCTTCTCACTCCAACCGCCACAAGCCTTAAAGAACAGGTGATCATCTGCTGCTGAACCGACTTGCACATCAGTCTCTGCTTTCAGGTGCTCATGTTTTTCCTGCATCATCGGGATGAATACAAAAAGTCAAATAAAAAGCTTGTGTACAAATTTCGGTCGTCTAACTTTAAACCGAAGTATTGCTACAGTGCTTACATAAACACTCTATGCGTGGGTATCGCACCAAATCCGCTGACCATTCTCATCAACCTTTTAATAAGTGGCAGCAAACAACTCAGCAGCCGAAGGTCTTCTTCCCAATTGCTTCGTCTATCATAATATATCTCTCTACATTGGCAACATTGCAAAGTTAAAAACCACGTATTCCAGTGATGTAGTTTATATTTTCATACCAGTCTCTCAGCCCACATTGTAGCTGATATTGACCCCTGATTGTGCCTAATCTTATCATTTGGCCCCTCTGTCTTGTTCTTCTCGTTCCGCTCATGTCGCTTCTTGAATTCCTCATCAGTTTTCCTCTTGTTCTTCAATGATACGTGAAGATCATCCGTCATCCAAGGAATGATCTTTTTCGGGGGATCCTTCCTGGCCTTGTTCACTATATCTTTCACCCTTAGACACACCTTTTGTTGCCATTCTCTTTTGACTAGTGCCTCATGCTCGGGATCCCATGTGAATCGTTCTTGCACGTAAAATTCCAAAGAATAGAAAAAAAATTAATTGCATTGTGTTAGTAGGTATACATAAATGCATGTACATAAGTGTTCATGTTCATTTGCAACAAAACCCATAATAAGTGGTCATGTTTTAAACGTAATAAAGATAAAACACACAAATTATCATGTAATGCGTCAGTTCTAATTCCAATTACATATATAGACCTTTCTGTAACAGATACATAAAAAAAAAGAGAGTTAAGACACTTATTGGCTAAAAGATTGCTTCAAAGACATATGAATTTAATGCAATGTAAATATAGGTGATTATAATTAAGAATAACTAAATAAATAAATCATTCTCACCTCAAATAAGAACTCTGTAGCTACCAGCAGCCCTCATTAAACCCCCTTTTGTTTAATTTCCAGAACTTTTACTTATCCCTCAAATCAACATTCACCTTTTGCCACTCTCTCTCATCTCTTAGCTTCCTCATTTATTGATTCTCCAATTATTTTCATGCCTTCAATTCCCACTTAAATTAGTACAAAAGACATTCTCCAGTTATATTTCTGGAAAGAAACGGACAGAGTTCCGCCTAAAAATGGATCATATCCCAGGCTTTAAGCCATACATTACTTCCCAACAATAAATACAACTACAAAAGACATTCGCACACTCAACGGGCCACACGCCCAGAGTACACCAAACATCTCAATGGATCACACATCCGAATCATTGGGGTTTACATTCACACACCACCAAGTATACATCAAGCTTGTGTGTGTAAGCAAGTCCTAACCTTCTAATAATAGCGTCATGGATGGTGATGATGAGATTCATATATATATATATATATATATATATGTGTGTGTGTGTGTGTGTGTGTGTGTGTGTGTGTGTGTGTGTGTGTGGGGGTCTGTGTGTGTGTGTGTGTGTGTGTGTATTTCTGAAAAGAAACGGACAGAGTTCTGCCTAAAAATTGACCATGTCCTAGGATTAAAGCCATACATTACTTCCCTATAATAAATAAAAGTACAAAAGACATTCGCACGCTCAACAGGTCACACGCCCAGAGTACACCAAGTATGCATCTTAACGGATCACACATCCGGAGCATTGCTGTTTACATCCCAAAAATCAAGAAAATAGGATCAATGTTTATGTTGCATACATGTTCGATGAATTTAAGTGATATGATTGACGTTTAAGGCTTATGATGTACCTAAATCAATTTATCTACCAATACTTATGCAACTTAAATCAATGTTGGTATGATGTACCTAAATCAATGCTAGCATACCAACCAACGTACCATATTGTAAAGCTTAAAGCCTTTACCTTAAAACAATTCCACAAAAACCTCTTGTGATCCTCAGGGGCGTCTCTCTAACACGTGAAGGCGTCCTTGTAATAAGTTCGAATGGTCTCGAATATGGCTCGTGCGACATCTCGATGACCAAACCTACGATAGAGCATTGCCTACAAATTAGATGAAAATGTAGTACACCTCAAGTTCATGGATTTTGAAAGTGAATGACACTTACCACATGTCGGTGTTAGGCACAAGTGGTACCCTTGTCAATAGCGTGCTAGGGCCCTCCAACGAATCTCTGGAGGTTGCGTCTTTTGAGAGTCGTACTGGGCGATGGATTTGCTCGAACCATCCATGTGTACCTACTCCTGCGCAACGTTAGGTAAATCAGTTAGATGAGTGCATGCATTTAAATTAGAAGATTGTAAGCCAAACGACATTAAATATGATACACTTAGCAATGTTGGACATTGTGCTATGAATGTGACAAAATGCATGAATACATTTGAGCATCAAGCAATACGCATTCTGACATGAAAACATGTTATTCAAATAACATAACAAATATAGGTAAAAACTGCAACAGCAGTTTGCATACATTTAAAATACTCAACACAAGCTCCAACACATAAAAATACAAGTTGCGCATAAATTAGTCATCAACGTGCACTATATAAACATTGAATCGGTGAAGTAGTCATCATCATCCTTATAAGCACTATCATTGTCTTCTTCTGGTAACCCCTCGTGCCAATCCTCTTCATATCCACCATCGATGGCGTCAGCCTCCTCGTCCACATTGGCATCTGTGTCATTTTCCTCTTCTTGAACGATATCAACATCATCCTCTATGTCAATATCTCCTAAATTTGGCGGGTTGTCGTTTTCATCTATTTGGAATGGTGTATCATCTTCAGGGGCATCTATTATTGACCTTGGTTTTATTTTCAACACTGCCCACCAATCCTTTTTACTATTGTCTTTCATAGGATAAGGCATAAAGCAAACTTGAATAACTTGACTTGCAAGGACAAATGGATCATACTTGGGATATCTCTTCGTGTGATTGACATCAACCAATTTGTATGTATCATGAACAATAACACCATTAACGCAGTCCTACCAATTACACTTAAACAAGATCGTCTTATATGGACGAATATCCCTAACATAGTGCAACTCAATTACATCCTGGACAATGCCATAATATTTCTTTCCATCTGTTCCTTTCACGCACACGCCATAATTCATTCTTGACTTGCTTTTCCCATATTCATATGTATGGAAGTTGAAGCCATTGATGTAATAATGATCCCAACAACGAACATGCCTTTTAGGGCCATATGCAAGTGTTCTAAGGATATCGTTGTTGATGTTGGAGTGCAAGACCAACATGGCCGTCATAATCACAAATGGTCAAATATGTTGTCATTATTGTAAAACTACATAAATACTTCCTCAATGTAAGGAAAACACATTGTGGAAATACGTACATATGCTTTGACCCATTCTGAAAATCTTTCCTCAAACTTTGCCCACACATCCTCGACCCTAACACGAGGGTTTTGTTGGACCATCTCGACCTCAAAGATCCTACGCAATGTAAGGAGAATACCATGCAGTCGTGTTTAATGTATATACATTTTCATCCATATGTAATATAGAAACTTACCGTTTATATTCTCCTACCAACCATAATTCGATAGCACATATGCATGCACCAATCGATGATCCAAATGATCCAAGAACCACACACTGCCCTCATTTGGGACATATCCAACGTTACGGGAGAAAATGTCCGGAAGTTTGGCATTAGATTTGTCCTGGTCAATGTTCATCACATTTCTGGGCAAATCCCGTGCACTAACATCAACACTATCATCAAAATAGTTTGCAATGAAGTTCGTTATCTCTTCCATTAAGTACGTATAGTAAATTGAAGACTCAACATGTGCTTTATTGCCTACTTTCCCCTTTAAATGATGAACAAACCTGTAATCCAATAAATTGAAACGTCATTTGTGTATGCAACTTGAGACACGATTTCCATGAATCATATCATACCTTTCATAGTCACACATCCATTGATATTGAAGAGGGCCTCCGAGTTTCAATTCAGTAGGTAAGTGGATAGGTAAATGCTCCATTACATTGAAGAATGCGGGGGGGAAAAACTTGTTCCAACTTGCATAATATTTCTGCAATGTTATTCTCTAAGCGGACTATGTCATCAACATGCAACTTGGAGGAACACAAATCTCGAAAGAACCGGCTAAGCTCGGTTAGCACATTCCAGACATTGTGGGTAAGAGATCTCTAAAAGCCATAGGAAACAAACGCTACATGAAAACATGACAATAATGGCTTTTTAGGTTATGCAGTGAAGCATTTCTCATATCCACACACCTACTCAAGTTTGAGGCATAACCATCTGAGTATTTCAGTTTACGGATCCATTCACACACCACCTTTCTGTGCTCCTTTTGTAAAACATATGGAGCTTGTGGCATAACTTCTCGCCGGCTTCCTTCACCAGCTTCAACAACGCAGACATTAAGTCTCCTACGTTTAATATGGGTAAGCATGTCCTTCCTCACGTTGAGGTCATCTTTTGTTTTATCCTTTGCATTCATCACCGTGTTAATTATTTGCTCGAAAGCATTTTTCTTAATGTGCATGACGTCAAGGTTGTGCCAAATTAATAGCTTGCTCCAATAAGGGGGTTCCCAAAATATACTATGTGTTGTCCAATTGTGAGACTATCCATAGCCATCCATTTTTTCCTTGTGATTTGCTAGCATTGGGAGCGAAGACCAAACCTGCTTCCCGGTCAACATAGGAGGAGGTTCAGAATGGTCCTCCCTGTTTTTGTAAAATGTAAATTTATAACGCCGAAATCTCTGGTCCTTTGGGAGAAATTGGTGATGACAGTCAAACCAGGATTGATTGTTCCCATGGGCTAGCCTGAATGCTTTTGTGTGTTCCATACAATAGGGACACGCTAATCTTCCAACAGTCATCCAGCTAGAGAGTATGCCATAAGTAGGGAAGTTACTCACAGTCCAAAGAATAGCAACTTTCATTAAGAAATTTTGCCTCAGGGACACATCTTATGTCAGTATTCCTTCATTCCACAGTTGCACAAGTTCTTCAATAAAAGGTTGCATATATATGTCCAAATTTCCTTTTGGATTCTTTGGACCAGGAATGAGGAGAGCAATGAACATGAACTATCTTTTCTTACACATCCATGGGGGCAAATTATAAGGGGTCACAATCACTGGCCAACATGAATATGTTTACCATAATGGCCAAATGGTGAAAAGCCATCAGTGCACAAGCCTAGCCTTACATTACGTGGTTCGACAGCAAATGAAGGATAGGAAGCTTCTAGATGTCTCCATGCCTCGCTATCCGGTGGATGTGCCATGACCCCAGGAGGGCACCTGTGCCCATGGTGTCATCTCATACTCTCAGCAGTTTTCTTTGTTGCATAAAGACGCTGTAGTCGGGGTCCAATGGAGAAATATATTAGTTGCTTCCTTGGGATTTGCCTTCCTTCTTTGCTCGTCCTCAAATATCTTCCTTTATCACAAAAAGAGCATCTATCTGGGCCATCTGCGTCCTTCCAAAATAACATGCAACCATTGGGCCAAACATCTATTTTACGATGTGGAAGTTCAAGGCCCGCAAACAACTTCTTAATCTCATAGTAATTGCGCACCATGTCATTGTTATTTGGGCATATCTCCTTCATAAAGGATGCAATACCATCAACTGTTCGATGGGGCAGATTATACTCACATTTTAGATTGGTAAGCCGTGCAACAGCTTTCAGTAGTGACATTTCACATCCCTCGTACAATGGTCTCTCTGCTTCCTTGAGGAATTCAAGGAATCTTTTCCCCTCTGAAATTGGTTCATGCTCCTCATTGTGCGACAACTCTTGTAATAACGCGAATGACGCAGGTGCGTAGGCATCCATCACCATATCCCTCATAGGGTTGGGTATTACTTGTGCATTAGATGAGGAAGTTGCAGCTCCATCATCTTCGAGGAATGTTTCACCATGATGCACCCATCTGTAATAGTTTGGACGAAACCCTCGCCGGTCCAAATGTAACTTGATCGTGTCTACATCAAGGTATGTTACATTGCAACACTTCACGCAGGGGCACTTCGATTTTTGGCACCTCTGTAACTCTTTTTACGCACAAGCAAACTTAATAACCTCATCCACTTTCTAAACGAATACCTTGCTTAGATACTTCCCCTCTGTTCTATTGTACATCCACTCCCGACTTGGATCCATTGTGTCATGAGGAACTGCACATATTACTAGCCAATCATGTTAATACTATTCGGAATCATGCAATGAATGCAATTACATATATCTAATGCAGTCCTTGCTCGATAAGTTAAGTAAACAACAGACAAAGGTAACTAGTAAGAATAATTACTTTTTATCTAAATTCAACTGCACTGTTATCATAATTAGATTTTATTCAATTCGATTATTGTGACTTTGTACTAATTTCAATATTACGAAAAGGGATACTCATACAATGTAAACTATGTTTCTTGGTCATATGCAGAATTTTCTTATGGATAAAATGTACTGTATGGCCACAATCTCACTAGTAAATATGTCTTCCAGCTCATAATTTCTTTCCATCACGCCTCAATAAACCTCAGTACTAATGATAATTGACAAAATGGATACAATAATACCTTCTAATATCTGTCCCAATTTTGTAGTTTTAAAGAGATTTCGATGTATGCAGTTTTACATCTATATCTAATTTTGGTAGCTAAGAAAATTGACAAAATGGTTCAGAGATAAATTTCAGATTTTGTAGCAGCCATCACCTGTCAAACCTTACCCTCAAAGCAGCCTACTTTTCTTGTAATTTAAATATTGTAGCCTAGATGCTTTATGACTATCTTTTGTGAAACAAAAATGTTTATTTTCTTCTGAATAATCCATGTCTGATAACATGACACTTATAAGAGTTTGTCAGACCACATGAAGTTAGAATTGAGAAGTTTCAAAATCTCACCCGAAATACTTAGATCACTAGTAGATTGAGTAAACCACTAGTATTTCATCTATCAATACAATATATGTGTCCCATTGATTGAAAAGAACGTATTACATCCTGTAATAAGATTCAATCATATAAAAATGTAATATTTCAGTGCAAGGTATTGCAAAGTTACCGAGCACATGTACTTACCAATGATCAAGAGGGGATGGTTGCAAACCACAAAGCAACGGGCACCTACTTATGACTTTGGGAATTGAAAGCTCGCAATAAGGGGTGAATACCTGCTCTATTTGCCAGTAATGAAACGGATATTAGCTGTTGTGCTAGCTGATTAATGTAAATATACATAAAGGGGTATAGATAATTTCCAAAGATTTTTAAAGAATATTTTTTGACTAAAATATATGAAACGCTGCTTCTAAATCTCAAACGTTAATACTATCAACTTTTCAAAAAACACTGCTTAAAACGCTAAACGCTACTTGAAATGCTAGTCAAAACACTAGTTTACCGAATACTAAAAATTAACCAATTAGTGTATTGATCTAGTCAAAACACTAAAAGCTGTTGCCGAACACGGTTTCAGTAAACAAGTCTTCTGATCATATCGAGTGTATTATATTCTTTGATGAGGTTCATATTAGGTTAGGCAAACTCTAATCTTAGTTACAATAGGTATTGATACAAATAATTTCTTTTCTTAATAGAGTAGAAAGTGAGTTATTACGATCATGCTGATGTCAGATTTTTGTCTTAGTGAAAAGTACTGTTGATTTTAATCATGCCAAAATGGATGAATCATGCTGATTCTAGATTAGTTACAATCACGTCAAAAACCCAGTCTTTTTCAAATAAAAAACTAGCTAGGGTTAGCATCATTTAGAATGAAGTATATATGGCTAATTTCAGAAGTTTTTAACTTTTCTAAAGCATTGTAGAGGTATTGACTTGATTACTTGAAACAACGGCACTAACGAAAGAATTAATGTGCTCACACCTTTGAACAAATTACAAGCAAAAAGAGGAATTAACGAGACAAATTCTTTCATTAGAATGATGATTATGTTATTGGCAACAAAAATTAAGGATATTAGAAAATGCTACTGGGATTCTAGCTGAGTACTCCCTTCAAGCTTATCAAGAATGTTATTTTTTGTTTTAAACTCCTAGCTCGAATTGACCCGATCCCAGCAAGACCAATGTCAAATTAACATGAGGAGCATTGTTAGCATTTTCCTAATAAGTTTCTTGGACAAATTTATAGTAGAACCAAAGATGATTAAAATCCACATTGACTGGAAATGACTAAACCTAATATCAAGCCACTATTGTGACTTATTTCTGTTTGATTCAAAATTATGGTAAGTTCTTTTGGATTGTTTATGCCTTTTAACTAGAAAAAAAGTTCAGGTTCAAATCCAGTGTATGTTCATTCCATTTTGCTCAGCAAAGTGTTTGATGAAATATTAACCCATACAAGGGTAAATTTTACCTAAACTTAGAGGTCAGAGACTCAGAGTAGTATTTTACAAAACCAGTGCTTGTAAGTTGGTCCCATTGCCCAGCTGATTTCGTATTTTAGTATCAGATGATTGCACATTAAATTCAGGAATTGCAGATTATTCAGCCTGCCCAAATTCTTGGAAATCTCGCCTGAGTTTCAGTTATTTGAAAGATCGGAGTACAACATCGATGAAAGTACTCCCTATTTCCCTTGGAGTATTAATCATGCCCTTAAAACAGTTATGGTAAAGATACACTATCTTAAGCTTCTGTAACTTTGCCAATATCAGTGTGGAAACTGCCAACCAAAGTTTCTAGGCTCTAAGTCGAAATACTGAGGGTTACTGAGGTTCAGAGATTCTGAGGGCCCTTGAAAACCCATTACATAGCCTCAAGAATCATAGTGTTTAAAACTGAGAGGAGCCCTAGTTAAGGGAGTATATATGTACATTAGATTTTTGTTCTACTGCTGTAAAAACATTGGCATATGGAGCTTGAAGAAGGTGCTCAGGAACAACCCTATAAAGAAGTTCCATCGAATGTCCAAGACTTCAAGGGAATGCCCTCAAGGATGAAGACCATGAAGGCGTTAAAATGAAGATGGAGCTTGTAAGTTGTAAGGTTCTTTGATCCCATGCCCAAAGAATGCAAAATTATCCTATTCCCTGAAGCAACTTTTGGAACATGAGATCAATTCATCAATGGCAAGGTCATCAATATGACATTAGAAAAGCACATTCACAAAGGAACCCTAACTCACCAAACAATTGCAATCGAACGTAATTGATAGAACTAAATTAGAATACTTGCCTGAAGAACCTGCTCGTGCAAACAACTCACTGGAAACACCAAACCGTGGCTGAACTGCCGGCTTTGAACCCTAATTAACTTCCAATGCACATCCAACAAGAGACCGTGAGTGAGAATTATTGGGATGTAGAGAATATAGAGAGCAAGAGGAGGCGGAAAACACCAACCTTGTCGTCGGAATGTCGCCTGTCGTCGCTGGAAGAGAGAGCAAATGTCACGAGTTAATCTAGCTGAGCGAGGAGAAGAGAGGGTCGATGGAGTGGAACTGGAGACCGAGCTGGGTGAGAAAAATTAAAATAGAACGCAGAGGTTGAGACCGCAGTTTGAGACTGGCAAATTACGGTCTCTAAGTGAAACCGTAATTGAGGATTTGATATCTAAAAGTAGTCTCGTTTTGAGTCCAACTAAGAAACGGTCTCAGTTAGAGTACAAATTTCCATTCGGTCTCTAAAATCAGTTTCAAGAAATCCCCCATTCTGGCAAATGAAGAAGCTTGAATTTTTTTCCAAACTTCGAGACTGGAATTTTTGGTCTCTAAGTGAAAACCCTTCTAGAAGTTTGGTCTAAAAAATCAGAGACCAAAATTTATTTTGGTCTCTAACGGAAACCGTGCAAGGAGTTTCGTGTCTAAATCTGAGACCAAAAATTTCTTTGGTCTCTAATGAAAACCAATTTTGGAGTTTGGTATCTAAATCTGAGACCGAAATTTTTTTGACGGTCTCTAATTGAACCCAAAATCACATTTGGTCTCCAAAATCTGAGACCAAAACTTGTGTTAGTCTCAAGTGGAGACTGCATGTTGATTTTGATCTCTGAATTGATTTCAATTTGATACCAGCATTTTCGGTCTCTGAATTCGGTCTCCAAATTTAATTAGAGACCGTTTTATTTTTCGGTCGCTATTTTCGGTCTCTATTAACACAGATTGTTGTAGTGTATACATACTTAAATCCTTCATCTTTATCAACGTGCGACAACACCCACTTTTCATACTCCAACACGCCCCCTCACGTGTGCGCTACTAATAAGGCCCAACACGTGCACACAATTTTAATCAAACGGGGACGATAGCAAATTAAGATCGAGCAACTATTAGGGAAAAAACAGAGTTTTAATATTTATAAACCCTAAGTGCAAGGTGTATCGTTGAGCACTTGGGGTGTCGTCCGTAGGGAGTTATGTTTCCAACTATTAAGGCTAACTAAAACGTCTCGAGTTAGGCAAAATCAAACGAAAAGAGAGTAAACTAAACTACACTAACAAACATAGAAAAGGCAACTTAGAGTTGTGATTTGACCAATGGACAAACCAACTAATTGAGAAGAGTCCTAACCTACCCAAACTTCATCATGAATGAGAGATGGTCGGTTGCACCATCGAAGACCACACAAGCCCTCTCTCAGGGGTCATGAGCTAGTCTAATTAGCCTAACCACCTATTTTCATGGGATTAGCCCAATTAGACCACAAAATTAGCAACCCCCGAACCTAACTTGAATCGGATACTATTTTCATGTCTCGAACTCGGCTATTCCCTCTCCCACACTAGCTAATTGACCTCACCTCTCAACATAAGTTAATCGCCCAAAAATATGGATGAAAGCTCTTTCAAGCATGTCATCGAACACATGGAGGGCATGAGAGAAAACTCTAAGTTCTAGGCATAGAATGGTTAGGCCAAATACAAGACTAATTAGCCATCAAGAGGCTAATCACAATCCAAGCCAACATAATCTACCAACTAAACATCACAAACACATGAAAACCTAAACTAGCAAACAAGAACATGAACTTGAACAAGAGAAGAAGGAGAACGAAATAAATCAAATCTAAACAACTAAATAAACATGAATTAACAATGAAAACTAAAGATTGAACTAAACAAAACAAATACAAGAATCAAACTAGCAAAACATAAACAAGAACAAGATATGAAATAAAGAGAGAAAAGCGAAGAAAATTTAGTCTTGAATTGATAGAAGGAACTTGAAATCTAAAGGTTGAATCCAAGATTATAATCTTCAATCCTAAACTAATCCTCCTATTGAGGTTTTTATTTGCTAAAACCTAACCTAAACTACCCTAAAAATCACCAGAGAGAAGCCCCAAGTGACCCCCCGTGCGACCCCCAGAAAACTGGCCAAAGAGGTGTTTTTATCGAGGAAGCAGGCCCGAAGCACGACCATGCGCCACCACGCACGGTCAAACGCACGGCCACCGGTGCGTGGCTGTGCTCTCCTATAGGATAACCGTACACTGTTCTTTTCCACTTCTTTCTACTCCCGGGGATTGTCGGACCTCTATTCCACCTCAAAATGCATCCCAAATGCTTCATTTCTTATTAAAGTTGGTAAGTTTCTCGTCTCTTTGGCAAAACTCTTAGAAAACAAGCAAACCAACCAAATAAGTACATTATTAACCGAAAGAGGCAAATTTGACCCTTTCTCCTTAAGATTTGACATAAAAAAAATGAGAAAAGTGGGTCAAATAAGGGGTAAAATGATGTCAAATATCGGTACAACAGCAACCTATTTTGATACCATGTTAAATTTTTATACAAGCTCAAATGAGGTTCCAACCCAAAACTAATTAGCAATGAATTGAGTAACTCACAAGCTTATACACATGTTCAAACCCTTTATTTTTATCAATGTGGAACGACACTCACTTTTCATACTCCAACATCACTGCATCGGGTTTGAGCTCGATCTACTGGTCTTACTTAAGTATTAAATGATCTAGTTTTCTTTTCCTTCTCCGATAGCTTTTCCTCAGCGGATATGCAAGATCATATATTAATTATTATGTGGAATATAATAATTATAAATGTTGATTTTGTAGGAAATAAAAGCTATTTGAGTCCCTAATAACATGAAGCAAAATGATAAGTGTCTTGTTGCAAGACATTTCATAAGTGTCTTGTTTTGACTAAAAAATCATACTATTATATTTCTAAATTTAAAAAAAAACAGCATGATCGAATCCTGAAAGCATATTACAACTTATAAATTATACAAAATTATCTTTTTATCTATAATTTGTCACAATTCTAAAATACAGGTATCATATGTACTCGCGGATAGGGTTAATGCGATTAAGGTATTATTTAATACTTTGTCGGCATAACCAATGAATATTTAAGTTAGCAATTCATAATTAAATATAATCATTGAAAAATTTATGATTTTAAATCATAAAATATGTTAATTTATTATAAGATAAGATATTTAAAAGTATCTTATAGCAAAATATATATCACTGCCCTAATATAATTGTCGGTAAGGATGCCTACTGGAAGTAACATAATCCTAGTGGAGGAGATGATTGGTGCAAAGGAAGTCGCTAACGTGTGGGATGGCACATAAGGAGAAGCTTCCAGTTTACTGGTGTTGCTTCGGTTTAGCATGTAATTTTTCTTTTACGTGCGTCGACATGGGTCCTTGTGTCTTTCCATTATGTCGTAATTAGACGTACAATTTCCCCATAAAATCGATGTCTCTCATTGAAACGTCATCCGCGTATGTCGTCTACGTACACTCTATGTCCAAATAAGAGGGACTGTCACGTTTCATCATCTGTTTCAAGATATGTTCGTGTTCTGCTTAAATATATAGCAATGATGTTTTGTGCACTGTTGGGTTTCTTGGTTATTTGCAATGCTTAAATATATATTATCAAGCTTAGCTCTCTAATGTTTGAATCAACTATGTTCGTGTTATGCTTAGTTGCTATGCATAAATATATTATTATCAAGGCCAAATATTTAACGTTTGAATGATCGCTATTACATTCCTTGCAGATGAGCTATTTTCATTTTATAGTCATATTATCCCTTGAGACCTTTAAGAAACAAAAAGTATCAAATGAGCGTCAATGACTTCCATTGCCCCTCTATTTTGATCCCTACCGTTGTCCGAATAAGGCCAAAATAATATCGATAAATGGAAACAAGAGGCTTAAGTATTTAAACCATCTTTTTCCAATTTTGATAAGAAATAAGCATGGTACATGGTACATAAAGGGAAAGAAGGGGGGGGGGGGCGATGAACGGGTGGCAAGGACTGCGCTAACTTTGATCATTAAGTTTAAGCTGCAATGGCAATAAAGATGAGGAAGATTCATTACTTGTGTGGTCATTCTAGATTCAATCGCTTAAGAAATACAGTGAGTATAGAGAAGATATGGAGAACATTAATGGTTCAAAGAGCAAGAGAAATAAATGTACATAGCAGAAGAGCAAGAATGAGTTAATCAAACTAGATTTGACTATGGGTGGTAATGTACACATTCAAAACGGTTTCATTTGCATGCAAATTTATCACTTAAATAATACACATTTAAAACCTATATACCTTTTTTACTCTTTCAAAGACAAGCTGGCCGATATATTGCTAGAACTGCGACACATGTCGGGTCAAATTGGAGCAACCTGCCTTGTTGAACTATAGGCCTATAGGACAAAGCTTGGGGAACTGCACCATCCGTTTTAGTAAATGGAGTACAGTGGGGCGGACTCGATCGTGAATTGAACGTATTGACCATTTCAGTTACATTGTAACAATATCATTAAAATCTGTTTGACTTGAAACCCACCCTGCATTGCAAAGAAAAGCGAAGCGGGGTAGCCTGCCCTGTAAGCTGTTGACTTACGACCAAGGTTGGGTTTAATGCGGGAGTGGGTACAGGTAGGCCTGCGTTGAACCAATCTAATCTCAGCTCTACCCATTAGGCCCTATCTCATGCAATCGAGTGAGTCACAAAATGATAAATTGGAGCTTAAGCATAGAATGAGCGGCTAGGAATTTCTTTCATTGATACCACAAAGAGAATTACACCATGCTATATATTGGCAAGAGTTCAAGAAGAACCGAAAATCTCTACCTATCTTTCGAAATAAGCAACAAAATATTTGTCAAAGATATTTATCAAAAATAAAAGATTTACAATATTTATCATATCACTCCCCCTCAAATTGGAACATGTGGATTGATTATACCAAAATTGGACGTAAGAAACAAAAATTGTTGCTTGCCGAGAGCTTGAGGGAAAATGTATGCCACTTGCCGTTTGGAAGGAATATATCCAATAACCAATTCTCCAGATAAAAGTTGTTTGCAAAAAAAAGTGACAGTCGATCTCTATCTGCTTGGTTCTCTCATGAAACATTAGATTCTTAGGAATATGTAATGCTGCTTGATTGCCATAGAAGAACTACATAGGATGTTTCACAAACACCCACATAGTAGCTAGAAAGAACTTGATCCAAATTAGATCACTAGTGACAGCAGCCATGGCCCTGTATACTGCCTCAGCTGATGAACAGGACACTGTAGTTTGCTTATTAGTTTTCCAGGATATTAGAGATCCTCCTAGTGTCACGAAATAACCAGTAAGAGACCTTCTTGTAATAGGATATGCTCCCTAGTCTGAATCACATAAGGCAACAATTTTTAAATTAGAATCACTCCGTAGCAAAATCCATTGGCCAGGATTGTCCTTAAAATAACGCAACACGCTTTTTGAAACCTCCATATGAACTTCTTGAGTTGCCTGCATGAAGTGAGATAAGATGTGAACTGAATAACTCAACTCAGATCGAGTAAGAGTCAAATAAATAAGTCTTCCCACAAGACATCGATACTGTGTAGGATCACTAACAAGGTCACCTATCGCCAATCCTAACCTATGATTTATTTCCATCAGAAACTCAACTGGTTTGGCCCCAATTAGGCCACATTCTTCAACAATCTCAAGTGTATACTTCCTTTGACATAAGAACAAGCCCTTTTCATTTATGGAAATTCAATGCACAAAAAATACTTCAATGGTCCTTAATCTTTAATATGAAAACAACTGTTAAGATAAGCCTGGAACTAAGCACATAGTTCTCTATCATTGCTTGTCAATACTAAATCATTGACATAAACAAGCAAAGCCATGAATTTGTCACCCTTTTTGGAGGTGAACGAGGGATAATCTGCATGGACCTAACAAACCCATATTCGAGAAGCTCAGAAGATAACTTTGCAAACCGCTGCCGAAGAGCCTACTTCAGTCCATATAAAGACTTTTGAAGGCGACACATCTTGTTAGGATTTGTGGTTTTGAAACCGAGAGGTAAGGTTATATAAACCTCTTTTTCCAAATCCCCATGTAAAGGTCTCAGTGTAGTCAAACCATTCTACCTATTTACCTCCTTGTATCACTAAACGCACTTTGTACCTCTCAATGCTTCCATCAGAATGGTACTTTACTTTATACACCCATTTGAAGTTAATGGACTTTTTTGCCCGAGGTCGGTTAACAACAGACCATGTTTGATTCAATTCCAAAGCTTCTATCTCTTTTGCCATATCTTCCCTCCATTTAGGATCTTTAATTGCCTTATAAAAGAAACACTTTTAGTGATAGCAGCTAAATAATCTCGATGTGCATCAGAAAATCACTACATGTAATATAGTTAGCTATGGAATATGGTTTACTTGAGGATGCCTTTTGGATCGGGGTTGCACTTAAAGAGGGGTTTGTAGGATGAGCCATGTAGCAGATATAGTCCTATAGGTGTTTTGAAGTCTTGCGGGCCTGCTTTGCAGCTTCCTATGGACCTGTAACATCAACTGGACTGCTCCCCTGTCTGCAGGCCCACCTGAAATTATTTCCCCATCTCCTGCACCATTTAGGCCGCTTTCTGTCTCAGCTAGCCCACTTATCCTCATGACCTCATCTCCTATAGGCCATCTGTCGTAGGTTCACCACCAGCCACGGGCTTAGGTTCATTGCTTCGATTGGCCGACCTGTGTTCTGCTCTTGTGCACAAGAAGTAGCTAGGCATTTGTTATTTAATTTTTAAGGTGGTAGGTAAGTTAGTTGTCCCAAATTCGAAACTTGCTCTAGCCTTCATGATTTGCCTTCTTTTTCCTCTTTTCTTTTTGCTCACTAATTTCTTTTCTTTTCTTTGGCTACTAAATGCTGTTGTGTAAATTACCACAAATGCATAGTGCCGATGTAATTAGCAATGACAAGTACGGCTCGTGTCCACGGGGAACTTGATTCCAACGACCAAAATTAATCGTAACACTCAATCTAGGCAATCAGGTAATTGGGTTGAAGATTACTAAAAAGAATACTAAAATGCAGAGGGACAGAAAGTATAAATCACAAATTAGGGATAATCATCACTCTATTATGCTTTACGAAGCAATAACTAAGCCACATAGATCTGCCCATGTAAATCTTTGGACTAGAAAAATTACAAGTCAAAATTCATCTACGCCTTCTTTCGAAGGTCGTTAGACTGATCAAAGAACCCTAATTACCTATTTTCATGGAATTAGAACTGTCAAAGCCACTGAATTGAGTAACCACTACTCCCAATCAAAACCCTAATTGTCTTCACATCAAGGTATTCAATCGCTTAGGCAGTCGTACCTAGATAAAGGATTCAACTTTCGTTGACCTCCTAAGCCCTAATCATGAACAGTGAAATAGAACCTTTTCGAGACTTTCATCAAGCGCTTGGCATACTAAGTAAGAATGCAATGCATAAACATGAGCATAATCAACAAAAGCTAAGGTCATAACTTGATTAATATAATAGGGGTTATTCCCAACCTAAGAATGAAATTTAGCCTCTACACATAATCAAAATCATAATTCCAATATCTAATTTGCTGAACATGGATGAACATCAAAAGAACTAGAAAGAAATTGCAAAAGAGAAGAGAATAGAGGTGCACACTCGAATTGATCACGATAATAATTCAAAAAAAAAAAAATCTTAGATCATCACCAATTCAATGCAAAAGGAGTCTTCCAAGTTTCTCCAGTAAAACCTAATTTCACCCTAGGAAAGTGTTCTGTAATGAAAATAAAAAATGTCCCTAAAATAAAACCCGGAAAAATAATTAATACACGAAAACTGCCAGGACGCACGGTCGTGCATCAAAGCACGATCAACCATGTGCCTCACAAAACTAGATGTGCAGGATCAAGCGTCAACCGTGTGTACCTCTATGCGCAGCTACGGGTTGAGGACTGAAAACTGTAGGAAAAATGTACGGTTGTACACTAATCATGCACTCTTTTGGGCTCTTTAACCTTGATTCTCTAAGCTTCAGGGCTTCATTAGGACCTCTTTTCCTCCCCGGGGCTTGTCTCCATGGCTTTCTTAATTTCTGTGAAAACCAAGGAATTCCCCATCTTCTTGGCAATAAGTCCAAAAATAGGAAAATTTATTTTAAAGCAAACTATGCACTAATGGATTCAAATCTAGCCCATTCTCATCAAGATCTGAAATGAAAGTAGTGAGAAAAAGGGTCACGAAAGTTACAGTAATTTGGTGAGATATAGCAACAACATAAAACCACAGGGAAATTTAGTGAGAATTTAGTGAGATAATTAATCAAATACTACTCAACCCCCCCCCCCCCCAAAATATCCACTAGCTGCAAATTTTTTTTAAAAAAATAAGTTATATCGAATGATGACAATATAAAACCATTACTTGAGCATTATATATACTAGTATAAACCCGTGCTATGCACGGTGCATGATGAAACAGATATTTAAAAAATACGTATCATTGAAAAAATTAAAAAATTTATCGATACGTAGTTAGTGGAAAAAATAAAAAGTTGTGAACTTCATAAATAGCAACTGAGATAAATAAAGTCAAACAAAAAATTAATTGAATCATGTAGGATTATTTAAAGATGTAGAATTAGTGGTTTATATTTAGGGATGGGAGTTCTACCCAAACCCGAAAAATTCGAAACGAACCCTCTTTATTTATGGTGGGTTCAGGAACAAAAAATGGGGGAAAAACAGGTATGGGGCGGGTGTGCCAAAAACGGGTATAGGTATGAGTACGGATCGGGTACAGGAATACCATACCCAACCCCGCCCCATATCCAAACCCGATTTTTTAAAAAAAAAAATTCTGGAGCTGAAGCGAGTAGGCTGTAGTGAAAAAAAGGCCCAAATCTGTACCTAAATACATATTGTGCTATCAGATTCAGCTGACAGCTACTCTTATGCACCTACAAATTTGATATTTTGTAGGGACACAATGCATTTCAATTATGAGTATTATTTTTTAAACTTAATAAACCCGACGTGTATTATTTTAATTTTGAATATGTAGGTAGAGATTTAATAAGGGGAAAATCCATGTAAAAAAGTATTCTTCATTTAGTTTTGAATCTTTAAAAATTAAACTTAATGAACCCGATAGGTGTCATTTTTTACAATGTATATGTACCAAAATAAAACCTTAATAACTCAAAAAATCCGATGGATATGGGTAGGGTATGAATTTTTAAAACCCGACGGGTATGGGTGTGGGGATGGGGATGGTTTTAGAAAATGAGTATGGGTGCGGGTACGACTCCACTCACCCTGAACCCACCCCACACCCATCTCTATCTACATTTAATAGATGGCCACCCGTAGATAATAGGATTATTATATATTCTTTACAATTTTTTTTAAAAAATAATAATAAAGACATGATTTATTTAGGGAATGTACCTTTTTTTAATAGATATAATTAAAGGCTTTGATTTAATAGGTGATTAACTTTTACGGTTGAGATTACACTAAATAAATCACTCATGTTGTAGCATTTTAGGTTTTTCCAAAATTATAATTTTTACTAACTGTTTGAGATTTGTTTAAGATAATAGGATTATCATATAGTCTTTTTCACATATAAGTGACATTATCAGGAATTTTTTAAAAAATAAAAATTATAAATGAGTATTTTACTTGAATAAGGTAGTTTTTTTAACTTTAAAATCTACGGTTTAGATTTAATGAATAAATATAATTGCCTATTTTTTTTCCTAGATAATTTTTTTGATTGAATTTTTTCCCTGGATAATTGGATTTTCATTTATCTTTTATAATGTATATCCAAAATTATGGGGGATTTTTCTTAAACAAATAAACGGATATCTTAGCTTTAAAATCAACAACTTAGATCTATTGCATAAATAATTTTTATTATTAAGATTACACTAAATCATGCAAATCACACTTGTTGCAGCATTCTAGGGTTTTCTAAAGATTACACGTTTTTTAACTACTCGATATTTTTTTAGATAATAGGATTATCATATATCCTTTATCACATAACCGAAATTATGATGGATGGTTCTAACAATAAAAATTATAGATTTGATGCATAAATAATTTATAACTGCATAAATAATTTTTATGGTTGAGATTATACTAACTCCACAAGTCACACTCATTGCAACATTCTAGGATATTCCAAAGATTATCATATTTTCTAACTGTTGAGCATTTTTTTAGATATTAGAATTATCATATATCCTTTATCGCATATAATCAAAATTATGAAGGATTTTTAAAAAATAAAAATTATAAATTAGTATTTTGCGTGGATAAAGTATTTTTTAACTTTAAAATCTACGATTTGGATTTAATGAATAAATATAACTACCTATTTTTACCCTAAATAATTTCTTTTGATAGATTTTTTTGCCTCGATAATTGCATTATCATCTAGCTTTTATCATGTATATTTTTAAATTCTGGAGGATTTTTTTAATGAAAATAAAAGGACGTCTCAGCTTTGAAATCGATCACTTAGATCCAATGCATAAATAAAATTTTTATGGTTGAGATTATAGTAAATCTCGCAAATTACACTCGTTGTAGCATTCTAGGATTTTTCAAATATTATCACATTTTTTAACTGTTTGGGATTTTTTTTGAGATAATAGAATTATCATATATCCTTTATCACATATAACTGAAATTATGAAGGACTTTTTTAAAAATTAAACTATAAATTGGTATTTTAATTGAATCAGGTATTTTTTTGTTAACATTAAAATCTATTTAGATTTAATGAATAAATATAACTACCTGGTGCTTTTATCGAGATTTTTCTAATAGAATTTTTTTCTTGATAATTGGATTATCATCTATCTTTGATCATGTATATCCGAAATCATAGGAATTTTTTAAATAAAAACAAAGAGATATGTTACATTTAAAATCAACAATGTAGAACTAGTACATCAATAATTTTTATGGTTAGGATTACACTAAATCCCACAAATCACTTTTGTTGTAGCATTCTAGAGTTTTCTAAAGATTACCATATTATTGTAACTACTTGATATTTTTTTAGATATAGGATTATAATATATCCTTTATCACATAACCGAAATTATGAAGGATTTTTTTAAAATATAAAAATTATAAATGGGTATTTTACTTGAATAAAGTAGTTATTTTTAATTTTAAATTTGCAGTTTAGATTTACTGAATAAATATAACTACCTAATTTTTTTCCTAGATAATTTTTGTTGATAGAATTTTTTTTTCCCCCTAGATAATTAAATTTTTATCTATCTTTTATCATGCATATCCGAATTCATGGGGAATTTTTTAAAATAAAAATAAATAGATATCTTAACTTTAAAATCGATGGCTTAGATCTAATGCATAAATATTTGTATCGTTGAGATTAGACTAAATCACACTCATTGCAACATTCTAGGGTCTTTTTGAAGATTATCATATTTTTTTAACTACTTGAGATTTTTTTAGATAATATGATTATCATATATAGTTTATCACATATAATCGAAATTATGAGTGATTTTTTAAAGAATAAAAATTATGGATTGGTTTTTCAGATTGGTTTTTCACTTCGATAAGGTAGTTTTTCTAACTTCAAAATCTACTGTTTAGATTTATTGAATAAATATAACTGCTTAGCTTTTTTTCCAGATTTTTTTTTTGGATAGAATTTTAGATCTAATACATAAATAATTTTTACGATTGAGATTGCACTAAATTCTGCAAATCACACTCGTTACAGCATTCTAGGGTTTTTCAAAGATTATTGCATTTTTTAACTGCTAGGAATTTTTGTATGGACATAGATATATTATAGACAGATATATTTTTTTAAAATTAATTTTAGTTTTTTACAAATCCAATGGTAGTAACTAAAAACAATCTTAATCTAACAGTTGAAAAATCTAATTTTTGAGACTTTAGATAAACAGTAGGATCCACAAGATTGTTATTATATATATATATAT
>JACYFF010031957.1:6500992-6529333 GCA_017589665.1 Selenicereus undatus | reverse complement strand
TTACACCATCCAAACATCTTACAATTAGTCGGGTAGCAAAAGTCTAGACATCTTACAACTTATTTCATGCTGGCTCAATTTGGAGTTCTGCTCCTCACTGCATCAGGTTTGAACTCGATCTACTTATCTCGCATAAGTATTAAATTAATGACCTCATTTTCTTTTCCTTCCTTGATTGCTTTTCCTCCCTGGTATGCAAAGTGTTATATATTAATTATTATGTAAAACATAGTAAATATTTATTTTGTGCAAAATGAAACTTATTTGGATCCTAAATAATGAATATCAGGAAGGATGCCAATTGGAAGTAACATTATCGTTGTGGAGGAGATGATTGGTGCAAAGGAAGCGGCCAATGTGTTGGATGGCGGAGAACAAGAACGTCGGAGTTCAACTCAAGGTGTTTTACGCTGCGTGGGTTCAGGTCAACCATGTAGTCCCCTTTACTGGTGTTGCCCTCATTTGGCTTGTCCCCTTACTTTAAAGTGCATGGATGAGCAATCTTGTGTGTTACCACCACCATTCTGTTAGCTGTACAGATTTCCAAGTAAGTTTATGTCCCTCATTCAAAAACCATATGCATATGTTGTCTAAATGTATGCCTAAATTAATAAGAGGGACTTTTTCATCTTATATTAATTTAAAATATGTATGTGTTATGCTTAAATAATATATATCAATAATGCTCAATATAATGCACTGTTTGGTTGCGTGATTAGTTACCATGCATAAATATACGCTATCAAAGTCAAATATTTAATGTTTGAATTATCACTAACACATATTAGCTATTTTTCAATTTTTAGTCTTATTATATATACCACTTGAGACTTAAAAAAAAAATAAATCAAATGAGGGTCAATGAGTTTCACTGCCCCTCTATTTTTCTCTATTTTCCTCACTAATGCTATCCGAATAGGGCAAAATTAATATCGATAATTAATGGAAATAAAAAAAATTTACCTAAACATTTAAATCATATTTTTCCAGTTTTGATAAGAAATAAGCATGCCACATGGTACGTAAAGCAGAGGATGAAGGAGGAACACGACGCCCGCTAATTATTCGGATTCCTCACTCTCATGACTTTAGTTTTTGGGTAACATTTTAATTAAGGCTGCTTTCAGCGTCCGCGGCCCACAAGAATTTCTCTTTCCATCCCTCACTCTCATAATGGCTTTTTTTTGGGTGACATTTTGCGATAATTATGGCTGCTTTCAATGTTCAGACCATTTTCACTGCTAATCCCGCTGCCCACAAGAATTTCTCTTTCCATGGGTGGTCTTCCCCTCACCTCGTGTTACATATCCGATTTGGGCCCGACTCTTCATTGGGCTGCTGCGTTGCTGTATTGTTAAGCTCCTCAACCCAGTGGCTGCCCTTTGTATTACTTCGCTGTTGTTCTGCATGTAGATGCAGTTTTAAATGGGAAAAAATCCTCGTGGAAACCCACTTCTCGACTCACAAAAATTTTGTGAGTTTCGAAGTCGTACAATTTCAACCCTTCTTGTCCGAACCGGTACCATACAAATATGCACCTCCGACTCCAGGACATGAATTTGTCCTTGTCTTTGGAGCTATTTTTAGTGAAATATGAACTCCCAAATGCTTTAATGTAGTCATAAGATGGTTGTTGACCAAACAACACTTCAGGAGGTGTTTTGCCATCCAAGACTTTATTGGGAGTTTTGTTTATCAAATGTGTTTTCGCGAGCACAAGCTCTCCCCCAAAGTCTAGTGGCAGCTTTGCTTGAAACCGTAATGCTCTTTCCACAATCAAGATGTGACGGTGTTTGCATTCCACTCTTTCATTTTGTTGAGGAGTATCAACGGAACTGGTTTGATGGACAATCCCATTATCAAAGTAGAACTTCAACATAGGTCCAGACTTGAATTCGGATCCATTATCAGTCCTTACCACTTTTATCCCCTTTTAAAACTGATTTCGGGCCATAGCTATAAAACCTCTAAGCAAGTGCCCGGCCTCACTCTTACCTTTCATTAGGTACACCCATATGCCTCTACTTGCATCATCCACAATAGTTAGTAAATAATGTGCTCCACAAGAGGAAAGACCTCTATATGGTCTCTAAATATCACGATGCACAAGATCAAATAAATCATTTGCTTTATTTTCGCTATTAAAAAATTGAGTTCTCCTTTGTTTTGCACGCAAACAAGCATCACACACACCATACTCACTGTTTTTAAGTGTACTAGAAACTCCTAATGATTTGAGAAGAGTTGACAAAACTTCACTAGAAGGGTGCCCCATACGGTTGTGCAATAGACCTCTTGAAATCATGACATTGACTTGATCCTTAACGATCAGTGTCTCCTTGTAATAATAGACCCCATCTCTTTACTCACCCACTCCAATCAGAGTCCTCGAAGTATGGTCCTACAAAATGCAAAATCGTCACAAAAAGTCACAGTATAATTCAAGTATTTTATTGAATTTGCAACTTGCGTTTGCAATTCAAATTTAGGACACAAAGGACTTTATTCAGTTTCACGTTCTTCCCCAATACACATGAGCGTTGCTTGCTAGCCAAGGTTATAGAACCGTTTGGTAGGCCGATTGGAATAGGCTGAATTTTCTTAGCTTCCTCCATAATTTTCAAGTCACTAGTCATGTGGCATGAAGCGCCACTATCAATTAACGATCGAATTGTACCTGAGAGCTTTTTGTAACCTCCCTTTGTTGTATCAATGAGACTTAGAGGTCTCTGCACTTGCTCAACTGAGAGTTTGGGGATCGAGACCGAATCTGTTGCCTCAGTCATTGCTGCGCCAGGTGCTGCCGGTTCAGTCTGGGTTGCTGCGGGGTACAAGGCTTCTCGTCCAGCACCACACCCCATTCGTCCACCTCGAAGTCCACATCCATGCCCCCGTTCGTCCACCCTGTATTTCCGCAGTGTCGACACGTTGGCTTCTTGCTTGTTCCTGATTTTCCCCTGGAAACGAAGGCCATTATCGAGTCACCACACTGATCTCTTCCGATCCGAACATGACGTTTTTGTGATGTTCTTCTTGTTGGGCCATGTTGAGGATAATATCAAGGGAAGGTAGCAGGTTGAGAGCAAGCACTTGATTTCGAATGGTGGAAAAAGATTCTTCATCCAAGCCCATTAAAAATTGGTGCATTTTCTCTTCCTCGATCATCTTGACAATCTTGTTGTCGACTCCACACTCACACTTGCCGCAAGTGTAATGTGGCATCTTTGCGTAGTTTTCTAGCACGCTCCACATCCCCATTAATTTTGAATAGAACTCTACCACTTCTAGTCGATCTTGTATACAAGCTACAAGATCTGTCTTTAATTGATGTATTTTAGGAGCATTGGCCACCGCATATCCCTTTTGTAAGTTCACTCACATATCCAGTGTTGTTTCCACATATGTCACACTGATATGTAGCTTAGGAGTGACAACATTTAGAGTCCATGAACCGATCATTGAGTTGGCCATCTCCCACGTGTTGAGTTCGCTTGGGTCATCTCCCTCTTTTAATTTTGTCTTTCTAGGGTTCCATTTATGAACCATAGTTTATTTTTGGCTTTCAACGCAGTTCTCACTGTCTTTTTCCATAAATCATAATTTTTTCTATTGAATAGAACGGATATGATAGCCACACCTGATCCCTCAGATGGATGCAAGAAATATGGTGATTGATTATCAATCACAAATTTTTTGTTGCCATCACTCATGGATCTTGTACCACGTCAAAATTTAATTAAGGATAGAGATTTGGAACAAAGAATTCATCATATGATTTTGATCATTCTCTGGTGCGTTAAATTTAATACAATCAAGGGTTTAAATACATGAGGATATCCTTGGCTTCTCACACTAGCCTTGGCCACCTTAGCCGTGACTTCTCCTTCAAGTTAAGGAATTCAATAAGATATGGAAACAAAATAAATCCTAGTAAATATAATCTAGAGATATGGCGGGGATATAATTTGTAGTTTCCTTATCTACCACTTTGATCATTAAGTTTAAAATACAATGATAATAGAGATAAGGAAGATCCATTACATGTGCAGTCATGCTAGATTCAATCATTGATGCGGAGTAAGTTCCAAGGTTAGGCCTACATTCTCAATCAAGGGTCTTGAATCAAGTTGATCCAATATTGACTCTAGGTCAATATTGACTTGGGGCTCTTAAGAAGCTCCAAGTAGGATTAGAAAAGGTGGTTGGGCCATTATTACCTCTAAATAAGGAGTTAATCACTTAGTCTTCCCAAAACCACCTTCCTTAGCTCATTTTCAGTTTCTGGGCAGAATAATTTACTTCATTTCTAGCTTCGGTTTTTACCAAGAAAATGAGCTTCAACTTCCATAAACTATGATGTATGGAAAGCCTCATATGTCTATTTTCCAATGATTCTTGAATCGTCCCCAAATTCTAAGCATTGAGACAGTTATGGGCTAAAAACCGAGCAAGGGTCGGTCCATGACTGGAAAAGGCACGGTTCTGATTATGGATTAATTGGTTGTAATATTGGAGATTAATCAATATGAAAATAATTCTTCACACACAAGGAAATAGTTGACAAGTGGCGGCATCTCATTTGGAGGAGCAGAGCCTACTCATGGCTCTCTAGAAGATGGAAGATGAATCCTGAAAATAACAGTTCATAGTGATTGTAATTATCTTAAGCACCTTGATTTACTTTTCTATGATATTTTGTAAGTCTCCTATTGGACCACTTGCCCACTAATGTACAGCTAATTCTCCCTCTCATTGGGTATGTATAGATCCAATTACGTCCATGAAAAATTAGATTGGTTGAATGATATGAGAGCTTGAAACTTGATTTTCCTCAAAATCTTTATCTCTCTTAAGAGGGGGTGATTTGAGTCTTCACTTTAATCTAATCCTTGGTGCTAAGGCTTTAGAGGCTTAAATGATGGGCCGATTTAATCTATGTGGTGGTTCAATCTTTGTTCTAGATATATTCTCTTGAATTTATCTCTTTGTCACACATTTCAAGTATTGATTCATCTCGATCCATTGGAGGTTCTCTTTTAATTGGGGATTCTCTCTCTTGGTTTATCTTTAGAGAGATTGGTCTTCAATCTCCATTGGGCCTATCAACATTCATTTCATACCTTTATTTGGTCACATGGAATCCACTCCGCATCAATCACTTAGGAATAAAGTTAGTGTAGAGAAGATTTATATAACACCAATAGAGGACAATATTCACATGATTTGGGATACAAAGAGCCGAAGAATGGATACAAAACTCACACAACACCTGCTCGACTTAAAACTTGTTTGTGAATTAACAAATTAGTTTTGAATGGATATGCAATGGCTATTAAAATAACCTACGTACATATGAGTATGGGTAGGTTTGTGCACAAATTAATCACTCAAATAATACACATTCAAAACCCATCCAGTCTCACCGGATTTCCAATGTTATTTGCTCTTTGAGTTTAGGATAGTTATGCTATGAGAATTCTAATATATATAACATGCAAGAGTATGCCTTCCACTCTATTTTGTTATTAAAATCAGAAAAAAAAATCATTGATTGACCAAAGTTTCTTATTAACGTACGTATGCAAAATATATTTAAAAAGCAAAAAACATTTGTCGTCTTTGAATATGTGTTGAATTTGCGTACTATTTTATTCAACCTACATGTCTTATAGTAAATCCAAAAACCTGCAAAAAAAAAGAAAAAGGAAAAAAGAAAAAGGATATGGTTACTATCTTGGAATCAACCTCTCTATGGGTAGGAATACCGATGGAGGTAAGGTTGCCTACAGCTGAATCTCCCCAGATCCCGCGAAAGCAGAACCCACACTGGGAGGTGTTGTTGTTGTTGTTGTTGTTGATATGGTTACTACCTACAGAACCTAATAGGCATGCATATGGGTATTGGTACATATGAGTATTGTAATGCCTTAAAATTTTGAGTTCATTTTATTATTAAAGTGATATTTCATTCGTTTCGTTATTTTTTTTTATAAACAAATATGATGTACAATGTGGAAGTAAGTATAAGTTTTAGTAATAATATTCATCAATTTCAATTTTCGGTACACATCTTTATTTCTATATGGTGGACGAAAAGAGTTTCTGACAAGTATAGGAATACTAAATACATATCCGTGTTATTAATTTTTTAACCTGTAAGTGGTAAGATACATTTTAAACAGTGCTATTGATGTGTCTCTGGTAAGAAATGTGAGTTTAGGTATCAAATTATCTTGTAAAATTGGCTTATCTCGAGTAATCATTCCACTCTTGTGATCCAAGCAGAATGCACAGCTTGAGATCTTCACCCTGCTGCTTTAAATCCCCACAACAGCTAGATGAACAATTCAGGATCAGTACGTACATTTGCACATGCTCTTATTCAAATGTTTCTGATTTCTAAAATTTGGTCGACTAACCTGAACCATCTATAGACATCCCAAGATAGAGAGACAAAGAATCATTGAACCAGATTTATGGTCAATCTTATCTGCAAGGTTCTTGTTAAATTTTATATCAATTGGGGTTTAAACAAAGAGTCATGCATATAAGCTCAAATGAGATTCTAAGTTAAAACCGATTGACAATGGGTAGAGTAATTCACAAGCTTACATACATGCTCAAGCCTTTTAGATTTTATCAATTTGGGTAACACTCACTTTCATACTCTAACACGCCCCTTACGTGTGGGCTACTAATAAGGCTCAACACATGCACACAATTTTAATCAAACGGTGAAATTGGCAAATTAAGATCGAGCAACCCGTTCTAACACCATGTTAGCGGGAAGCTTTGGGAGACGCTTTCTGTGATGGATACTCCGGGGCCCATGTTACGTTATATATATGCAAAGATCAGTATGTTACAATCTAGCTAATCGATCATTCAAAATTAAATTAATAAAGTGGTAGCTGGGCATCTACCTTGTATTTAACTTCAATTGATTAGCTAATAAATAACATTTCATTTCATCTAAGCATTAAAAAAAAAAGATCATCTTCTCATAGGACTATGTATTGACAAAAAGATTTAGTCATATCAGCATATAGTCGGAAATCATGGTGCCATCGGGAGACAACATATTTATTGAACGGAGATCATGAACAGATGGATCGATCTAGATGTTGGGGCGGGATACGGGGTAGATGACTACTTCGCACGGACATTTAGTAATTCGTAAATCCAAAGTATATCAAATTGGGATATCATTATCTCATTAACTAGGGCATATATTTGGCTAATATCTATGTTGTTTTGCAGACTTGCAGCCAGATTTATATAACTCACATATTTTTAAAAAAGAAATAATTGATTGAACCGTATAACTGGATAACAGGTTCGGTTTTTTTCAGGACCCGACTTCAGACCTAGTTGCAACCAGTGCCAAGATTTTGAAACCAATCTTGGACCCGATTCAATCGGGCCCGAATATAAACCCAGCTGATCCGAATCAATTCTGAATCCAAAACCAAGTATTTAATTTTTTTGTTCAGCCCTACTTAGAACTGAAGGGGATATACACAACTTAGGTATAAGACCAATATGAATTATAGCTTATATTACACAATAAAACGCCGGCATTATCATCCTGGCGCCCGTAAATGTCTACTCAAAATAAAACAATGTGAGATAGCTATGGAAGAACTCACACCAGCCAAGTATGATCCCTTTTATTTTGGAATGTGCTGAAGGATAATAAGATATGATATGGAGCATTTGTAAGTTCAAAGGACGGAAAATAATAGAACAACTGTCACGTCATCTTAGTTCAAAGGACGGAAAATAATAGAACAACTGTCACGTCATCTTATGTACACTCAAGACACATTTGTCGCATCTGAGTGGCCGATACATCATTTTAGACAAAAAAACAAAACTTTTGGATTCAACCTGAAATTATGTCATTTTATGCTTTTTATTGTCTAACATTTACTCAAAATGAATAATCAAATTAGAATTTTAATAATAGTTTGGTCTATTTTGTAGAAACTGAAAATTTTGAAGAAAAATAGATAATTTGCTCCTCACTTCACCGACTGGGCCAGTTGTTCCCAGGAGACCCGAGGCCCAATAGCCCTCCTCACCATTCTCTTCCCTCTCTTCTCAGTTTCGGGTCTGTTCCACTAGCCCAATCTACGGCCCATCCGTGCCCAGTACCAAGTTCAGTCCCTCCCAGCCTTTAAAAAAACCCACGTGCCGAGCACGTGACCGCTGCCTAGTCGAATGTCCTGGCTTAGTAGTAAGTAGACAAGGCTAAATATTTGGTGGTTTTGGGGATTCTTGGATTTTGGTTAATTATTTTTATTTTGGTGAGCTAATTATTGCAAATTAGAGTAGAGTTGGCTAATTTCATTAATAATTCTTCCTTTTTAGTCATTTAGTTTATTAATCTGCTTAAGTTATAAATACAGTGTGTTTGGTGGAATAATTTAACTTTGGTATTTGGCCTCTAATTTTAATTTAGATGATAATTTAGCTAATTCTGATTTCACGATCCATCTCAGTGAATCGACACCTCAAATATTGCAGCGATACATCATGCGCTTGAGGTTGAAACTAATCTTTATTAAAACCACACCATTTTGAAAGATTGCAAGGTCCAACACTGAGACCCATTTTAAGTACACAGCATGGCAAAATGGTGTATTTTCATTATAAATACATTTTTGTGTAAATAAGTTCAATTAGATCATTTTGATCAAGTTTTAATTTCTTTCAGTAAAAACAAAGCCAGCTAATTGTTTTTTTAGATTTGAGAATCATACTAGCTCTTACACGGCAAGAGTGGTTGTGCTCCTTGACGCGGAGACCAAGCAACAAGAGCTCTCGCATGATGCCAAAGACTGGATAGACAAGCTCAAGGATGCCCTTTATGATGCTGATAACTTGCTTGATACTGTTACTCAGCAAGAACAGCGACTGGCCAATGGTAAGAATAAGATCTTCAATAGGTACAACGTTTCTTCTCCCATTCCAACCAGTTGCTTTTTGCTTTTAATACATCTCTCGACGTAAAAAAGATCAAGAAAAAGCTGGATACCATTGCTGGTGATCACAGTAAATTTGGCCTGAGTGTAGACCATCCATCTATTTGGAAGGGAAGAGAGGAGACATGTTCTTATGTGTATGAAGAAAGGATTATTGGGAGAGATGGTGACGAAGAGGAGCTTGTGGGTATGATATTGAAATCTAATCTTGAAGAAGATGTTTCTTTCATGATTATTGTAGGAATAGGAGGGTTGGGAAAAACTACTCTTGCGCAGCTTGTGTATAATGATGATAGGAACAAAAGGGAATTTCAATTGAGGTTGTGGGTTTGTGTGTCGCAAGAATTTGGCGTGAAAGAGGTCCTTGGTAAGATGTTGATGTCTCTTAATGCAGATGAGAATTGTGAGCACCTAGGATTGGATCAACTGAAAAGACAAGTTCGACAACACACAGAGACACAAAGGTATTTGCTTGTTTTGGATGATGTGTGGAGCGAGAATCGTGATGCATGGGTTAAGTTGAAAGATTTCTTGGTTTGAGGTAGGAGGGGAAGTAAAATTGTGGTAACTAGCCGCTCTAAAAAGGTGGTAACAAGTATAGGAAATTATCGAATGTATGAGTTACAAGGCCTGTTAGAAAATGATACATGGCGATTGTTTCAAGTAATGGCGTTTGACAGTGAAGAAGAGCAAGTTGATGCTGACTTAGTTAAGATTGGCAAAGGTATCGCCAAAAAATGTGCCAATGTTCCCCTCTCAGTAAGAGTTATAGGAAGTTTGCTATATGGCCAAGGCATAGATAAATGGCTGTTATTTCAAAAAATGACTTGGGTAAAATCCATGAAGCTAAAGAAGGCAACGATAACACCTTGACAATATTGAAGTTCAATTACAACTATCTCACTCCCGCACTGAAGAGTTGTTTCAGCTATTGTGCTCTATTCCCAAAGGGTTGCTTCATAAAGAAGGACGAGCTAATTGACTTATGGATGGCAAATGGTTGCTTTGTATCACAATGTGAAGATCAAAGCATAGAAGATCGATATTGGCCAAGAACATTTTTCGATTTTATTGCAGAGATGTTTCTTCCAAAATATTACCGAGGATTCCGGGATGATCTTTTGTAAAGTTCATGACTTGATGCATGATCTGGCTTCAGAAGCAGCAGGACACGAGTTGGTAATGTTGTTGTCTACAACAAGCCATCTGCATAGGAGAACTCGCCGTCTATCTATGTCTGAAGGGTGTTATGTCTTTAATAACCCATACAACTTTCTGACTAAGATGAAAAGGATGCGCACACTTCTCCAGATTCCAAGGGGATTAGAATGGCCGCTATCTAATGCCACCAGATTAATCCTTTCAAATTGCAAATATCTAAGGTGGTTGGACTTGCGGGGTGCTTCATTGAGAACTTTGCCGAATGGAATAGGTAGATTGATACGCTTAAGGTGTCTTGATCTCTCTTTCAATGGAAAACTAGAAATTCTCCCGGAATCAATTACAAGCCTACAGAAGTTGTAATTATTGAAATTAAAATGGTGCAAGAACCTACGGAAACTGCCTCAGCACTTTAGGAAATTAAAAAATCTTAGGCACTTGGATATCGATCACTGTCTTGCATTAACTTCCATGCCTACTGGGTTGAAGAATTTGACTTGTCTTCATCGACTAAGTACTTTTGTTGAGAGCGGAGATCCTGGGGAGGTTCAAATGCATCAATTGAATGATTTGAAAGCTCTGGTGAGCCTTAGAGGCAGACTTATTATTAGAGTGGTGCAATTTAGTTCAAATGAAACGTCAAAACTTAGGGAAGGAGCATATTTGTTTAACAAGCCACATCTAAAGCATTTATAAATATAGTTTGAGGGCGATGATCAAGGTGGTGGAGATGTTCAAGAAGCCTATTGGAAGGATTCTAACCCAAGTGCAATCTTATATATATGAAAAGTGGCCGAATATAAAGCCAAGAAATTAGCATGTTGGATACTGCAGGAAGATACGATGAGAGCCTTGCTTTCACACCTAGTAAGAGTCGAGCTGAAGGGCTTGCCTAGGGTTGAACACCTTCCATTGTTGAGTCAGCTTTGTCGTCTTAGAGAGCTTTATATCCACCGCATACCTAATTTGGAGTGCATGGAAAGTGACAGCAATTATGCAGCTTGAGCAGACTTAACATTCTTTCCATCCCCTTGAGGTGCTTAGCCTATACAGATTACCAAAGATGAAGGGATGGTGGAGAGATGAAGTAGTAGTGAATGGGTCTGACTTAGATGGTGGGTGGGAATAGCTATGGGAACGCATCATTGTCTTTCTTTCCCCGTCTTCGTGAATTGGTCGTAGATTCTTGCCAAACCATCAAATCCTTACCTCCATGTCCAGCTGTGAAGGTGCTGAGTTTATTTGAGTTGCATGAGTTGCCGTCATTCACTGAAAAGAGAGCAGGGGTTGACAATCATAATCACCCTGGTGGGCTGTGTAGTACGGCGAGCTCATCCCTAGAAATTGGTGCTGCAAGTATACCTGACGTCTCATGCTGTGTTGTGCCACCAGTATTTGCTTTGAAGGAACTGATGACAAACAATGCAGAGCTTCGCCTACCGAAGGGGTCTGTCCAAGGACTTACTCGCCTCAAAATTCGAACATTTGACGATAGCGTGTCAGCATTTCAGCAAGTATTTGGGAGTTGTGCCTCTTCCCTTCAAATCCTTGAAATTTCTCATTCCCTAAGCCTAAAAACCCTGCATGGAAATACAGCAACTTGCCTGCCTACAAAACCTTCAAATTCGATATGCCAACCGACTAGAATTGGAAGATGAGGATCGGATGAGCCATGGAAATCCCTTCACAACCTTTCGTCGTTGACTCTAGCGTATCTCCCAAATCTGGTGAAACTTCCAAGAGGCCTTCAATACCTGACTTGCCTTCAATCTATCACGACTGAACACTGTAGGAATTTGAGGACCCGTCCCACGTGGTTGGCTTGCTTGACTTCTCTGCGATCCCTTAGTATAGAATATTGTCGTAAGTTGACATCATCACAGGCAATGCGTGATCTGGCCCCCCACACCCAGCTTACGTTTACAGAATACCATCCCTTGCCCTCTTCTGCTGTTCTCATGGGTTAAGCTCTTTATTTGCTCTGCCTCTTGGGCTTGGACAATGCTCCCCTCTTAGTAACAAAATTGGTGAAGAAGCAATGCACAAGCCATGTTACTTGAACACGAGTGAAATGACCATGTTGTATACATCCATATTTGAAAAACATGTGTCCGAAACATGTATGTAGGGCACATGATGCATCTACACATACCAATGATACGATAAAGCCTTTTAAATATTTTTCTCTGCAAATCTCTCCTAAAAAGGCAATGTGAAGAGTTGGTTAGGAGTTGGGGTTTCTTTCCTAAGGTCCCAAGTTGAAAACTTGTTGACATTAAATTGTTGAATTTTCAAAAAAGTTCTTGACTTTCCTATCCTTGTCTGAAATTTGCTTAGGTTTTTTTAAGAATTGTATTAATCAAGGTTGAAAAAAAAAAAATACATTCACAACTTGTACTTCACAAAAAAATACGCACAATTCAAAAGTTATTTTGTTGTTCGCAAAAAGTTAACTTTATTGTTCACAGCATATTAAGCTATTGATCACAAAATAATAACATATTATTCACAAAATAGAACGTTTATACAATCACTTATTTACTAAAATGTGTTATGTTGTTTACCAAAAGCTAAACTATTGTTCATTAAAATCTAAAAAATTTTATCACCAAATAGGGTTCTGTTGTTCACCAATAAATCTTCTATTATTCACAATAACTTAACATATTTTTCATTTGTTCACAAAAAAGATAACTTATTATCCACAAATTAGATATCTATTGTTCACAAAAATACAACTTATGCTACATAATAGTGTCCATAAAATTAAATCAAATACTAAGAGTTAAAAATTTAGGGTTAATTTTTTTTTTAAAAAAAAGCCAAATAGTAGTATTATTAGTAAAGAAGAAAAGTTACATTGTGCACAAAACATTCACATGTTGTTAGCAAAAACTTAACCTATTATTTACAAAAAGTTAGCCTAATGTTCACAAAACTCTAACCTATTGTTCACATAAGTATTTCCAAGTCAAGATATTTTCACAAAAATTTGCACATTGTTCACAAAAGATTGACCTCTTGTTCACATAACACTTAACCTATTGTTCACCTGTTAAGAGATTCAAAGAAAAATGTCAACAATTTATAATGACTATTTCTATTTGAAATTATTGAAACCATTTTTAAAAAGTCTTGTCGTTTTCCACCTATAAATCTACTATTGATAGAGGTTCCCGCTCCTTCTCTCTTCTCCCCTTCTCTCTAATTGGTCACAGCTAAATTTTGATTCAAACATCCAAATGATTTCAAAATTAAACTAGGTTAATTATGAACTTGATGATGAACACCACCACAAAAATCCTCTATATCAATTACTCCAATTCACAATTCAAAATAAATCGAAAGTAATAATGTAGAAGTTTTAGATGAAAATCACGCGGACGAAAACAAGGAGAAAAGTACCAAAAAAGATGCGCACGGAATAAAACATGTGGTGCAATTAATAGGATGATGTACTGCAAACACGCGTACTTAAGGGGGAGTTGAGTGTACAGAAAAGGGGACGCCCAAGTTGAAGATATAATTTGATACTATTCTCAAGGCATACAATGTCATAGGGAGATTCACCATCTAATAAATGGATACCTTTTTTTTTAAGTTTAGTAATTAAATGGATGATTAATAAAGAAATGGTTGTAAATTAAATTAAATACAAACAGACAAGCTTACATTTGCCGTTAAGAGATAGTAAGCCACCAACCCACCTAATTATGCAGGGGACGAAAAAAATGAACTGAACTTTGATGCCTACATGAAATGATTTTTGTAATCTCTGCCCAGAATTGGCATTTCTTTCTAGAGGTACGTGACTTATCTATGTTTGAATCTCTATGTATGGTTTAGCTAGGCGGGATCTACACTATGATTGTTGTGGTTGGAAGGGACAAGTGAGCATGTTTAACATACTTGCGCCATTGTTTAGTTGACAGCAGCGCCATTCTAGCCTATGTCACTACTCACTAGCATTTTTTTTTTAACATACAGTGCTCATAAGCGGCTCTGATAACTTATCAGCAAGCATCGAACAAATCTTTCGGGGTATGCTCCCTGAAATGCAAACCTGAACCATCACTGCTATGGGTGTTTACCTCCTGTTCTGAATACAACAACTGCTGAGGATAAAAAAGTTAATCCATCGTTCTGAAAGAATTCTTTGGTTAGCATGCCACTGACCTTTTTAAATGTTTCTAATATGCCACTAAAGTTCAAAAATGGTCTAATATGCCACTGAAAAAATATAAGGTATTTAATATGCCACTGCTGGACCCCGCAGACTGCCTAAAACAGGTAAACCGGGAGAAGGAAAAAAACAAAAAGTTTAAGGCTTCAATTTAAGCCTCCCAAACTCTCCCTCCCTCCCTCGTTCATCTTCTCCCCCAGCCCGAGAACCCTCCCCTGGAGCAAACCCTAGAAGCTCAACAACGATTCCAGGTAAGAACTCGCAAAATTGAACTCCTCCTTGCAATCCACAGTTGATTTCGCAACCTAGGCACCCAAAAATGTTTGGTTCAGCGGCACGAAGCCCAATTCATGCATGTAGGTCATGCTCGTGTTTTTCGAATTGTGAGAGGCTATGCAATTGTGGTTTCAGATGCATGATTATCACTGGCATGACTGTGAAGAATCCGGTTCGAAGGTATGCTAGATACAAACGTTTTGATACGCCTGGGGGATGTGATTTTTTTCAATGGGTGGACAATTCCCTCTGTGACAAAGTGAGGTCGAATGTGGTTGGTTTGATGATGAGAAACGATAGTCTGCTTGCGGAGAATGACCAGCTAATGAAGCTTCTGAAGGATTGGGAATGTGACAAACAAAATTTGGCAAGAATGAAGGAGAAGAATATGGCTTTGAAGATAGAGGTGAAAGCATGCCATAACAAAGAGAAGTCGGTGATTTGGGCTATGTTTCTGTTTGTTGGGCTTGTTGCTGCTGGCTATGTTGTTGGTACTGGGAGAATGATGTAGATGTTGATAGGGTGGGAAAGGTTGGGAAGTTTTTTGGTGTAAAAATTCATTTTGCCAACGCTCTGAATTGGGTTGGATGGTTTTGGGGGATGATTTGGGTTGGATGCTCTGATTTAGGTAATTTAGATATGTTAGCAAGTCGTGATTGTAGTGGAGTGTAGCAAGTGGTGATTGCATTGCAAAGAAATCAATCATGAAGAAACTGACTTTTGTCTTGAAATTTTCTGGTTAGTTATGTTGTATTTTGGTGTAGCAATGGTCAATTTGGTTATGTTGTTGCAATTGTTAGTTCAATGTAGCAATGGTCAGTGGTGGTTGTATTGCAAAGAAATGTATTTTGCATAGAAATGAATGGAAGATTAGTTATGTTGTTGTTGCAATTGTTAAGATGTTGATGTAGCTATTTCAGCAGAACTATTATTTTGAATATGAACTGGGCTCTGACAATGGCAACACTACTGCTCAGTTTGGTTAAAAATAATTTGCACAACTCAGTCATGGAGAAGTACAACTTAATGACAATTTGCACAACTCAGTTTGGTTAAAAACAATTTGAGCTGAAAACATAGCCTTCAAATTAGCAGCCATGTCTAAATTTACAAGACTATTATAACTGAAAATAGAGCCTTAAATTTGGCAGCCATGTTCTGAGGATACAGCACAATTAGTACTAAAAATAGAAATTAAGGAATTTACAACAGAATTACACAACTTAAATTTGGCAGCCTTGTGACAATACTTCAGTTTCTTCCTCAGCTCAGATTGTGAGCAAGAAACTGAGGAAGAAACTAAAGAACTAATGAAGAAGTCGCACTACAATAGACCAAAAACTATTTACAAAACTTAAAAAATAGTGCAAATTGTTGTTCCCAAAAAAGAAGCCTTGGTTCATATTTGGGAGGTCATACATCCCAAATTGTCAAAGTTTGGCTCTCTTATGTTGGAATACCCTCCCCGCTTTCAGAAGTCCTTGGTGCTCTCTTGACTGGGAGCTTCCCTAATTGACGATGAACATAAGCATTACTAGCTGCAACAGAATAAGTTTTGCCACCAATAGAAGCATGAGCAACAGCAGAATCAGAAGCCAGTTCAACAGCAACAAGGGCAGATTGAGGTGGAGCACTTGGTTCAGCTGCAGCAACAGTACTTGAGGAAGTTGAACTTGGTGGCTGAAAAAAATAAATAAATAAGATAATAGCATAAAGCCAATGAGGCACAAAGGCAAAAATGTAAAGATCTTTATCACCTTATGCTTGCACGTCTTCTTGTTATGGCCATAGCTGCCACAAGTAGAGCACTTGACTGTCCTTCCAGCTCTATGTACAGTTCCATATTGCGTACAAGATCGTGCTTTCCCTTCCTCTGGCCTCCTTTTGAATTTGGGGGCAACAATGGGATCATGTTCTGATGGAGCCCATATGTTTGAGCCATTGTATGGTTTTAATGTATGTGTGTAAGTATTTCTTAGCATCTCGATACTATAGCAGTCATGGATAAATGGGAATAGATTTAATTTCTCTTCTCTCATCACTGCTAAGGCATGACAACAGGGAATTCCACTCAACAACCATGCTCCATATGTACAAGTCTTTCCCAATATGTCCACCTCAAATCCTTCACTACCATGTTTAACATCATACATACCATTGCCTCCTGGGCTTGCTTGCCACCATCATCATGGGGTTTTCTCCTTTTCTATCTTCTTCAAAATTGTAGGACATATCAATAGATCTGAATGGTAAGCAATTTTCTTCTTCGATGCAACCCTTGTCATGATTGATTGAAAGATGTCTTCCAGCATGGTTACAATAGGCTTAAACCTATGCTCTATGATGAATGCATTGAAGATCTCAACCATGTTGTTGTCAACTGAGTCACATTTGACATATTCTTTGAAGAAAACCCTAAAAAAATCGTCGGATTGTCATTTTCTAATAATCGCCATGCACCAATATCAAGATCTTGCATTTCCTGTACATGTTTGTTGTAGTGCACTTCATTGGATGACTTTGCTATTTTTCAAAACACATCTCTATATTGCAACCCTTTGAATTTCTTCCTCAAATTTGCATATACATGTCGTGCACATAAATATGCTTGGCTTGCGGTAATAAATATGCAATTGCATCTACAAGACCCTAAACAACAAATAACAACATCAATCTCATTAACTGTGAACATAACATAATCATATGTAGGGTTAAGTCTTAATTTAAAAAAAAATCTCATTACCTTTTGTTGTCTGAAATAATGGTCCATCCTACTCCATTCCCCATATCCAAGTCATCATGCAAGTACTGCACAAACCACAATCATGTCTCCTTACTCTCCATATGTACCATGCCCCAAGTAATAGGGTACATCTGGTTGTTGGCATCCCAACCAACAGCACATAGCACTTGGCCAATCCAAGGCCTCTTTAAGAAACATCCATCCAAAGAGAGCACTTTTGTACATCCATGTAAGAATCCTCTCTTTAAAGCACTAGGGCAAATGTAGATACTCTTGAAAATGTGTGTTTCTATTTGTACATCAATCTTCACAGTTGAACCTACGTTCTTTTGGAGGAGCTCAGCAGTGTACGATCTTATCATTCCAACTTGTTGACTATAATCCCTAAGGATGGATGCCAAAGCCTTCGCTCGAGTCCTTACACATGTGGACATCGATGTCTTATAGAGTTATACTTACGTTTCTTTTCCACAATATCCCGTAACTCTTTCAACCTCAAACTGAGCTACAATCTAAACTTCTCCTTATATTTCCAGGCCAACCAATCACTAGAAATCCTCCTCATACCCTTCTCAAAACTATAAGGTACACAAGAATTAGGAATAGGCGTGTTCTTAATTTGAAACGATTTCTCCCCTTGTGGTCTTGAAGCAAACAAATTCCACTCACACCCCTCTCCTTTACAAACTAGATACAGTCTTCTCGAATCACTCTTGACCGTCCTCAAACCATATCCATTATACATTTGATAATCTTCAATGGCTTCTTTCATTGCTTTTTATCTACAAACATCATACCCACTTCCAAATGCACCCCATCTTTTGTTGTGTTTTCCTTGTAACGAGGGTATACAATTGTCCTTCTCTTTTTACCCTTTCTTCTTTCATCGTTACCATCTTTATCTATTTCACTACTGGGAGGGCTATTTGTATCATCTGAATCTTGGTAATTTGTCTCAAACGCATCTACACCATCAAAGACATTATCCCCACTTATGAACTCAACTTCTTCATCCCTAAGTGCTTCTAAATCGGCAAGATGATCCTTGTCCAATTTCTATTTGTTCTTTATTATTCTAGCAGCTTCTTCATTATTAACATCCGACCCATACTCATTAAAATCATCATCAACCATTGCATTACTATCATCACTATCTGACTTTGTCTCATCATTATGCTCAACATACAAGCAAACATACTCCAAAATTGAACTTAAATGACGTAGCTCATTCACCTCGGTCTCACTGTTGATTGCCACTAAGCTCCTCAAAGCCCAAATTAGGCTTGTAAGATAAATAGCTTTAATATTTCTCTTTGAGTAGCCCAATGCAACAATATTATATCTAATGTTGTCAACACTAAGCTTTTTTACATCACACTCAAACTCACTGATAGCTCCCTCACAATACACCAAATGGGGCAACCTTTAAAAACCACCACTATGATATACAGGTAACACTACCTTCTTCGACATTCTGCAAAGAACAAATAAGAATCAAGACTAAGTTCATAAATCATTCACTCACAACACAAAGTATCAAGCATGTTAACCAATTTAGAATTCAATAAAGAGTTCGGTGTTTAACTTGTTCATGGTCATATTCCGACATATTTAACTTGTTCATTTTTTTTACCATTTAATCTTTATTGTGATCTTCATTAAACCACTCAATTCATCATGGTGGACTTCATAAACTAAAAGGTGCCTTTTCCATCAAACAAAAAACCATACACAAATCAAACTAGACTCATCAAACTATATGAATTACAACACAGTTCCCCATCCACATATCAAGCATGTTTCTTCATTTTAATACAATACAACCAACAGATTCGGATCAAAAAACCATATCATACTTGAGACATCAATAATCCGAGTTCTTTGCTACATACCTGATCAATACGTTTGTGAGAGTTCTTTCTGATCAAACACCCAACAAATTCGGACAACGCAGTATGGATTTAGGCCAATTACTTCGACTATAATCATCTACAAAGTAGTAGACACGTTTGTAGGGTTTACAAAAAGCAGAGTTCAAAGCATAACCACGCAATGAGGAAGGAGGGAATATGAATCAACATTTAAACATAATTTGTAAGTTTTCCTTAAATTTTTTGTTTTTTTCCTTCTCCCAGTTTACCTGTTTTAGCCGGTTTGCGAGGCTCAACAGTGGCATATTAGATACCTTATATTTTTCGAGTGACATATTAGACTATTTTTTAACCTTAATGGCATATTAGAAACATTTAAAAAGGTCAGTGACATGCTGACCAAAGAACTCCGTTCTGAACTCATCGAAAAATAAATTATAATATTTCATTTTACATTTCGGCAAAACCATCAGAACGTAATTACAGACATTGAGAGGCCTCCTGGACCTCAAATTCATGCTATTGGCAGTACTACTAGATTATTATTCAGTCACTTTTGAAGAGATCAAACAGAGGTACCTAATTATCAGCTTAAGACCTGCATTAACAAAACCAAAATGTTTGACTGCATCAGCTATAAAAATAACCTCATCATCTGTCCAGGACCATAGCAATTACCAACTACGAAAAAAACTTTAAAACAGGCCATTTTTACTTTCTTCAGCACAAAAAGTTAAATTCCTGAGATTGCTGACTCTGTGCCCCCATGAAGTGTCCTGTCAGCTTCAAGAAATTGACATCCTGTGCTTAAACAACATATTGAACATATTGCAAATTTGGAAAATCTATCAGCACGGCTTTGCCAGGCAACTAAGATGGCTCCCTAGGGCATTTTCTAATGATGCATTACTTGATAATTTTATAATTTCAGCATTCATATCCGGCTGTCTGCATCCCCTCCAGATGATCAGACACGAGGCCTTCTAGTAGTACGTATTGAACAGCTTCTTGATCATCTATTCAAGAATATATATGTACAAAAATGACAATTAACAATTCAAAGAGTGTTGAACCAACATGAGAATGTCACAATACATCGATTTTACGAGTGTATTGTACCAGAAGCTATAGCATTCTCTTTCATTACAATAGAAGCTACACACACAAATGTCAACTCAATATGCTTTTTGATTCTCTTTCATTATTCTCTTTGGATCCTAATATCCTATACACGAATTACAAAGAAAGACTAGGGCTACTAAATATTCTGACTCCCCTTCGTGAAAAACTTGTCAATACGGAAGTATTTGCCTTGCTCTGCTAATGATTTGTGCTTTTTGTGGCTGCTCTGGCCTGCAACCTGGCAAGTCTCCCTATGCCTGACCAAGATAGGTGAAAAAGGTTTATATAGTTCTCAACATCATAATCTAAAAATGTTTCTCAGCATCATAGCAAAGAGTGAACCAACAAAGAAATGATGGCTTATATGCCAATCACATTCTCAAGCAAGAGAAGGCAGGACGCCATATGCTTACCTCTGCTTCGCGAAGTGATTTGTTATGCTGCTTCTGGGACCCTCTTTCTGCAACCTCTCCGCTAGATGAAAGTCTGAGTGTTCTTGTCTTTCATCAACAAAGTCAGGAGGCAATTCAATTCCACAAATAGAACATTTGTAGCCATCAATCCAGTGAAACTCATCTAGATGACACGAGGAAGGTTCACCATCACGTTGAGAATTGGAATGCCTATTTGCTTCATCTGGTTCTTGTCTCTCCACTAATTGGCAGGCATCTGGTTCACCCAAATTTGAGGTATGCCCAGGTACCCTAGCAGCAGCCACCTTGCAACAAATAAGCTTTTCTAAGACAAGAATACCCACCACCTTTTCTACCCAAATAAAATTGCTAGTAGAACACCGTTATAATAGCATTTTGAAACTTGCAATGATGAGGGTTCACAGACAAGACATACTTCTGCTGGTATGTTACTGAGAGGAGAGTGCTCTATAATGGTAGCATTTTCATTTATACTGCAGTTGCTGAAACTGAAATCTGATAATTCATCGCTGTCGAATACATCCTTACGCACATAATCAGGATTCTGTTCAGAATTACCATCACCGCCATTGCTGTTCTCAACGCTATTACCCTTTACGTTCAATCCTAGACTGTCAGAGCTACAGATATTATTCCGTGAAAACTCTCCCAGTACAACGAAGTTCGTAATAGATTTTTGTGTAGGATCCAATGCTGTAGCCTTCTCTTCATTGAACTGAGAAACTCGCAGGCCTGTCATAGATAATGAAATTGTCAACTCTTATGGCCCAATAATCTAACGAATGCAAATAATCCCAAATGAATATAGTTGATTAACCAACAGCATGTGTCTGGTGCATAAAGCAATCCAGATCTAATCGACTGAAAATAGAGAATAAATTAATCTGGCTGCACACGTACTTCCAGCAAAATTAACTATGTGCAACCAAAGGATGGGAGATTCTAATTTCTCAGTATTTAATCTACAAATCTCCGGAAAAGTACAATATTTCTCGGGATGACCCTATCACAGCAAATCAACAACAGTTCCAGTTTTATTTTGGTCAAATGAAATAGTCCATGCATCACTTGCAAAGGATAAGTTAGACAAAGTGAGATGCTTACAACCCTTTTGGGCCTATTTAGTTCAGCTTTTACTCCTTAGGTTTATCATGAATTGGAACTCAAGCTTTGTTTTTCAAAATTCTTTACAGTTACACGGGATCCTACTTTTACATCAATCTATTCACTAGAGAAATATATTATCAGCAAAGCATTGGGGGTTACAGAAAACCCAATTAAAAATAGCATTTGGAGGGGGGGGGGGGGGAAGAGAGCCTCAAAAACATTTTCCAAGTCTCTTTCTTACCCATAAGTCTCAGTGATGAAGGAAGTTCAGCTTTCAGCAGTTTTCTCGCATGCAACAATATATCCTCCCTTGAACATATGTGCCTCTGCAATGTTACTGCTCTAGTTCGGACCTGAACAATCAAAACCAACTCAATAAAGTACAACTTTGTAAACTAATAAGACATAAATACAGTTCAAAGTCAAGTCACAAACATAAGAAAAGTGTCACGGCATATCAAATAAACACAAGAAAGCCAATTGCAAAATGTTGGAGGCTTCCAAGTCAATAGCATTAGCTCACTGCATCTACGACATTTTGCTTTCCTGAAGCAAGTGTACAGGTGCACTAATGCATCTTCATATGCTCGTGTTCTTTTGTATGTCAGGGGGGATAAGAAATGCAGACATCACTGTGCACCTCAAAAGATGCTGTCTTTAGCTTGAGTGTCAGGGTTCGTCCACGAAGTCCTTCCTTTTTCAAGTCAGTGGCCAGCATCTCTGCAAGTTCAGCTGCATACAAAAGAAGAAAGGTGAACTTGCCAGGTAATATTCATTTATGCACTTGCAACGAGAAAAACCCTCATATTGGATATGTAATCTTATGCTTCATCTGCAATCTGCAAAAACTTATGAAAATAGCAAGTCTTGTGCAGTTGTGCTCATTTAGAGATGGTGGACCAAAGCATTTTAATATACGCACCAGAGGCACTTGAAAGACATTGAACGCCTAGAAGGTGGAAGTAATAAGCAACTTGCAACAAAGTAAAAATAGCCTAATGGTTTGAATATGAAAAGTGACCACCATCTTGTTACGGCCACCTATGTCACATTGACCCTACACACACGGAAGGGTGATCCATATGTCTTACTTGACAAGTTTCTAAACTTAGAACATGAAGACACTACAAAATTTGGACACAAGGAAGGCAAGTCATGGTATCCCCATGTAAAATGAAATTTAAAACTAATTGTTCCCAAAATGCCACAATATATCAAACTCAAATCCAGCACCATAATCAATAAGAACTTTAACTCATCAGATTGACAATGCATGTTGCTTGAATCATACGAAAGGAGAAAGAGAAACCACTAAAGAAAAGCTTGCCTAATTGTCGGACTAACAAACACTAAACACTCAATAGGAAATATACAAAACGAAGGACTTTCACCCTCTCTGTCATCTCTCCAAATCCAAATCCAAATCCAATGTCCCAAAAATCCCACCACCAGGCAGGGTGGGGGGTCTGATATAGCAAACTTATCCCTGAATTACAGAGTCACAGAGAGACTGGTTCCAACCTGTTTGTCATCTCTCACCCCTAGAAACATGTCATATTTCCACATCCATGTCATGCCACGTCGAATTAGGGGCAAACCAGCAACTCCACGTACCATAGTAGCCCACTTGACAATGCTGGCCCCTGTCCTTTTGCTTCATATCAGTATGCCATTTAACTTAGGGTTGTCAAATAGGTCAGGTCGGGTCGAGTTCGTGTTCGGGTCGAACTTAAACGGGTTGAAAATCCCCCGACCTGAACCTGACCTGTTTAATAAACGGGTTGAAAAATCCAACCTGAAACCGTTTAACATTTAAACAGGTCAACCTGATTTTGACCTGTTTAACCCGTTTAAGTTAAACAGGTCAGAATCACGTACCACTTACCTGTTTAACCTGTTTAACCCACTTAAGTTTCAAACTTTAAATGAACATGTGTGTGAGCCTGAAACTGCAGTTGGATATTTTGTAAACAATACATGATTACATGAATTCTTGGTATACCAACTATTGAACGAACCGGCTTCTGAGGAGATCAGTAAGTCCTAAAGATCAGTAGCGAGGAGATGTGGCGAGGGGAGTGGAGAGGACATGGGGAAATCGGATCAGCAAAGAGGATAAGAGAGGGGCAACTGAAGGCTGAAGCAATTCAAACAAGCTCTAGCTCTGTGAGGAGGAGTGGTATTGCGAATAAAGAACTGAAGAAGGCAAGAAGCCTTTTATATCTAGGGTTTTCACTTGATAGGGTGGGCTTTATGGGCTTAGGAACAAAAAATTTGAAAAATATAAAATTTGAACTCCCCACCCCCTAGCCAAAAATCTGAAAGTTAAAATTTTAATGGCCCCCAAAAATGTTCAAAAAAACTAAACATAATTATATACCGATAGACAGGTTAAACGAGTTATTGTAAATGGGTAAACGGATTGACCTGTTTAACCTGTTTATTTAAACGGGTTAAATAGGTTTTTTTTTTGTGTCGAAAATTTCAACCTGAACCTAACCCGTTTAATTAAACGGGTTAATCGTGTCAACCCATTTAATTAGACGGGTTGAAAATCTTTACCCAAACCCGCCTAATTTCGTGTTCGGTTCGGGTCGGTAATCGTGTCGGGTCAGCTTTTGACAGCCGTAATTTAACTCACATCATTAGCACTGGTCACTGCTAGTCAACTCCTTTAGAATTTGTTGCTTGTACTTGTTTTGTTATTAGGCTGCTTAGATTTATGTGCAATATCATTCAGTAGTACTCCTTACATTATTGACACCATTAGTAAGGGTATCTTGTCAATCACATGTTATCATAAACATATTTTCTAGTAGTAGTACTCGTAATACTAGTGAAGTAGTAATACCACTATTTTTATTTGCTATCATTTATCACATTTGTCTCTATTATTATTAACTCCACAACTACTGGGCCTTCTCATATTATAGCATACCAAAATCTTCTCAGTAAGTGTTTTCAAGACAGCCTTTCTGATCATATCAGGGGCAAGAAGGAATAGATTTCGACCTCCCTGAACCCAAATAATGCAACTAGCTTTCATGGTGGTCATGCCGTCATAGTGTTCTTCATAGTGCATGGTTCTCGAACACATTATTCCCCCTTTCTTGCACCTTGCCATCAAGTGCTTTACAAATAATTAATGGAACTATCACTTAACCAAGCATCACAAAGTGCTTGTAAAACCTAGGGTAGAATTGCCAGTTCAACTAGGAACTACAACTCATCGGAGGTAAAGTCCAGAGCAAGCCTCTATCCACAAGTGAAAAACAGCCTGACAACCTAGCCCGTTTCCAGGCATTCTAGAGACCAACAGTGAGTGGAACCAAGTAACCGACCTGCTAAGTCAAAAGAAGTCTAACCTCAAACTTTGAATCCACATATCAAGCCATTGTGTATCTTGCGTAATACAAGTCTGCAGTACAATGGCTCATAGTGTATCCCAACAAGTACTCTCAAACGACAACAATCATCTAGGAGAATCTCTTATGCACACCCCTTCCTTGACCAGAAACTGAATGACGTCAGCTCGAGAACACGTCATTCTCTTGTCAATTTCTCACAACCACTTTTGTTTTCCCTTTTGAAATAGTAAGGATAAGCCCAGGATTCCTAAACCCATAAACCCTCCAGAGCCGCAGTAATGTAGCCAATGTGGAGTTGTGGACATATACCAGACTTTTTCGGCCACATTCCCCAACATGGGGAGCATAGCAACGGTGCTTAAGCCCAAGGACTATGCCAGTGCAAGTTGCTGATATGGCAAATGCCTCTTGGACTGGTCTTACAACCTTTAGTAAGGAACAGTAGTTACAAAGAAATGCTTGACCTATGATAAAATAAAAAGAAACCACTGAATAGGCCAAGGGATGATGCGACTATTTTGATATGATAGGCGCTAATTACCTAACTTCTGATACAGCAATGCTTCATCCTCAGTTGCAGAAAATGTTCTCTCATTGCTCATACTCTTTCGCACCCTCACTTGTGAAGCATCTGTCCTTCCTAATCCTAATCCGACAGAGAGGAAAAAATCTGCAGCAATATGGTCATTAGTAATTGCACAATACACACTTCATCGGCATTATTTCATCAGGCAATGGGAAGGTCAGCAAAATGTGACACATAGATGGAAAGTACTGTAATAAGATACATCCTGAACACATGAACACTACAGTGATATGCAACACCAACCAAACATAGTCAAAATTACCAGCAAAATGAGAGGCAGAGATTAGGCAAAAAACCCAAAAAAAACAAAACATCATCATAGCCAAGATTTCAATTCTAAATCTAATGTGACTAACGACAAAGTATATCCCAGCAGGATCATAAGTTGATTGCTTGGTGAAAGTTAAAAAGAAACAATGACCTCCCTCAATGTGTGTTGAGGCCTTGCTGCTCCCCTCCTTCCTCAAGTTACTGATCATGATACTCTAATACTTCATCACTATGAAATTAAAAACACCTTCTCTTAATGTCTCCACATCATCAAAATCTCAGCTCTTACAATGCTATCTTCAATGGAGTCAATTCCCTAAAATGAATCATCTGACTCAATAACTCTGACCTTCCTGGTATGACTGCATATACATCTGAGGACATCCTCGTTCCAGTAGTAGAACATGCTTAACTACCAAGATGTGCCAACATCCTCCGGCCATAAAGCAATTCTGAATGCTGATCTATCAACAACCTAATAATCCTTTTACCATACCTTAAAAGTATAAATGATAGGCAATCATCTTGTCACAAAATCTCCTTAAAGGTGTTCCTCCATTTATGCCACTATTCTGAATTCTGAAAGCAAAGAGATGACCCCTTTTGGGGGGGGGGGGGGGGAGTAAAAAGTAATATAAAATATTCAGATCATGCAAAGAATCCAAAAGGAGTTGATCTAATCATGCATCCTACAAAGAAATCATTTACAAATTTACAACACAAAACAAGGCTACCAAGAAAATCAATTACATCAAACAACAAGGGGAAAAAACCTCATCCCCAAAGTATGAAGTCTTGCCAATCACGCATTCAGATAAAATGGAGATGTTTTCCTCTATTACAGAATAAACAAAAGAGGAAAATAAGGAAATAGAGACAAAGGGCTCTGCACTTCAGCACCCCTATTGAAAATTATTCTTTTAGAAAATTATGGACAAGAATAGGCACAAGTATAACAAAGGCTAAAAGATTCTATAAGTTTTATTGTTTTAACCTGCTGATGAACGTGAAAATAGTGCACAGAAGCAACCTCCCTTCTGAAGCATCTCCTCACAAGTATTAATTCCAAACACATCCCTTAAGATATGCTCTGTAACCTTGCCGATACCACCAACCTGTTGAAGAATATGCAAAGAATTCATTGATATACCACAAGTTCACAATAGCTATAAAATCCATCTGCTCCATTATATATGCAAGTCCCCACTATACTTCAAGTTTGAAGCATCATTTCTAACTTTAGTGAAGAAAAAGAAGAAACAAGAATAGCTCATCCAAAAAAAAAAAACACAAAAGAAAAAGAATAGACACATAATGGAATTACCTTTCGTATAGGGAGGGAGGATATGAAGGTCATGACAGCCATTCGATCATTGGGTAAAACAAACTGTCCATTTGGCTTGTTTATGTCTGAACAAACCTGTGAACGAATAAACAGAATCATTTTTGCAAGTTAGTCTAAGATTTATCATAATCTGACCATCAGAAAGTCAAGATCAAGAGATCCTAGCAGTGTTGTCAATGCATCATGCAAGCTAGAAAGAACCCATTATATTGCAGCTACTTTTTTTCGACGAAATCATTTTATTGTATTTCATATAAATTAGGACTTTAGAATCTGTAAGAGATATATTTTACTAGGATTAGGAATGTAATCATTTGCTGATTCTTATGTGGCGGTTAGTATTAAATTCTTCAGGACAGTAGAACACTATAATATAATTTTATCTCATATTCCTTTCTTTTATTCAAGTTAGCTAAATAGGTTAGATGTCTCTATAAAAGGTGCTATCCTTTCACTGTTAAACAGATAGGAAGCATAGAAATTCGGACATTATAAGGGTAGAAATTCAGCTCTATTGATCAACTCTATTCCCATGTGAAGCCTATTGGATTATAAACAAAAAGAGCGAAAAGAACAGGACAATACTAGAAGACCAAGAAGCTTGAGAAACAAATCAGCAACTGACAAAGAAACGAAAGAGATAAACTAGCTACAGCTTGTAAACAGGCAGGATAGGTCATAGATGAATCCCCTTTCCGAAGGTAATATAGCTAGCATCAAATTACATTCCATCAAACAAGAAACCAGCATCTAATCTCAACAAGGGAATGAAGAAATCAACCAACAGATGAACTAATCTGTAATATTACGAAATGAATATATATATATATATATACATATCTATATATATATATATATATTATATTTTATATATATATATATATATAT
>JACYFF010031957.1:6453508-6500592 GCA_017589665.1 Selenicereus undatus | reverse complement strand
ATATATATATATAGATAGATAGATAGATAGATAGATAGATAGACAGACAGATAGATAGATAGATAGATAGATAGATAGATAGATATAGATATAGATATAGATATAGATATATAGTACAACCCAAATAGGACACGGATGTAGTGATGTACTTCCCAAGATCCCATTATAGAGTTTTAAATAGGTGAAGATTCGTATGCACCCACTCCTAGAGCATAAAAATCAACTTAACCATACTGTCCGTACATGACGTATGTCTGTAAGTCTACAACACGTCTAGAGTAGATCAAAAGTTAGAAATCAATTACACTTGAATTGCTCGCTTCTTCTTTTTTGTGGGATAAGAAAAGGTAATATATTGAGAATGATAAGGAGCACATACAAGAAAGGATGCTAAAAAAAGCATCCAGAAAAGCTAATTTCAACCCAAAAAAGGCTATTCACAAAATCAATTACACCGATCATGGAAGAACAAAAAACCTCCTCCTTAAAAAAGAATAAGCTCTCCAGCCACTTGTCTTTTGATCGCACAATTGAGGTTTCGACCCCATCAAAAACTCTCATTTCTCGATCCACAACAACCAAAAGATGGCATGAGGAATAGCTCGAAAAACTTTAAACTTGACCCTCCTTCCAAAAAAAACTTCCCACACAACTAATTGATGTCTCACAGATATAGGCATCACCCAATGAAGACTGACACAACTCAAAGCTAACTCCCAAAGGTTTCTAGCTAACCAACAATGGAGGACAATTGAATTGCTTAATATGACTGGACTAAAATGGTATCTTTTTTTCACTAATTCTACAAATTTCTTAGCAAAACTAAGAAATTAATGCTCTTCATTATCTCTCTAAGATGCTGTATAGATGCTCTTCACTGTCTGCCTAAGATGCAAAATAGACTAGTAATGCTAACTAGTTCAGCTTTTTGCACTTCTCTAAATATGCAACACAAAAGGCTTAGAGAGCAACTAGGGCAGTGATATAACGCATAAAAACAAATAGCACGCACCTTCTGCTTGTTACAATTGTTACCCTGTCAAATACAAACTCTCTAATATATAAGATATTGAAAATTCTGGATAAACTTCAGGCAATCAATATATAAGATAATTTGAAAACCTTTCTTCCATTATATGTATTCTAGTACATAAAAGCACCTTAGCAAGCAATCGATTCGGTGCCACTCCAGCACTACATGTAAGTCCAGTCTCTTCAAAAACACTTCTTCTCAGCTCTTCAGCAACCTTGGCAATAAAAAAAATCAAAAGTTGAACTGACATCAATAAGGGTTAGATGAATTTGGGATATGCTTCAGAGTAAACTTAAATGAGGAAACAAGAAAAAAGCAGCTAAAAGGTTGTTCTGGCACTAGAAGTGTATGTTTAAGCAAACTTACTTCATCAGAGCTCAAGTCCCTTTCTCTGCAGACCTCAGTTATATCAAGGTATGCTTCATCCAGACTGGCCGCAATGAAGTCGGGATCATATCTCTGGAAAACTGCAGATGGCAGATGCATAGTTGGATTACCAAGGGAACAAACAAAAACTAATGATAAATATCAGAAGCCAAGTTCGAAGCAGGCCTAACCTTTTCTAGTTAAAGAACTACAATGATTATACTTCCCAAAATCTACAGGAACAAAGATTAACTCTGGGCACAATTTACGCGCAATGAACCCAGGCATTGCAGCACGAACACCATATTTCCGTGCCTAAAGTTGGAGAAACATCTTCAGACAAAAATATCAGGGACCTGGTAAATAAAGTTTCAATATGCAGACATTCATGAAGGGACACTCAGCAGAACAGTTCCCTAAATCCAAGACTACATAATATACATAAAAATGAACAAAGAAGTTCATCCATGGTTCCTCTCATAATTCTAGGGCTTATACCTCGTAATTAGCTGTAGAAATCATAGACATGCTTCCGACAGCCATTGGCTTGCCCTTCAATGAAGGATTACTTAAAGTCTCAACAGCCGCATAGAATGCATCCATATCTACATGAAGCCAAGTTCTTGACAAGTCACGCCTGGCTTCCAACTCGGCAACCCTTTTGTCAGCCACCTGTCCATTGCACAAATTCTATGTAAAAGGAGTAAACACAAAATTATAGACTTCAGCCACAACAACTTGAAATTCAGGTTGAAAATCTGGTATAAGGGTTCCGTAATCCTATGACTCTATGGGAGACTATCTAGATAAGAAATAAAAGAGCATATATACAATATAGAAGTCAAGTACCTTCTGATAATGAGATATATCAGTTGCCGAGAGCTTCGCACACCGTGCACGCATGTGCTCAATTTTCTGCCTTATAAAGGCCTCCTTGCGCTCCTCATTTTCAAAATACTTAGACCCTTTGCTCATTTCATATACTATTCTTTGAACTTTTTCCTTGTCAACTCCATCCATTCCTACAAGCAGAAAAGGGCTTATTTTAAAACAACTTCTTAGAGAGGAAAAGCAAAACTAAGCCTTCTGCTTTTATACAGTCTAGCCAGTTCAATTATTCAGATTTATACCATTTCCAACAATTAGTCACCCAAACCACAATGGCGGATACAAGGTGGGGTCAGTGGGGTCAACTGACCCCCCTCCAAAAAAAAATAAAAACTGTGGCCCAAAAAAAAATATAAAATTAGTATAAAGCACATAATGCAATTTGCTATAACAAAGTGTGTATGGTTCAGTGGTTTCTTGGTGCACATATACTCCTCTTTTTCTGACAGGTTGTGGGTTCAATTCTTCTCTTTAGCCCCTTCAGTTTTTAAATCTTCAACATTTTTTCAAGTCACAAACTCAATTGCAGGTTAAAATGCTTAAATTTACTTTTCTTGTTTAATTTATGAGTTTAAATGCCAATTTCACTACTAAATTTGTTTAATTTTTGGGTTTAATTTCAATTCTAAGTTGAAATGCTTATTCATTTTTTTAATTTTTTTAATTTTCAACATTTTTTCAAGCACAAAATCAATTCTAGGTCAAAATGCCTAATTTACTTTTCTTGTTTAATTTGTGAGTTTATTTGTCAATTTTAATTCTAAATTTTTTAAATTTGTGTGTTTAATTTCAATTCTAAGTCGAAATGCTTAATTTATTTTTCTTGTTTAATTTGTGAGTTTATTTGCAATTTCAATTACAAATTTAGTTAATTTATGGGTTTAACTTCAATTCTAGGTCAAAAATACATATATATTTTCGACCCCCCTCTCAAAAGTTTCTGGCTTCGCCACTGCCAAACCATATAGAGCAACCATTAATTTCATTCATTGAAGACAGTTTCAGCCCTTGCAAATCAAATATCTGCGGCCCCAACCCCAAGCCCTTGACCACACAGCAAATAAGAAACATTGCCCACGTTACTAACCAATCATCAATCAGAAAAGCACCATTTAAACTACATAAACAAGATAACACTGATTTGTCACAATCAGACACAACTAGATTATGGAAGAAATCAGAAAAACTAGAACGAAAACAAAAAAAACAGGTTAACAAAATGTGCGAATGCCAATTTATCCGCTGCGATATAACGGATCAGCAATTGAATCTGAAGGGAATGAGTAGATTAAACAGAAACTTAAAAAAACAGGAAAAAGAAGTGTCATTGACCAGCTTTGGCGGTAGTGTAGACAGTGTGATAGGACTGCCATGGCTTTGAAGCTGGAACCTCGCTAGAAGAATCGCTCTTCTCCGTCTTCTCCATCGCTGATTCTGAGGAGAGAGAATCCGGCGGAATGACTGAGGGTAGTGGGAGAGGGGAGAGACGAGAAGAAAAAAGCGCCAGAAAAGGGTCGAGTTTGAGCGCAGGGAGGGAAATAATCGCCGGGACGGGACGGGCCAGGGTGTATTATTTGGCCCCCTTTTCTCCATTTTCTTATTCCTTTTGTAATTGATGAAGAGGACCCCATTTTTCTTTTTGCGAGAAAAGAGCGTTCTCAGTCAGAGTTTTAAATTTTAAATCTGTTATATTAATAAAAATTTTATTTTTTAAAACTTATATTTCTTCACTCTTTTAATCTATGAAACTCTAACCTGAATTACTAAATAAAATATTTTGTTAAGAACTCACTCTATAATATACAATATTACTTTTTTTCAACTAGGCCTGGCAATTTCACCCGAACCCGATGGACACCCGTTTCACCCGACCCGAAAAATCGGATGAAAATCCGATTAAACGGGTGAATTAAACGGGTAATGGATAATCGGGTGATGGATCGGGTCGGATACGGGTGATGGTCCACCCGACCCATCACCCGTTTATATATATTTATTTATTTATTTATTTATTTATTTATTTATTGAGAACACTTGCTATGTCTGTTAAGAGGAGCATCATGTAGCTATTATAGAATTATTTTAGCTTCTTAGGGTTTTGTTCTTTCTGATTAGTGGAAGTTTTCTCATGATTCTATTCATGGTTGTAGAAGTGGCACTTTCGATTTTGCTCTTTTCTATAGTTTTGGCTGGTGTCTATGGTTTCATATGCATGCTAGTAGTTATTTCCAAGGTCTATGTGTTTTACTTATGTATTTTCTCACTCTCTGTGGTTTACTTCAACTATTTTTTGTGTTCTTCCTGTTTATTTCATTCTGTTATCCCCCCTTATGTTTTTTTCTAATTGTCAAGTTCTTCCATAACATAGGTTGCTGCGGACAAGTTTTCAAGACGTTCTTGTGGATTAGTTTCTGTTTCAGATTATCAATGATGTTGTTGCCTGGTTAACATATATTTTTTTGATTTGGTACGCTAGTTGGATAACATATATTTTTTGAGTATTTGAATATGTTTAGTAAAATTATGATTACTAACTAATTTTTTTAAAATGATAGTCGTTGGTTGGTGATGATCTCTACATGGGCGGCACTTAGTAGTTCGTTGAAGTCTTGAAGAGAATTGAAGATCTGTGTCTTTGTCTCTCCAGACATTGTGTTATAGTTGATTGACTTGATTCATTTTTTTTTCTGGAATTATTTGTTTGTAGAACATTTTGTCTTTGGACAATCCTCTCCCTTACCTCCAAATTAGAGACAATTGATGGTTGTTATCTTTATCATTTGTGGCAATTATTGTATTTAAGAATCGGGCATGTGGTTCTCGACCCATTGGTGTTGTATGTAAATATGTAATTGTCCAGGCTGTTGAAATTTATTTCAGCGATAAACGAATGAAATGAGATAGAGCACGTTTCACCTGTTTATCACCCGTTTCATCCGCGGATGACGGGTGGATTGGATGCGGGTGAGCGGGTGACGGGTGGATCGGGTGGACTGGATGGATGCGGGTGATAGATGCGGGTGGGGGTTCACCCGCTTCACACCCGACCCGTTGCCAGGCCTATTTTCAGCCATATAAATCATATTTTTAAAGGGAAAACACAGGAAAACCAAAAAAATTAACAAAATAAAACATGAAACTTGTCAAGGAACGTGCAGTCATTACTACCCGCGTGGTTCAAGCTTTGGCAACAAATGAAAAATTAACGTGTGGCGGAAGTGGCTCACAAGTGAAACGCGTGTAATGGCCTGCGGGTGCTCTAAGGGTTGAGTGAGCAATGGCCCAAAGATTAGGATCGGTCCACTAGTGAAGTGATTTGGGTCATATTAAATTCAATCTATTAATGAATTGGATTGAGTTGTATTTTTTATGTGAATAAATGAACCGCATTGAGAGTTTGAGATTCATTTTAAAGATTGAGCAAACATGAATACAACCAGTTTCATATAATAATTATAATTATTATATAGAAATCGTTACTAATAAAGTTATTCAAGTGTAGCATGTAAATTAGTATGATAGATAAATTGAAAAAAATTTGGTCATTGAATTGAGTATTAATGAGTTGAGTACCCTAATCTATTAATTTGTTTAAATGGGTCGACCTATCACTGACTCAACTCATTATCAACCTCGTCCTTTATTAGCGCTATTTAAAATGAGTTGATCTGTTTAACCTAATAAAAAACTTATATATTGTCCACTCCTAATTAAGACCAACTATAGGTTTACACACTCATTCGACTCACCTCTTTTGGTGGGCATGGCCAAGCTTATCACAAGCTAGTGGCCCACTCTTGTTTAATTTGAAACTGGACAAGAGTTTCCCGACCCGCCAAGTGTACAGATTAGATCTTACTATCCTGAATAACTAGCTTGCTAATGCTAATCCAATGAGCAGCATATAAGAATTGCCCCAACCACCCCTCATCCCTTTGAAATAGTTCTGTTAGTCGCCTTATTGCAGTTCTATTTCAATATGAATTCTAGGAGATCTTGACAATTACAGGACAAAGAATTATAAGTGTCTGGTCCTTTAAAGTAGGTTCCTCTGGATTGTTCACCACAAGGTTAAGATTAACTGCTAGGTGAAAGTCAAGGTCAGAGTGTATTATTTGCCCCCTTTTTTCATTTTCCTTTTTCTTTTTGCAATTGACGTATGTGCCAGAATTATCCCATGGAAATTGAGACTCATAATTCATAAACCCATTCAACTCACCTCTTTTTTTTTCTTTTTCTTTTTGGCCTATCATTAATTAGGTTAGTTCCAAAATAAAATGTCATAGACGAGCTCAAACAGCTGCTAAACAAATATATAAATCATCCGTTAATACAAAACAACGGCTTCGCTAATTTTCAACAGGAGCAAGTAATAAACATCCCCTAATTCTTACCTTATTGAAGTTCCATATTCCACTCCAACCCACGTGAAGAAATCTAAGTCATATTTGCCGACTGGAAAGATCACCAAATGCATCCGAATTAAATTTGTTTTCTGCTTTCAAACTATTTTCTCAAACTCCTGATAATTCTTCTGATGGTTGAAGTTTCATTGCCAATGACAAGAACATCAAATTTCTTGCCTTGCTTTCAATTCATTGGTCAATAGTCTTATTGGACTCCTTATCACTATATTCCAATTTGATATTTCAATATAGATTATAGGAACTCTTGATAATCACGCATAACGAAGTGACCTGTTCAGCTCTTTAATACGTGTTCCTTTTAATTGTTCACACAAGCCTAATTCAAGACCTTTGTCACCTTTAATTCTTGTCAAAGAGGCATAAGTTTAGCTTTAATCGATGTACATTGGTGGAGATTGGACGTAAATCCCAATTTCATTTGCCAAAGTGAACCCTACACAATCCTCATCCTCCTCCCACGGCCCCTGTGTTTCCACTGTCCACTTTCCACAAGGAGCTTTCAGGTCTAAGTGTTGTAGGAGGCGCAGGCATAACGTTAGGTGAGTCTAAAACATCACAATCAAGTCAAGTTAATCAAGATCATCAAGGATCATGAAAGATTGATGATGGAATCAAGAAAATGCCAAGATTTTGATTGACTGATTGATTATATGACTTTCCCAAAATAAAATAAATGTGAATGATATGGCAATTTGTGGGACATACTTACTAAATTTTTGCCAATTTTGAGCTTATTATTAATTATATATATTTTAAAATTGTTTTTCATAACCTTGAAACTTGAAAGTGTACAAGTAAACTCAAATTTTTATTTATATACTAAGCTTCAGATCAAATTTCAAATTGTAAGTTGGGATTTCAAAACCTTGAACTCATACAACGGTTTTCCTTCAAACATCCTCTCTGATTTCTTTCTTCTTCTTTCCGTTTTTTTAACACATACACAAGTTACAAGAGTTTCAAACAAATTATTAGAGCACTTGCAATGGTCAGCTCCCTCGCCTCAAAAGTTGCGCCAAGCTGCTCGTGCCCGTGTAGTGACAGAGCGGTCGAGTGGCTCGCGAGCCTGGTTCACGAGCCTAAGCCGACTCATGCCATTTTTTCTTGCTTTTTTTAAAAAAAATTTTGAGTGGTTTTTCTTTTTTTTTTTGGATTTTAAAAAGAAGGTTGTGCATTGTAAAGTGGGTCCATGGATATTACTTTATTTGGTGAGCTAAAATGATAAGTCTTACATTGGAGAAAGGGAGAATTGTGATTCAAAAAGTTAACTCACAAGTTAATTTGACAGAGATAGACCCCACTAGTGAGCGAAAAAACTGGCTCACCACGGGAGATACTTTTAACACTGAAAGATAGTTTCACATCCCTAAATAACAAAATCTATCACGTATATTATATTACTCTATAACTAATGTCATGAAAGAAAATTTTCAAAAAACATATAATCGTGTCAGCCATAACATATAATTAAATATTATACCACATTATTTAAGCTACCTTTCCGCTTACACAATACTAATTAATGCAACGTCACATTTAGGGTGTACATATAACAACAATACCACCTCCCAGTGAGGTCCCGCTTTCGCGGGGGCATTAGGGTGTACATATAAATTATTATCAACGGCAAAACTAACACAAAAATATTCATGCAACCATATTAAAAAAATAACAAGGGATTGATAGACAAGCGCAAAGCAATGTCCAATTTAAGGGTGTGTTTGGTAAGGGAGAAAATAATTTTTCCAGAAAATCATTTTCCATGAAAAATATTTTCCCAAGGAAAATGATTTTCCACTTACATTTTCAGCTGTTTGGTAGAATGAAAAATCATTTTCTTTCCACTTCATTTTTTGCTATTTGATATAATGAACCCCCCGTCCTCACTTCATTTCTTTTTACCATCAACCCCCTTCCCTGCTCACTAATCTGACCCAACCCAGCCAACAAATTCTGTTTTTCTCTCCTCTTCAAAATCAAACCCAAAATATCAGTAAGAAATATACCCAGTAACAAACCCAACAAAAAAGAGAGTCAACATTAATGAATCTCAATTTTTTCACTATTCTCAGTGATTACCCAGTTGACTTTAAGTGATATTAAATCCAGATTAAAGAAAATGATGAACGGGAAGACGATGAATGTCTCAGATTGCGAAGTTCTTTAAAAGGACAACTGTAACAAGATCAGAGGACTCAAGAAATAATTACAGAGATTAACGATGGAAATCATCGATGAACATGATGAACATGAAGAAGATGAGAAGAATGAGAGACAAAGTGATAATGAAAATAGAGTGATTCTATGCACAATTAAAAGAAAATAGAACGAAAGACAAAATTGGGCAACGAAAATTGGGTTTGGAAAATCGTTTTCCCTACTTTTTCAAGGGAAAACAATTTCCTTCAAATGAGGTAAAATGATTTTCCCTTGAAAATGATTTTCCCCTCCTTGTTTTACCAAATGGCGTAAAATAGGAAAATCATTTTCCGGATTTTCCCGCTACTAAACACACCCTAAGGTTCCGTTTAGTCCTTAGAAAATTTGGTGAAAAGAAAATTTGAAGGAAAAAAAATGTGAAGGAAAAAACAGTTTGGAGAAAATGAGTTTTTTTCTCTTGTTTGGATTGAGGAAAAAAAACAAGAATTTGGATGGAAAATTTGAATGTTGACGAACTATTTGAATCATGTTGATGTCATATAAGTAATGTGAGGTTGGAGGAGGTTGGGAATTTTCCTCAAACTTTCCTCACAATTTTATGAGGAAAATTTTATCACTTGTTTCTAACAATTTTTCCACCTAACTTTCCTCCATATTTTTTTTCTTTGTGATTTTCTCTAAACCAAACACAAGAAAAAAAGTAACTTTTCCAAAAAAAAATCTTTCCACCAAATTTTCCAAGGTCCAAACAAAGCCTAAGTGAAATATATATAGTTACACAAAAATGCCAGACACATGCCATACCGATCATATACTATTTCTAGCCCTGTGACCCTATGTTTATTTTTAATTATGAGTGCCATATGAGTACATATTTGTCCAATTCAATCTGCAGGGTGTTTTTTTTTTTTTTGGGGGGGGGGGGGGGGGCTCAGGGGGGGCCAAGCCCCTTAATCTGCAGGGTTTTCTAACATACATTATTGTTGAGTGTCCCTCCGAAATTTTAATTATGAAACTTACATCATCTCATTGTTTTTGAAAGGAGTAGAGATTGTAGTTCTTTGCTGCTAATATTTATTTTAGATTTCGATCAAAAAAATTTGATTCATGTGGTAGTATCAGTATTTATCCTGTTCATGTTATATGGAAACAACTCAATAAGTGCCATTACTCTTGACTGATTTTGATGTTCTGTTTTTTTCTCTTGATTATTGATGATGTGTAACCATAGAACTCTATATTTGGTTAATTTTATGAGTATCATATTAAGAGGGAGGTATATATTCTATTAACTTGCCATTATATTTCCGTCTCCATCCTTTCTGATGACGACAAATGTTTATAATCGTAAGAATATGCAAAAATCAAGGTATGTGCTTACAGTAGCCATCAATTTGGTCATTATCGAAAAGGTAAATTATTAGGACACCTAGATGTAAAGGTTCAACTTGGTGATTGAACAATTAGGAAATTATTTATAATTAAGCGAGCCTAATAAAAGAAGGTTGATTAAATCTTAAGACAAGAGTTTTCGACAAGGACTAGGCAATTGCCAAATTTCGAGAACAAGTTGCTTATGTTACCCATTGATCTATATTTTTGTTTTTGTTCTTATTTTATAGGAGTTTATCATCACCCTGTTCACCCCAATTTAGAATGATTCTATCAGCCGCAAGAGACTAACAAATTAAAGGAGATTAGGTTCAAGGTTGTCTTATTCTTTGCCAAGAAAGCAAGAGCATTCTAGGATTAAAAGCAATGTGACTTTCTATTTTGCCCTTGGTTCACATCTCATGTACTTTTGGCTTGTAAGTTTTCAACTACTCCCTACGCAATAGTTAGGAAGATATACATGGAGTTTCCTTAAAAACTACTATTGCTTGATCTATTGCTTCACACCATGTATACTTTTGGAGAGTATGTAACATCCCACTACCATAAATTAAAGATTCCAACTTCCTTCACATCCCCCTATAAGGACACAATTTGGTGACCTATATCTGGTTCACTTAGCCTCAAGAGATTTTGTGAAGAAATGAAGAGCTATTTCTTGTTGTGGCATGCATGCTTATTGCTATCTCTAGGTCTCTCTCTCTGTCCTTTTTCTTGGGGGGAGGGGGGGGGGATTGTAAGTTTGGAACAAATTGCATGTACCTAAAGCTTCTGCTTCAACTGGTGCAGGACATGGCATTCAAGCTTTGACATATGATTATTCAGCAACAACGGAGGTATCAGCAATCAGAATCTGTGCTTTGTTCCTGCAATTCCATTACATCATGTATAACTATGATTTTGCACTTTTTACCCTTTATACATTTTATGTCTTCTTACATCTGTGTCAAGTGCTTGGAAGAACCCTGGAAAGCCCAATATGATGGAGGCATTATACAAAATCCTGAATTCAATGATGGCATCCAAGGTTGGACAACATATGGGCAAGGAAAAATCGAACAGCGAACAAAACAGAACGGCAACAAGTTCATTGTGGCTTTTAATAGAACACAACCTTCTGATAGCTTCTCTCAAAAGATCCAGCTTGAGAAAGGAAAACTTTATGCATTTTCTGGTAATCATTTTTCAGTCATCACGACATCAATGTTACAACCTTCACCATTTCTGAACTGTGATTAAGTAAATACACTCCTCTTTTCAGCATGGATTCAATTAAGCCAAGGCAGTGAAATAGTGGCTGTTATATTTAGAGGCCCAAGTGGCGAAAGACTCCATGGTGGTACTGTTATTGCTGAACAAGGATGCTGGAGCATGCTTAAAGGGGGAATTGTTGCTAGTTTTTCAGGCCTGGCTGATTTAACATTTCAGGTGATTCAATTCATCAAGCAGATGTGAATTAGCTCTCACAGATCGTCTGTTTATTGGGGTCTAAGCTTGGTTAAGTTCATATTGAGACAGAATCGGTCAGCAATGTGTCTAGGTGGGGCGCAGTTGGGCTGGGTTATTCCAAATTTAGTTTGGATCGGTAAAAGCCAGATTTCGCCCTCTGAGTCATATTTGCATCTGAGGAATTTATCTAATAAACTCGTGAATAAAATGCACCCAATCTTAGTCAGGCAATTTTTTCAGGTTGACTTTTTCTGATTCTGGTCACTACAACTTCAGGACAAAAATAAAAAAAGTAGCCTCATTTCGAATTTAAGTTATTATGGCTTTATGTTGGTATCCAATATGCATCAGTTACTTCTAGCAAGTTTGAAATATACCACCCCGCACCCCCGAACAAAACAAAAAAACCCACGTTTGAATATGTGTTTCTCTTATGCAGTTCTCTACATTCTAAAGTTCATGTATGTGTAAATGCAGAGTCAGACAGCAACCGTTGAAATTTGGGCTGACAATGTCTCATTGCGACCATTTACCAAGAAACAATGGAGATCCCACCAAGACAAAAGCATCTCAAAGGTGAATGAATTAACAAACATGAATAATGGTCATATTTTTAAAAGAAATACTGTTTAAAAAAATCAGAACTCGCATCTATTAGACCAAGCAAGTGAACATGTTTTAATTCACGCAGGTCCGAAAACATAAGGTGAAGTTTCAGGTTACACATGGAAACATGGCACTGAATGGAGCTCAAATCACTCTGAAGCAAACCAAACCGGGTTTCCCCATAGGCTGTGAAATAAACCAGAACATCCTGACTAGCAGCCTTTATCAGAACTGGTTCACGTCAAGGTTCACAGTTACTGCATTTGGAAATGAAATGAAGTGGTACTTCACGGAGAAAACCCAAGGCCAAGAGGACTATTCCATCCCAGATGCAATGCTCGAATTCTGTGAGAAGAATAATATCTCTGTCCGAGGTCACAACATCTTATGGGATGACCCACGATACCAACCCACTTGGGTGACCGCCTTAACTGACCCAAAAGAGCTTAAAGAAGCAGTTGAAAAGAGGACTAAGTCAGTGGTTTTAAGGTACAAGGACAGGTTGATTGCTTGGGATGTTGTGAATGAGAACCTTCATTTTAGGTTCTATGAGGATAGGATTGGTGAGAATGCTTCAGCTGAGGTCTATGCCATGACGTACGAGCTGGATCAAAGTCCGGTCTTGTTTGTAAACGAGTATAATACCATAGAGTATAGCGAAGATGAGTATTCAATTCCAGGCAAGTATGCAAGGAAACTAAAAAGCATTTTATCATATCAAGAGGAACTACCGATGGGGATAGGGGTTCAATCGCGGTTCGCTCCTGGCCAGCCAAACTTAGCCTACATGAGAGCCGGGATGGACCTTTTGGGTTCACTTGGGTTCCCAATATGGCTGACAGAAATGTTTGTTGATAAAGGGGACAACCAGACTCTATACTTCAAGGAAGTGTTGAGAGAAGGATATTCACATCCAGGTGTTGAAGGAATTGTCATATGGCCTACTTCACCATTTGCCACAGAGTGCAAGATGTGCTTAGTTGATCAGGAGTTCAAAAACACACCAAATGGGGATGTTGTTGACAAGTTCATTGCAGAGCTATGTAGCTCGAAATCCATGGAGATTGTGTCAAATGGGCTAGGGTTCTCTCAAGTAGTGTTGCTTCATGGGGAGTATGATGTTAGTATAAAGGATCCTAATACTAAGTCCTCTGCTAATTTGAAACTGAAGGTGAATGAAAATTCACCAGATATTGTCCATATTCAACTTGATGGATTTGTTCCCCATGCTAGCTTGTAAGTTATAATTACGGATTTGGATATATATAAGCTTACTAAGATTTCAGTTCAATATCTCACTTTGCTGTTAAGATCTAGCAGGCGGAGGATGAAAATTTAAGAGTAGATTGCTTGAAAACTAATATGTTAATGATAGAAAAAACTTATATGTTGCATAAACATTTGGCTGGAAAAAAAAATTGATGGAAATCGGAATATCATAATTAAACAAAAGTATGTATATAAGATTGATGTTGGATCTCATTTATTTATTAATGGATATATGGCTTGTATTAAGGTTGGAGTCATTCTATTTTGATGTGTAAGATATGAGTCATTCTATTAAGTTGAGACCAAGGTATCACTCGAGTTGATTTTCTATATGAGGATATCATTACTGAGATTCAAATTTTGATATGAACTGAGGTTACTTTTTTGCATTTGATTTATCTAAGTTACAAAATATGCATCCAAGGTACAAAAAAATTTATTTATTCTTTTTTTTTTTTACATCAATGTGAGTTGATGCGGAACATGGAATGGATGTGGGTGAGAATAAGATATATGTTTCCTTCAATTCTTAATCTTATTTTAGTTCAACCATTATTTTCTATAGATGACTATATATATTATGGCTGTTGCGTTGTTTTGATTTACAGAACTCTAATGTCTCTTTACTCTAACTAGAAGCTTATATAGTGGACTTTTATGTCATGCCGATCATAAGACATCCAGTCTCTTTTTAGGCCGTAAATTAGGGGGAATTACTTAAAACAAATATAATTATCAACAAAAACATCAACATAATAACTAAAATTGCTCAAACTACATTAAAGCAAGCACAATTACTTAAAACCATAGTAATATTGTTAAGAATGTAATTTTAATTACAATTGATAACTTCAATTAAATAGAGTAACGGACTTCTAATTACTTTAAAATTGTACAATAAAAGGTTGATTATATATAATCAAATAAGACGACACAGATGAACTAACCTTGCCGTTTATTGGGAACTTGTCCACCCCATTTAAGCAAAGGAAACCTCGAACCAAAGCGGTAGTAGCTCCACGCCTTTACCTCAACGGCCTCAACGCTCTCTCGATCTCCCGCCTTGTCTCAAACATGAGAAATGGACGTCACGTAGTAGCAGCCGAACCAGTCAATCTCATCTTACCCTTCTCAATTCTTCTTCAAATCCACGAAACTTAACTCCAGACTTTATTCTTTGACATGTTCTGCTTCTGCCTCCCCTCCTCTCATCCAGAAGAACCACCATGGCAACCTAGACAGAGAAAGGCAGAGAAAAAGGGGAGGAAGAAGAAGAAGGGTTGGCTAAACCGCTCTGATCACTTCAATTTCGCATTTGGGCATCACATTTTTCCCTAGGTGGGTGCTCTCTCTCTTTCTCTCTCTACTGTTTCACCTATGATGATGGGGTTCTCATTTTGATCTTTCTTCGTCGTGATTTCAATCGAGGGTTTTTCTTCATCATTTGAGGGTTCTGGGTTGTCTATCTATTCGCTTGTAATTCACAATGCTACATTTTCTACGCCTTGTTTGTCAATTTTGAATTTGGGTGTATATGCTGGTGAGTGTTCTAGTGACTCTTTCTGCGCAGATATGGATGAAGGTTCGAGCAGGAATGAAGCATTATACGCTCGCATTCAGCAGCTGGAGCAAGGTGTGCTAATCAAATTTAATTTTGGTTTTTGCTTTTATATATTTGAATGATCTGAATTTCCCCGGGTTTTGCTATAGGATATTTATAATGCAAAATTCTGGACATGGTAAAATCATGTTGAGAAGTTTAAGTTGGCAATGAGCTACTTTACTCGTGGATTTAACTTTTCAATGTGGAATTGGTCCGGAAAATCTGCTCTGTGATTGTAATCAGAGGCTTCGTTTTCTAACTTGTGTCTGGGGATGTGATTGATCATCACCTTACATTTGGGCATGTCTAGGAATAAATGCCCGCTTTGTCAGGGCCTCAGGGAGGCGGATTAAGATTTGTTTCCCCCCCCCCCCCCCCCCAAAAAAAACCCCAAAAATCCAGTCATCCATTAGTCTTATCAAGTACTAGGAATGACTGAAAATAAGCATTAAACATCGAAATAAACTTGTGTTAGCTTTAATCATCTTTCAGTTGACAAAATTAAAGATCAGATGTGACAAAGAGGTTTAATGAAGTTTTGATAATTGCCAATTTAGCAATTTAAGCGGACAAGAGGCAAGATATTGTGATTGTATAATTGGGATAGAGAGTTTATTTATTGAGATTAGCTTTCGTTACTTCATCTTAAAGTTTCCGATCAGTGCTTATGTTATAATTCTAAACAATATTTCAGATCCCCTAGAAAAAGTCTGGTCTATTGTTCTTCTAAAGTTCAGGAATTGACTGAAAGTCTAATGAACTAACTGAAAATTCCTGACCTCATAGTTTCAGTCTTTCAGATAAGTCAAAAATCAAAATACAAACAGAGATGTTGTGTATTCAATTGAAAAAGGTGCATAATGCAACATGGTTGCCTTCTCCTTCTTGTCAATGCTGTTAGCCTTCTTCAGAGAAGGATATACCAGTTAGTCTCTTGTCCCAGATGTGCCAATTGTAAGGATTATGCAGAAACAAATGTTAGTTGATATGCTTGTTTGTGTTTATTCTCACCCATTTGGGTATCATCCTTTTTTTTTAAAAAGTAGATAAATTTCATTACTTCAAAAATTAGCGATGATTGTATAGAACAGGACATTCACAGCTGAGTGCTGTAAACCCCCCAGCTAGCCGAAGACTAAACAATATTCCAAAGCTTATCCTCCGAGTAATGCCTAACCAGCTTCTTTTCGCGCGCTGACCTCTGATATACATAACAAGCTGGATTTCTTTTACAATAGTTTTAGGTATCCTCTCTATCTTTTAAAAAATTCGGGAATTTCTGTCTGTCCAGATCATGTAAAAAAATTGCAATAGGAAGACAAGCTCTAATAGCCTGCTTCAAAATCCTTCTGGAATTACCTATTGCTGTGTACCAGGGTAAAATATTATCCCATTTGTTATCAAATTGTACCTTCCGCTAAGCACATAGTTCGCCACAAACTTCATTGAGAAACTGCACCCCAAATTTCCATTGAGAAACTGCACTCAAAGTGCAAATGACTATGGCTTTCATCTTTATCCCTACATAGGCAACACTTAAAATCTGAAAAATTACCTATATCTGTATGCAGCAATCTGTCTGTACTTGACAGTCTCTGATGAGCCATAAGCCCAGCCTATGATAATCCATAAGCCATGATATGAAATTATTCCTAGTAGTAGAAATCGGTGACTAAGAAGACAGCTCTGCTTCTGGTTAATTCCACCTGGCAAGTCCAAATACACACTTCTAATGTGATATGAATTACCTTGAGCAAGCACATAATGTTTCAGTTTTACTGCTCTTGAACAGCTTTTTTTTTGATAGGGACTCTTGAACAGCTTTTTTATCACCCATGCAGCCTGATGAGGGACTGAATTCCCCAAATATCACCTCTCTTTATCATGCAGCCATTGTATCCATAGCGTACCTTCTATTGACATATAGCCCAAAGCATTTTACCCACATCAGAATAATTCCACAGCTCCGAGTTAAACACACCAAAAGCCTTCCTGCTTCCTTCTGTGTATACGTTCTCCCATGCCACAGGAGCCTTTATCCTCTGTGAACACTTCTTAGTCTGCAGAGAAGTTCTACACTTCTTCTCAATTGTTTCAATCACAGCTTTAGGGTGCCATCCTAGATGTTCGGTGGTTTATTTTACTAATGGCCTGACATCCATGATTCCATGCGTTCTTTATGTGTGTGTAAGTAGTCTCCTTGTAACATATCCCACAGAAAAGGCCATTCACCTTTTTATGTCAAAGATATGTTCTGTGCAGCTATGTCTATTAATTTATATTATTTTTACGTGTTATTTGGTAGAGCGAGATGAATTACACAAAGAAATTGAGCAGCTGTGCATGCAGAAAGCTGGTCCCAGCTATATTGCTGTTGCCACTCAGATGCATTTTCGAAGGTATTATGGTGATATAATTGACTAAATAAAGTCGAATACTGTTAGATAATTTCTTGTTGTCTGTGTGTGGGCTTGGGGGGGAGGGGGGTTGAAATTCTGAAGTGTGTAATAAGGATACACTATATTGGTCTATTAGGACAGCTGGATTAGAACAAGAGATTGAGAACTTGCAGAACAAGTTGGAGTCTTGCGTCAAAGAGAATTCAGATCTCAAACAGGAGCTTTCTGAGGCCAAGAGAATTACTGTGAGTTTGACTTCTTCCCATATACCTTAATGTCTTTTGTTTAATGTGTTCTCATTCAATTCCATGATGTCATTTAATGTCTGATGTATGTAACTACCTTCATATTTTCAGAGGCATCTAGATCAACTTTATAATCAGGAGGTCACAAAGGTCTCTCTCTCTCTCTCTCTCTCTCTCTCTCTCTCTCACACACACACACACACACACACACGGTTTTGTACTTTCCAGTTTCCAGTGCAGTTCATCGTTGTTCTCAGATTTAGCCGCTGATGTGCTCTTTTTAGAAGTAGGCTTACACACGTTTGGAGAATTGCCTACATGACACCTGAAATCTCTGTTTCTGAAGTAAGGATTTGGATTGTGTAACTTAATCTTTTTAGCTTTGATTTTATACATCAGTGTACCCTCCTCTTTATTTTGACGGATGCTAGATACTTTTATAGTTTTTTGAGTCAACAAAGATACTGGATTAAAAAAAAAGAGAGACTACTGTCGACTTCATGAGAACTTGCTATGCACATTTCTCAGTCTATGCTCAAAAAAGGATGGTCAGCAGCATTCTGCGTGCACATGATTGACATAACAACATTCTGATTGCAGTCTCGTACATGTAAAAGCATGCCATTATGGTTCTTGTGCGATGGACGGATAGTCTGGCCATTACATTTCTAATTTTTCTGAAACCCTTTTCAGGTATGTGCTGTACTTATACACAGGAACTTTCGACTTGATAAAGATACCACTAACATGATCGAATAACAACCAATTCAATAAGCTGGAATCCCATCTGGGCACCCCTTTTTGTGGTTGGGGTGGGAGAACCCTGGGGGGGGGGGGTTGGATGTGTATAATCGTTCCTCTACAGAGCTGTAGAGGTGCTGTTTCCTTGGGAAGATCTGAAAGGTATTGATAGCCTCTTTGCAAGTTGTGCAACAAAAGTAGGTGAGGATATTTAGCAAGGCATTTGGCATTAGGCCACTACAATCCAAAGCCAAAATAATTTGTCCCACAGAGTATTTAGATATACTCCTAACATAATATGCATTAGCTACTCTTTTGTTTATTCATGTTCTGATTATTTGATTTAATATTGCTTGCTAGATTTATTAATGCTTTTAGTTTCGCTTTTGTTACAAAGGATTTCAACTCAAGAAGAAGTTTTCTGATGATTTTTTTTCCTGGAGCTGTTGTTGTATAATATCGATTAAATAATGATTATAGATGTAGAACAGCTCTGGCGGGTACAGTAATTAAATTAAATGAACAATAACTTAAATGACAAGTAATGAACACTAACTTAAATGAATAGCCTACATTGGCCAATACACAATAGTCGGAACAACCTTTAGGCTTGTGAATTGCACTTCCTTTGTCAAAGCAGGGTTTTATCAACCTGGTCATGTCAAAAGCTTAACGATGTGGTTCTTGGTGTTATGAATTGTCCTTGATTTGGTTTATGCACTCCATATTGGTTTGTGCAGTGTTTTTCAAGTGTATCCCATAATTGTTGGAAAGGCTCAAAGCCTTAAAACCCCGCATCTACTATTGTCCTCCATTTCAAGCGACCTGCATTGCACAAACCCATCTGGAAGCCTAAATTAGACTAAATCACTGTAACTAAGTAATGACTCAAGTTTCCATTCCCTGATCCATCACCTGCCAATTCATGATTTTAGTATTATTATATGAATCTTAGTGAACTAGTTCTGCTTATTTATGATGGGGTGAGGTATATGCAATGATATAATAATTGCTCCTTGTTATAGCACCATTGAATGAAATTTCTATGCTTTAATTTCATACTTATTTCTATGCTATCTTTGCATCCAGCCTTTTGTTAATGATATATATCTATTCTTTTCCTGATTAAAAAAAAAGAAAAATACTTATATTCGCTGATACTTTTATAATTGCTTTGTGGGATTGCGTGTGATTACGAAGCTTATTAAACTTCAAGTCCATCTCCCTCGTTGATAGTTCACTTCGCACATGACTAGAATTTGAAAAGGAGAAAAAGTGTGTTATCTTGTCTTTTTTTTCCCCTTTCCAATTGTTTTAAAACAGGTTCAGGAGATTTCGGACATGGAATGTATCATTTGGCTGCTCTAACGTCTTTTGTTATTGCTACAGAATGCAGAAGCAATTAAGCAACTTGAACTTCTCAATGGAGTTGTTGCTACTGCATCTGCTGAACGTGATCATGCAATGATGGAGGTCTTTCTCTTTCTCACAACTGAATAACATACTAAACAGCTTGGCTGGTGCTATTTATGTGCACATGAAGAATGTTCTCTGGTTGATTGTAGGCTGTGAAGGCTAAAGAAGATGAAGATCTGATGTCTCAGAAATTGCATGATGCTGAGAAAAGGTATTTTTGAATTGTGTCCTTTCTTTTTTCTTTTTTTTTAGAGTGGGGTGGGGGGGGGGGGGGGAATGAAGAGGCTGGATCTGATCCCAGAGAATGCTTCCTTTACCAACTTCAAAGGCTATCATTTGAGCCAAGTGGCACCCGCAGTATCCTTGTTTTCTTCTCTATTAGGTCTCCCGGTCATGACCTCAAGTTGTGTTTGTGATCATATAGGACATCTGGCTTGGAACAAGAGGTTGAGAACTTGAAGAAGAAGTTGGAGTCTTGCGCCCAAGAGAATTCAGATATCAAAAAGAATCTTTCTGAGGCCAAAACGATCACCGTGAGTTTTATTTTCTCCATATATTCCCTGATGTCTCTTTTTTTATGTTTAACATGTTCTCATTCTGTTTCTTGATGTCACTTGTCTGACTTGTATGCCTTCATATTTTCAGAAGCATCTGGATCAACTCCATAAACTGGAGGTCACAAAGGTCCTCTCTCTCTCTCTCTCTCTCTCTCTCACACACACACACACACACACACACACACACAACTGCTTTTGTACTTGGTTAGTGGTAGTACTTTTCATCAATGTTCTTAGAGGTAGGCTTACACACTTTTAGAGAATTGCATACATCATTACCGAATTTTCTGTTTAAGAAAAGGGGATTTGGATTGTGTAATTGAATCATTTTAGCTCTTATTTTATACATGGGAGGAAACCTTTTTGTCATTTTTTGGGGGCTGGGTTCTTAGATGTGTGCAATTGTATCTCTACAGAATTGTGGAGGTGCTGTTTCTTTGGGAATATCTGAAAGGTATTGATGGCCTCTTACTTTATGACAAAAGAAGATGAGGATGTTTAGCAAGGCATTTTGCTTCAGGCCCTATGATCCAAAGCATTAAAAGTTTGTCCTGTAGAGTACTACATCTTTCGATATAATGCAGATATTAAGTTACTGTGACAGCTACTGTAATCAAATGAGTAAGTGATGAACACTATGCTAAATTCAGGGCGATATTGATGGATAATTGGTATGTAATGGTCAAAACAACATTTAGGCTTGGGAATTGCATTTCCTTTGTCAAAGCAGGTTTTATCATCATTCTCTGCAATAATTGCATACTTATATCTGCTGGTATTTTTAAAATTGCTTCATGGGATTGAGTGTGATTATGAAGCCTGTTAAACTTCAAGTCCATCTCTCCCATTGATGGCTCTCTCTGCACATGAGCAGAATTTGAAAAAGTGGAAAAAGTGTGTTATCTTTTCTTATTTTTGAATTATTTTAAATAGGTTCAGGAGATCTGGGACATGGAATATATAATCTGGCTGCTCTATTCTCTTTTTTTATTGTTACAGAACACAGAATTAGCTAAGCAACTGGAACTTTTCAATGGAGTTTTTGCTACTGCATCTGCTGAACGTGATCATGCAATGATGGAGGTCTCTTTTTCTCTCACTGAATAACCGATTAAACAGCTTGTCTGTTGCTATTTATGTGAATATGAAGAATGTTATCTGGTCGACCGTAGGCTGTGAAGGCTAAAGAAAATGAAGATCTGATATCTCAGAAATTGAATGATGCTGAGAAAAGGTACGTCCTTTTTTTTTTGGGAAAAGTAATCAAAAGTTGTATTAACAAGATCCCAAGGGGATGTCACCCATGTACCAAAGGAGGCCATTGCAAAATAACATCATGCCCTCAAGCTCTCTACAATGATCATATCGACAAAATCCAAAAAATTCAACCTGCGACCATGAATGAGAACTCGACTCCAACTATACAAAGTTCTGAAGAAATAAAATTTGAAATCATCACTAGTCCTAGGTTTGCCCTCAAAAATACGGCCATTCCTCTCCTTCCAAGTGCTCCACTAGCCAAAATCATCAACTTCCAAGCACCTAGGGCCCAACTCTTCTTTAACCTTCTTCTCCATGCGACCAAAACATCTCTTATGGTTTGGGGTTGCACCCAAATAACCCCCATCAAAGAAAGAGACAAATCTCACAAAGTGGAGACCCACTGACAATGGACAAAAAGGCGGTCTACCAACTCTTCCTCCCCAAAACACATGGGACATCTACTAGCCAACTTGAAGTTTCTCCTTTTGAGCATGTCCTCCATTAGAACCTTTCCTTTTTGGGCTGCCCAACATTTTTTTGGGGGGGAAGGGGGGCATGAAGAAGCTGGATTTGATCCCAGAGAACGCTTCCTATACCAACTCCAAATGCTTTGTCATTTGAGCTAAGTAGCACCTGTAGTATCCTTGTTCTTCTCCATTAGGCCTTCCAGTCATGACCTCAACCTGCGTTTGTGATCATATAGGACAGCTGGCTTGGAACAACAGGTTGAGAACTTGAAGAAGCAGTTGGAGTCTTGCACCCAAGAGAATTCAGATATCAACAAGGAACTTTCTGAGGCCAAGACGATTACTGTGAGTTGTGACTTCGTATACTCCCTGATGTCTCTTTTTTTTGATGTGTTATTCTATTCCTTGATGTCACTTGTCTGATGCGTATAACTTATTTTTTCAGAAGCATCTGGATCAACAACATAAACTGGAGGTCACAAAGGTCTCTCTCCCCCCCCCCCTCCCTCTCACTCTCACTCACTCACACAAACACACACACACACAATTGCTTTTGTATTTGCTAGTACTCTTCATCATTGTTCTTAGACATGGGCTTACACACTTTTAGAGGATTACCAAGATCATCACCGAAATCTTTGTTTAAGAATAGAGAGCTGGGACTGAGTAATTTGATCTTTTAAGTTCTTATTTATACGGTGGAAGTGTGGAACCCTTTTTTTTTGGGGGGGGGGGGGGAGGTTGTTAGATGTGTTTAATTGTACCTCTATAGAATTGTAGAGTACCTATTTCCTTGGGAAGATCTTAAAGGCGTTGATGGCTCGTACTTTATAACAAAAGAAGGTGAGGATGTTTTACCAAGGCATTTTGCTTAGGGCCGTGTAATCGGAAGTCAAAAATTTGTCCCACAGAGTTCTATATTTAGATATACTTCTAACATAATATGCATTAACTAGATAATACAGATATCAAGTATCTGTGAGAGGTGGTCGTAATTGAGGAGCTTGTTAAACTTCAAGCATGTCTCTTCTGTTCATCGTGCACTCTATGCGTGACTAGAATTTGAAAAAGAGAAAAGAGTGTATCCGTTTTTTTAAATTCTTTTAAAATAAGTTCGTGCATTTCCAGTAGGTGTATTGGTTATTTTGTACCTTAATGCTATTTGCTGTACCACACTTTTCTCTATTATTTATTTACTATTATGTCTTGCTATATATATATATATATATTTTTTGGTGTTTTTTGGGCTTCCGTTTTGTACCAAGAGATTTTCAACTGCAAAATTTTTTTCAAACCTTTTTATGGGTCTATTAGAATCGGCATTTTTGTCGGTAGTGATACTTCCAAAGGTAATACTACTTACATCTAGATCCTCTCAGACCCCGAGAAAGCAAGGCCTACACTGGGAGTGTTGTTGTTGTTGTTTTAAAATAAGTTCAGGTCTGGGACATGGAATGTATCATTTGGCTGCTCTAATCTTTTTAATTATTGTCACAGAACACAGAAGTAGTCAAGCAACTTGAACTTTTACATGGTATTGTTGCTACTGCATCTGCTGAACGTGATCATGCAATGATGGAGGTCTCTCTCTCTCTCTCTCTCTCTCTCTCTCTCTCTCACACACACACACACACACACACACGCACAGCTGAATAACTTATCAAACGGCTTGTCTGGCACTATTTATGTGAATGTGGAGAATGTCCTGTGGTGATTGTAGGCTCTGATGGCTAAAGAAAATAAAGAACTGATTTCTCAGAAACTACATGATGCTGAGGAAAGGTAAATCTTAATTGTGCCTTCTTCTTTTTTCTTTGCTCTTTTTTCCATTTTTTTTGGGGGGGTTGGGGAGGGGGGTATTGAAGAGGTGGGATCTGATGCCAGACAAGGCCTCCTATACCAACTCCAAAGGCATTATCATTTAAGCTAAGTGGCACCTGTTGTGTCCTTGTTTTGTTCTCTATTAAATCTTCCACTTGTGACCTCAAGTTGAGTTTGCGATCATACAGGAATGGTGGTGACCTCAATGGTCTATGCACACTTACTTGAAGAGTTTCCTCAAAATATATTGTAATGGATTTATGTTCTTTTGTTGGGTCCACAATTTGGATAAAGTTTGGATTGGATGTTCTGAGTTCTGCCTGAAGACTTCCTTTATTAACTTGAGAGAATGAGTTGTCATTGTTGGGGTGTACTGAATTTTTGTGGTTATATTTTTTTGGTAAGCATATTCAGATCAAGTCTTATTTGCTTCCATTTGTATTGTCCATGTGTGGTCGCTTTCGTATATTGGGAGAAGTGAAACACTTCGTGTGGATTGGTAAAGATATTTATGAGAACTTTCATGGCCCGATTGGGAAAATCTTCTCACGCAAAGCAGATTGAGGATCATGCTGTGAGACCATTTCAATAGAAAAGTTAAAAAGAAGACAGCTATGGTTGTTCCCCATGTGATTTTTTGGAGCATTTGGAGAGAGAAATCGAGGAGTCTTTTAGGGTGACGAAACTTCCATTCAGTGCTTAATAAACAATCTCATGAAGACTCTTTATTTTTGGGATAAGGGGAGCTTTTGCTCATCAGCTTTATGTTGTTGACCTTGTCGATAGCTTGTATTTGGGATGTATATGATCTTTTGTAGAATGCTTTCTTAGCATCCATCCCTTTATCTAGTTTCATTAGTTTACTTATTTTTCCTTATCAAAAAAAAAAAAACCTTCACATACATGACTATTGAAGTTTAGCTTTTCTTCGCATAAAGGATTGACCAAGCAATAATATTTTAAGTAGAATAGGAAGTCTTCTTGTAAAGGGAGCAAATTTGTTTTCACTAGTAGGAGGCAACGGAATTCTTGCTAAAAACTGCCATCAAACTTTTCAAAATATTCAAATATGCCACTCGACTGTTTTTAATTCGAAAATGTCATTGAAGTTGCTTAAAAAAGATAAAAGAATACCACTTAACTTTCCAAAATGACTCAAAAATGCCCCATCATAATGGCATTTTTTAACATTTTGAAAGTTTAATGATATTTTTAATTGGGAAAAGTTGAGTGGCATTTTTTTAATTTTTAACAACAACTTGAGGCAGTGAATTAGGAAGAGCAGGATTATATTACCCATTGGAGATGACTCAATTGAGTGACTTGACTATTGATCCAAGAGTTTTGAGAGAAGGTTTTTTGGTCCTTAACCAAACTGAATTTTGTAGCAGAAGATGGGATTCATTACTGAGGGGTTATCAACAGGAGTTTGTAAAGGGCTCATTGGTAGATTGAAGGACAGGTGATGAATTGTTCTGTTTTTAGGCAGGCCATGTTGTTCAAATGATTTGAGGTTGCTTTCTCACTGATGCAAGCTGATCCTTTGATGACTTCTGAGTTGGACCTTGCCAACCTTTAAATAAAGGTTGATGTTAAGCAGAATACTTATTACTGGTTTTGCATATCTGACTGAAATCAATATGCAATAATTTACACAGCAGAAATAGATAGGTTTGGCTGTCATTTAAGCAGTATGACAAATGTCACATGCCACCCTGCTATGGCTATCAATTTTCATGCATTATTGTTTCCTTTGGGGGAATAGGTGGGGGAGGCAGAGCAGAGGGTAGGCCTGGAATGGTGAGAGGGGGATGCAACACCATGATTCTCGTATAATAGTGGAGAACTTTTGCTTCTTAATTTGGGATTGTTCTGTGGATTGGCAGCTCTTACATTCAGCGTTTTCAGCCCCCTAAGGAGTTTATTAGCACCTGTTCTATAACTTTATTTATTTATCTATTTATTCTGCTTTTAGTTTAGTACAGCTTTTGAGTTTTGAGGAATATCCACTATGATAGCTCTTTCTGGCTTTTATCCTTGATTGAAGCAGGTTACAAGTACTTACTTTAGGATCTATTGAGACACAGGAGCACCTGATGAGTCTGCAGTTCAAGCTGGCAAAGCAAGAGCAGGAGATGGACATTTTCAGAAAGGCAATCTCCTTGTTATGCCTTAGATGACTAGCCCTACCGAAATGTTTTGAATGGTTGGTTTCCCTTATGCATTTACATTTGTTCTGTGTTTGTGATTATAGACCGTAAATAAGTTCTACAAGATCCGGGAGCATGCTGGCAGAGGAATTCAAGAAGAGAAAAGAGGCTGGGATAATGATAGTGGCAATATTGGCTGGGATGACAAGTGTGCATGCCTTTATAATGATCCCCTCGAAGCATGGAGTTTCAATGGCCACCAGGAAGCTTTTACTGCTGACTACATAGTGAGTTCTTATTTTGTTTGTTTTTATATGTGATTATGAGATTATCTGACTTACCTGTGAAAAAATTTCACTACTATTGGAAAGAAATTTTGCTTGTCTAAAAATCACTCCACTAAAGCCAAAGCAGAATTAAATGTGATAAGACTCAAATAATATGGTCCCTTTTTCCCTACAATAGGATAAGAAGGTTATGCAGGTTCTCCTTTGGGTTTATATGGGAGTAAGACTAAGGATCCTTTGATGGTAAACTGAGGTTTTAGCTCTGTGCAATGAACTGCCTTGGAACAATGCTGTGGTGGGGAACAGTCTGTAGGATTTCTTTATAGCTAGATTCTTTATGGAATATGGTTAAAAGAATCTAGTTGTCCAAGTATTTGATTTAGCTTAGGCTTCAGCCTTAAAGGTGCTTAAGCATGTGAGTGTCACTTGTACAAGGGCTTAAAATGCATTTCACAGCGGACCCATCATTGGTCTGTTAATTTTAGATGAAAGAGAGTTTATGTTGGGCGAGAAGTAAACAAAATGCTAGCAGGCATGATGGACCTTCATAAAACTGGAATTGAATTCTTGTGTTGCCAAATTAAGTTATTAGCAAGATAGAAGTTATATGTAGGAATTTCCTCTGGAGGGCCAGGGCTGACTATCCTAAGGCGTCTGTAGCATGGAATGTTTTTGCACTCCTAAGAGAATTGAGGTTTGTGGATAAAAAAATTTTGGACGTATGGACTTACCTCTTAAGCTTGTAATACGAAACACATTTGGGATCATAGCAAGTATCTCAAGAATGACATCTTGGGCTACATGCCTGTACAGTTTGTGTGGTGGTATGGGAGGAAACTCTTCAATGCTGGAGGCAATTTTTGGGGAATATCAATTTTGGACAAGAGACTGTTGGGAAGGACAACAATTCTGGAGGATCATACTATCTAATCCGGCTACACATGGTTGCTTGTAGGAACAATTCCGATTTCATATTTCTAATTTTCAGATAAGATCATTAATGAGAGCTTGAAGGTATGATGAATTTTGTTTCCCCCTCCCCCCCTTCTCCGGGATGGGTGCTAGGCCCATCCTATGGTATACAGGGAAGCCTGGTCGAGCTTCTATAGGCAGGGGAGTCCATTTACATTCATTGGGCCTGTCAGCCTCTTACCTTCCCCTAAAACTTCGCAAGTAAAATTTTGGGACCTCCTGCTTTGCCCTTTGTTGACACTGGAGAATTGGGCTGTTCAGTTCTGTGTTTGCTCCTTTTGTACATGGGGGAGTTTTAAATATGACTTTGATTACTCATAAAAGAAATATCCTCATTTTCATTTGTCTCCCAGATGATTTATTGCTTGGATGTTATGATCTTCAAAATTGTTTAACAAAATTAATCTTGCCCCTGACTGCATGTTTCTGTAACTTTTCATGTGTTTTCTGAAGAATCAAAAGACAAAGCAAAGGTAAATGCAATTTAGAAATTCAATTCCATCAGTCCTCTCCCCCCTCTCCCCCCCCCCCTTCTTCAAAAACATAGATGCACCCTGCTTCTGTGGCCGTAGAAACTCAATTCTAAACTAGGAACCCTCCTCTTTCTCTGTCATCAGACTACCAAATTATCTGGTGCCAATGATTCAGTAAATTCTTTAGATTACTCCTTCCATGACAATCAATTCCTCGATTCATCCAAGTGAAAGTTTAACTAAGTCCCACTCAATCACAAAGGATGAACTATCTGGGACTAGCTTTTCCTGACCTACTTGACTGCCATTTTGTTTTTTTTGCTTGTATTTTTGCTGATAACTCCATTCTGCTATATGGTCATTACTACCTTGTCACAATGATTGATTGTTTAAGGACTTCTGGGTAGCTACTTATCCTTTTATTGTTAGACTTAGGCTTTATAGTTTATATTTTACCTCTTATTTCATGTTAAGTTTCAAGTAAATTTAATGAGTTTTCTATTGCTGGGTGCCTGGATCCATAAGTGACATCATTGTCAACATTGTATTGTTTCAGTGCATACTTCATGCAACACACTGATCTGAATAAAAAGAACGAAGCAAGTCATCCATATATCCCACAATTTCCGACATGATCAACTTCATAGTTTTCCTAGAGCTTGAAGCTCTGAAATAGGGAACGAGGGTGTGGGCAGATCACCGCTTGGGGTAGAACAAACATGCAACCAAAGTCATTTTGTATGAACTAATGCAGAACGGCTTTTCAAAAGATGTTTTCAGAACGTCTGTCATCACTTTCTTCGAACTATGGCTCCACAGAAATCTTAAGCTAATTCAATAAATACTTTGATATTGAATAGGCAGTGTGAAACTTTTGTAAGTTCCAAGCATAGTCATCTTTGGACCCAAGGCCTAGCGAAGCTCTCTATTTTGAATGTGTATTTTGTGTAAAAAGTAGCTCCGTATAGGTTCGTAAACCCCAGTGTGATCCAGCTTGAGAAGTTTGTTATATGTACATTCTGGCTTATCGGCAATCTATGCAATGAGAACTTTCTAAATATCAAATTCTAACCGGCATTTTTATTTAAAGTTTGTAAAATGCAGCGGCCTCCACGTAGTGCGTATCAAGCCAGAATAGGGTCTGAGGACATTACCGGAGTTAGAAAGGACCAATTTTTTTTTTTCCGTATGGAAATTTGACTGCATAGCTATCTCTGCAATGATGTAGTGGCCTACCATCGGTTGCACGTTGACATAGACGGACCATTAAGATTCGTGATTAATCCACACTTCTTTCTTTGAGGCTGAAGCTTGTAATTACTACAGGAACTGTGTTGTATGTTTTGTTTTAGCAAAACAAGTAAGGTGGCAAGTCATGGAATTTCAATTTTGAGATCAGGTATTTGGTCCGTGGAGTCAGGCCTCCTGTATGAAAAGATGATCATTAGTTGTAATCAAAGTTACCTGGAAGTGCTCAAGTCTATTGTGATCCATATTCCTGTGTTGAGCAATTACCATACCATGGTCCTGCTGGAAAAGCCCAAATTAGACTAAATTAACAGGTCATATGTTATCCTGCTAACTGTGGTTGGGATTTCAAGAAGCTTTGGTTAAACATGGTTGGAATGTGAGGAGGCTTGGGTGAGGAGCAGAAGATGAAGTTTAATTTTGACAGGTAGGAAGCAGCTACAGTGAAATGTTTTTACTTTTATTTGTCCACAAGTCTGTTATATTTTATAACCGTTAGCAGGGATGCATTTCTTATTGTTTTGGAAAATGAGGATGAAATACTAAGTGAAGCCATGATAACAACAAACAAGATAAATTTTGGATGAAATAGTTTTAGGAAATGTAGTAATGAGTCCTATTGAGGATAGCGTGCAAAGTGAAGCTTATAGTTCTGAGTTCAGACATGCTTCAAAAAGACATATTAATGACCTAGTCAGAATGTTGGAAAAGATTATTGTTATTACATGAAGATGAAGAAGAGGTTGACCTAAAAAGATCCTTGGTGAAAATATCTGACATGGTGTGGCCTATTCGAACCTCTCCATGCACTTGACCCTACACAGGATTTGTACATCTCCAGGATTTTACTGAACCATATCTATGGAGAACCTCAATCCTCCGTTACATGGATTCGGACATGGAGTGTGGGACGTAGTTATGGATCTGAGTGTCCGACTTGTTGAAGCTGTAAATTTAGGACATGGGGACACTGTCCAAAATTTAAACAAGGATATGAGGACTCATCATTTTCCACGTGAAAGTTGCAATTTCAGATTAATATTTCTAGAATATTTCATTTTCTTCACTTGTCAAATTGTTAAAACAATAAAGAACCATGAAAAACAATGAATGAGGAAGGAAGAAGATCATATATTCCTAATCTTTTTTCACCATTGATGCCCTAGAGTTTGGACGCGTATCCGACATGTATCCTATTTCCTATCCGTGAAGTGATGTGTCCAACATAGGTACGATGGGGGTAAAATGGGGAGTCCAGGTTCATAGCGTGAATCTAGCTTAGTTTCTATTTAGCTCGTTGTAGCTTTGCCTTGATTTTCATCGTGCTTTTTTTTTCTTTTCTTTTTTTGTTTGGGGGGGGGGGGAGGGGAAGCTACAAAGAGGGCGGTCTCTTGTATAACAGGCTTTTCCCTTGCTAGGGGTCAAGCTATATACATGTGGATTCTGGACTTCCCAAACCCCCGCCGTACGATGGTGGGATCTATACTGAGCAATGAGCATGTTCTAGTTGCATCAAACTAAGACTAAAGTGTTCATTGGTTGCTTCGTTTTGGTTAATTGGAAGAACCATAGAGTTCTGCTTCAAGTGTGGATATTATTAAAAGATCTGTATAATATCCATGTACATCTGCATATGCCCATATTTATTATCTCTTCCTCAGACAGGCTGCATTGCAAGAGCAGTTGGAGACCTTAAGATGCTATATTGATGACCATCGAGACAAGCTACAAATGGTGAGAGACTGCCTATTTCCATCAAGTTTAGTCATGTTGGTTATTTTTGTGGATCTTATGGCTCTAATTATTGATGACAAGGTATTTTCCATTAAGCTGTGTTCACTATAAAGCGTTGTATTTCTAACAATATTTTTTTTATTTTTTTATCTTGCATGCTTTTTCTATGTTTAAAACTTCCAGTTACTTAACCACGTAAGAGAGGATCTTGAGTGTCCTCCCACATCCAATTGAGTTTTGTGCAAAGCTGTTGGCACTTTAAAACTCTTCAGAGACATTGTTGTCATACAAATCAGACGGCCGCAGAGTGAAGCAAACTGATGTTTGTACTATTAATTTGCATGATTCAATATGTTTTTCCATTGTTGATGCGGCCTTATAGTTACCGTGCGCTCCAAGCAGATTCTGTCAAACAAACTTATGACAGAGGGGATATCATCATTACGTGAATACCATGCTCAACAAAGGATTCAGATCATGGATCTACTAGATGATGGAAAATCATATCTGCAAGCAGCAGTTGTCAGTATTGAGGAAAAGCTTGGAAACTTGTCTGCAGGCAGTGGCTCCGCTGTGGTTACTGAGGTTTGTTTTCTTATGTTTCCACATATTCTGGTATCGGTTTTCCAAAGTGATTCATTTTCCATCTATGTACCTCCCCCAATTTCCACCAATGAACCCAAATAAAAATAAGCTGAGGCAAATGGCTCTATGTGCTTTCATACATAGGAGATGGCATTATCCTACGTGTTCCTCTTCTTTGACATTGTTGATTTGTTGAAAATCTCTTTTGGGGCAGTAATTAGCTTTTTTAGGGTGTGTGATTACCATCCATTCTCCGCGGACTCCCTTTTATATGTGAAACATATTACTTTTTCCTTATCTTTAAAAAAAAAGAAAAAGAAAGGAGATGGTGTAATCCTACTTGTGCTATATTGAAGTTACTGAATACTTGGTAACACATATAACTTTGGTATAATCATGTGACTTTCTCTTGAGTTCCTTGCCTTTCTTTCGTTCGTTTTCACTTTTCTGTTCCTTATTCCCCCCACCACATCCAATGAATGGTGCAATCTAGAGAGGGCAGTCCTCCTAAAATTCAAGGACACAACTAGTCTCTGACTCTCTGTTCATTTCAAAACAGAGCTGACCAATAATTTGGTTAGAAGAGGGACTTTGGTGAGTTGTTTTTTCAAAGAGTGTTGGGATTGTGTCGTTCAGAAGTTTAAGCTACAGACAATAAATAAATATCAAAGCCTCAATTTATTGTAAGTCTTAATTGCTAATTTGCTATAAAGGTGGGCTGGCGGAGAAGATTCATTAGGATGGTTATTGGTGGCAGAACATGATAATGGGAATAGCCCTTTGGACTTGGGTATGATTTAGTGGAGATCTAGGTCACTTCGCAAATGTTGTCTTTAGTGGTAAGATTGACCTATTGGTTCTATTATGAGTGTATACAGTATACTAATAGGGTTCTTTTTAATTATTTCTTTTATACTGGTGATACTATGCTTTGCTAATGTGAAAAATATCCCTCGACTGGTTTCATTGCTGAAGAGCCAGTTGAAACAACCACCACCCCAGCCAGTGTGGACTCCTCTCTAGTAGGGTCTAAGGAGACCTAGGATGCAACTTTAACAAGTGGACAGGTTGCTCTGAAGAGATCCACAAAATATTTTTGCATTAGCATCTAGATTAGTTAAAAACATTTAGGAAAAGTGAGAGGTGGTGGGAAAACTATGCCAGAAAAAGTGTTAGTCATGGAGAATCCGATAGCTTTAATAAGAAATCATGAAAGTAAAGGAACTAGTGTGGTACTGAAGCAAAGCCCAAATGAAACAGAAAGAGCATTCCTAAAGACTGGAGCAAGTACACTTGATTCATTCAGGAGTTGGTGTATAAGAACTCCCAGAGGAAACATAGAGCTGGACAAAGTACAAAAACAACAGGCAACTGGAAAAGGAATCCTATTGCTAAAGAATGGGTTGATGATGATGTAAACGAAACAACAGGCAACTGGAGAAGGCTCTTCCTTTATTGATTTGGCAGATTGTGTGGATAGTTTATACTTAGGTTGTAAATAGCCTTTTGTACAATGCTCACTGTGCACCTGAGCTTTTGTTATTTATATATTAATATATTATCTTTTCCTTATCAAAAAAAAAAAACGAAATATGAAAGTTGTAGTTAAAAGTTTTGGAAAATTTGTTTGATCTCTACCATTGCCTCCTAGACAATTAGGCAAGCTGTCAAAATGGGAAGTAATTTAACTTGAGATAGAGGAGGTGGGTTTCTTGTTTGTCATCTGCATCTTTTTTTCATGGTTAATTGCTAGCCTAAATCTTGGTTTGCAACGTCATGGGCTGCTGACGGGTGGCCCTTCAACATGTTCTTTTACACTCGTGCTTGATGTTTTGTGGGTTGTGATTTGAGATACATGAAGAGGGGTTCTGCAGAAGGCTTTCTTTTTTTTCCTTTTTTTTTGGTATTTTGTTCTTTTGTAAAACCTTTTGTTATTTGATCACGGGAACTTGATAGAGTGCATGCGTGTCTGTGTGAGCGTGTGCACGAGAGAGAGAGAGAGAGAGAGAGAGAGAGAGAGAGAGAGATGACCATTGTGCATTGACAAATTGGGTTGGGGGGGGGGGGCATGAGGGGTGTTGCATGAAACCAAACATGGTATCAGCATCATCACATAATTACATTGCAAAAGTTGATTGCGCAACGTGCTCGAAGAGAACAAAGTGCTGCATTGATGCATTCAAGAAAGATACGCTGCATGGCTACCCAATATTGTATCAACATTCTGTACTATACATAATTAACTACATTACATAAATTTAATTGCTCAAAAACTATTGATGTTTATTAGTCAAAATATTTACGTGAATCTTGTTATCTATTGCTCAAATCAGCTTCTAGATTAATTCTTCCTTGGAGGACCCCCCTCCAATAATTAAATAGAAAACATTAGGAAGCCAGAGGGAGAGCATACATTTCTGTTAGAAGGAAATGGACATGCATGTCATCTAGTTCCTGACAAAAATCCTGGCTAGCTAATGGTATTCTGTTGTTTTCAATTCAAAGAATTTTTAAGTCCACAATACTCTATTCCTGTACATCAGCAGAACTAATCTCGTTGATATAAGCTTACTCAGAAAGTACAATAAGACTTGCCTATAGTGATGATACATATTCTTATAGACTGGTTCGAAGCATCAGTCGGTCATAAGCAGCATCCTTCAGTTGTCACTTGTCAGTAGCTCATAAAACAGACTCAGGTGGTGGGACGTAAGGAATATATGTGCAAGGGACATTACTGGGAATGAGATGATATTCAAAACTGGACTCTGCTTCTCTATTTAAGTCTTTTACTTTGGTATTTGCTGTGCTTGCATTTGCAGGTAACTAGTAGCGCGCCAAATGTTCAACCAGATGACTCCTGCAAAACCGTGAGACAGGCTTTGCAAGAAAAAGTTGTAATCTTTTACACTTTTTTCCTCTTTTTTAATTTTTGAATCATAGCATATGCCTATTGACCGGAACTTATATCAGGTTTCGGCTTTATTACTTATATCACAGCAAGAAGAAAGGCATCTTTTGGAGGTCCGCACTGCTTTGCGAGGAACTCTAGATGAACTCCAGAGGAACCTAAAGCAAGTAATGCATTTTTTGTCTCTAGGACTGTGCTGATGTTAGAATCTCATCAAAAATATAGATGCATTATTGCTTCAGCGATGTAATTTCTTCTTCTTCTTCTTCTTCTTCTTGCTTCCCTTTTTCTTGGATAGTGTGCTCATCACCCAAGAAAATGCCAAGCCTTTAATGTGCCTTGGGGAGATGATTCCCGTGTTCCTTCTGGAGGGAGAACTAATCATTGTGTTTGTTGTGCAGTCATTTACTAGGCCATGGTTTAAAGTGGGGCTCTGATCATGGGTGCTTGTTTGTGATCCTATCTTCTACTTTCTGGGGACATCTTGTTATCTGCTTTCATTTCTTGTTCTGAGCAGTTACTTTTTTCGTACATAGCCAGGGTAAGGGGCTGCCGCTGGGGGAGGGCAGGGGGAGAGAGTAAGCCCTTATTCTATACTGTTAATTAGATTTGTTTGTGCCTGGCTCCATGATGCATGCTCAAATAACTTTCCCCAATCGTTATTTTTGCTGTTCAGCCTTGCACCTTGGCTTAGTTTTTGTTGGACATCTCTTTTATTAGATGTGGAATTCCTATGCAATGTTGCTTTACTTGCATATCTTCAGCTGTAATTTCTAGTGTTTGTTGCACTTTGATATCACTTCTTAGTATCTTATCTGCATACTAGTATCGTATCTGCAGGCAATGGAGGAAAAGGTAGATGCACTTATGGAACTAGCTGAGTTAAAGCAGGAGTATCAGCTGTTACTAGAGTAAGACTTCTTCAAATCCTATTTCCCGCATAGTTTATATCCATATATCCCTTTTTCCACACTATGTCTACATTTGAATACTAGTTTGGTGTTATGGATGAGTGGGAGTGGTGGGAGTAACATTGAGTTTGATTATAGTCTTTTGTTCCCTTTTCGGGTGGGCAATCTCCAAAGATCTGCCAATGGTTTTGCGAAGGCTAGTAGTTGACAAGCAGTTTATCTCATAAACAGCTACTTCTGTCATGTTAAGCTTTTATCTTTTCCATTTCCAGTTACATCCTCGAAATCTTGAACGCATCCTCTAGGCTTAAAATTATGGAGAGAAATCCAACAATAACAACCACCAGCATGGGTCCCGCTTTCGCGGGATCTGGGGAGATACAAATGTAGGCAGTCTTATCTCTACATACATGACTGCACGTAGAAATACCATTTCTTATAGATCACATAAAAAGTTTTAGAAAATATTTTTAAAATAGAAAAATCGATTGATAAACAAAGTTAACAAACACAATGCCTAAATTACTTTAAATAACATAAATTAACACGAATAACAGATGAGTGATAAGAGTTGTATGTACATCAAGCAGTAAGCGGTAAGCGGTGACATACCATTAATATGGCCAAGCGCAGTCTATGTTTGAACACTCAGAGTTAAGGTGATAGCACAGATGTGATGAGGGTACTACTTAAAGCAATCACAGGAGCGAAAATAAAAGCTTTGCAAAGATCAATCTACTAACTTATGATTTGCAACCTTAATTCTAGCACAAACTTCTATCATGAGCTATGTCATCTGTTAGTCCTATATACTTCAAATTATATTTAATCACCTCGTTCTAACTTTTCTTTGGCCGTTCTCTACCTCTTCTACATTCCTAAAGGTCAACTGCCTTCACACTCCTCCTCTTAGTCCTCCTCTTAACATGATCAAACAATCTTAGTTTAGTATCCCTCATCTTATCTTCTATGAGTGCAACTCATACTTTCTCTCTAAGCACTTCACTCCTAATTCTATCCAATCTCGTACAACCACACATTCATCGAATCATTCTCATCTTTTATACCATTAACCTCTAGACTTGAGTCTTCTTGATTGGTCAAGACTCTGAACCACATAATAAAAGTGGTCTAACTACTATACGATAAACTTTTCTTTTCATTCTTACTCGAATTTTCTTATCACACAATACTCTGGAAGCATTCTTCCATTTTTGTCATCCCACTCTAATGCGATGGTTAATATCTTCATCAATATCTCATTATTTCTCCTCAATGATAGAGCCCAAATATCTGAACTTCTCGTCCCTTGGTATTACCTCACCACCCATGGTGACTTCTTCCTCACCGGCTTCCTCACCATTGAAGCCTCATTTTAGGTATTTAGTCCTGGATCTACTCAATCTAAATCTCCTAGATTCTAAGGTAAGTCTTCACTGCTCTAACTTGCTATTAAGTCCATCTCTAGTCTCACATCGATGAGAACAATATCATCAGTAAATAGTATGATATCTCATCTTGGATCCCTTTTGAAGCTCATATATAACAATAGTGAACAAAAACGAACTTAAATCCGAACCTTAATGGAGCCCAATGTTAGTAGGAAACTCCTTTGTGCATTCTCATGAGGTCCTAACACTTGTTTTCACTTCCTCATACATATCCTTGATAGCCTGCATATACACCACCGACACTTCTTTCTTCTCCAAACACTCCCATAACCATAGTTACACGGGACGCCATTCATTCCAGTACATGGTACGGGAATGGAAACGTGGAACGCTACCTTTAAGAAGTCGGATACAATTTTTTGGTACGGGGTACGATTTTTGGGACAATTATATATGTATATAAAAATACTTTTCTCCACTAAATTTTTAATTTTGTTAAAAAAATTAGTAGTAGTACATATTCTTATATTAACATACTAATTATTTCCTTTCAACTGAAAATTCATAGTTCACAAAGATGAGTAAATGCCCAAACTTTGGAATCCGCGTGAATAGTGTGGCATACTTCCATGAGATACAACAGAGCATGTAAGGAGTAATAAATGAAGACCTTTGTTACTGTGCTTAGCAGATATAGGACAGATACCAAGACAGGGCATTAAAGAAAAATTGGTTACTGTGTAGCCTCTCTATCTCCCTCCCCCTCTCTACCCAACTGTGATCATTAAAGCAAAAAAGAGCTCTATCTCATAGCCAGTCACTTTCCTAATCTCCTTCCATTCCATTTTCTCTCACCTCATGTCCGCTTCTTTGCCTCTAAGATAGGAGAAGGGAGCTTTATCTGGAACGCCTGCCTCAACGATCCGGATCGTCTTTGACCCGTGTTCTGGGACGCACAAACCAGTTCGCCGACTCACGAACTGGGTAACTATGCCCATAACACCTCATGTGGTACTCTATCATACAATTTCTCTAGATCTATGAACACTATATGGAGATCTTTTTTCTATTCCTATACAATTCCATGAGTCTTTTTATGAGATAAATTGCTTATGTATTCGATCTACCAGACATAAGACCAAGCTGGTTTTCCGAAATTGGAGTATCCTTCCTCAAGCTTCTCTTAATCACCCTTTCTCACAATTTCATAGTGTGACTAAGCAGTTTAATATCCATATAATTATTACAATCGTGAATATCACCCTTGTTCCTGTAAAGCGGGATGATTGTACTGATTCTCCATTCGCAGAGCAGCTTAGCAGTCTTAAAAATAACATTAAAATGGAGAGAAGTCCCATTGTGTGATTTGTATCCCACTTTCTACTTGTTCTCATATTCAAACTCCCGCAACCCCAAATACCTAAGAAGTAGGAATCCCGTGCTGTTTCCCTCTCCATTCCTATCTATAGTTTCACACGAACCCGCCCCCCCCCCCCCTAAAGTTTCTGGCAGAGCCGGAACCAAGTTTCATTTTATATTCTTTCTTAAGTGGTTTCGTTCACCCGATTTCAGTTTTTGAAAGTTTACCTGGAAAAGCTATGGTTATTTCCCAATGAGAAACTTGTATCCGTACCTTCGGACGTGTACAAAGCTATTACCCAGCCTGACTTGGCAATTGCATACTTAAAGAAGCTAGCAATTCCTCTTTCTGCAAGTTATGGTCCTCCAACTGTCCATCTTAATTCTCCAACTGTGTAAACAGTGTCACATCTTTACCTTTTTGTAGTTATTTTTTATTGTTTGTTACCGTATCTAGCATCCCATTTCAGTGCATTTGATGTAAACTTGCAGGAGAACCATTCAAGAGAGACAGGACAGCCTGACTGGTTCCAGTGAGGAAAGAAAACTTGCTGCTGGGAGAGATGGGAAGCTCAAAAACCTGCTGAAGAGAAAAACTTCTTTGAAGCGTTGGTTTAGTGCCAAAGAAAATATTTCACCTGTAGTGGATCCTCAAGCAGGGCAAGAGGGATCTTTGACCAGCAGTAGATCTAAGCTCAGCCTGGATGATGCAAGGTCTAAACTTCCTAAATTTTTGTTTGTCGGTTGGCATGAACTGCTTGAGTCTTCTGTCCAATTTCTCAGAACATTTGACCCTCTGGTTATCTTGGTCAGCAGTTTAACCATCTGGCATGCAGGTTGCAGATTGAAAATGCAACCCTCAAGGACAACATTCAAAGTTTGAAATGCTTGACTTCCAATGTTCATAAACTCAGACTCTCTCTTATGCAGGTGATTCTTGTAACATAATTCCTGATTACTATTTCTGCGTCGGTAGTATTGGTGCTGTGGATTTATAGTAGTTCTCCTGATCCTTGGTTCAGTTGTTTCTGCTGCCATTTGATTACGTTGCATCACGTACTGAATTCTTACGTTGGCATTTGGCAACCATAGTTTTTTTTTCTGCGTCACAGCCTTCATCCTAATGAGGCAAACGGCTGTGAGTGCCACCCTACCTGTCTGCATTACTGTTTTGGGATCCGTGTACTGCAGTCCCCTATTACAGATACCTAAACTAGAATAACCTAGTGTGACTGTGAGTAAATAGCAGACCATGTTTCCGCAAGCAATTCCCTCCTTGGGCAAATAAGAATTTAGGTAGCTTCAACGAGGTAGCACATACTTGCTCTTGAATTGGTTGCTGTCTTTTCCGTGCCTATATCCAACTTGATTCACTTCTGTTACGAAAAAATTTCTAGGCCAAAAAAACACCGGTATCTGAAGGCATAAATGATGGAACACTGAGACTGCTCGATGAAATCATTTGGGAAGCAGAGTTAGTAAAGAATGCACTTGGCACCCCCTTTTGGCCAGGGGAGGGGGACACAGCTTCATCTGATGATGTCATTGCTGAGAAAGATCATGAAGACTCTAAATCAGATTCAGTTTTTGCTGCTGGGCTGGAGATGGTAGAGCTGCTGTTATTAGCAACGGAGATAACTAAAGAGAAGATTGGCGAATGAAGAATATCAAACCACCCCACCCCAGGAAACAAAGAAACCTTTCTCTTAGGTGGCTCAGAATATTATCTTTGGTCTTCCTTCATCGGATGGTTTGTGCGGTTGATTATGTTTTTCTTTTTACTAGGGTGAGAATTGTGCGCGTTTCAAGCGAGTAAGTTTTTATTTGTGACGTTTACTATAATGGAGTGGCTAACAATGTTAAAAATTGTGAAAATCAATTATTATATCGCTAAAACATCTGTTGACATTGAATATATCATTATTATACATTAAATTATATCAAATATTTCATTGCATAATATTACAACCTTCTGGGAAGGTGAAAATTGTTTAGATAATTATTCAAAAAGCTTTATATACTAACTAAAATCTAATGGTGTATTATAATTAAATTTGAAGTAGATTTGTGCAATTTTACATGGTTTTTTCTCATATCTTGCAACTTCCATTTTTCAAGCTTACTACCACTGCATACATAGATCTTGAAGTTATCCTTGAGTGGTTATCATCACTTAAAGAAGTTAAAACAAGAAAAATAGCTAGCCCTGTTTTTTTTTTGTTGCTTTGAAAATAAAACATTGTTTTTATTTTTAATTTTTAAGAAACAGCTTTTTAACATATATTTCTTAAATGCTGACCAGCTTATGCAAAAAAAAAAAAAAAGAGTATAGGACTCCCAACAAATCAGGAGTTAAGAAAATAGATGTCATATACATTGAACATGTAAAATTATGGTATCCTTTAGGGATAGAGCCAACTAATGATGAAACATAACTGTAATTTAAGCGTGCATATGTTCACATTTTTGAAAACATTTTATCTTTGTCTTTCCAAAAATCATATCAACTAAAACAACCAAATAGCTGACGGTACCAGCACAAAATTTGATATGCACAAATCTAAAAATACTAATGCATAATTATATAGAGTAACCAAAGTGACAACTCCTAATAACGGTATTTCAAGTAGCTTACAGACCAAAGACAGATGCCCAACAATAGATTGTTCTTATTCTGAATTCAACGACCAAATTCACAGGGAAATGTTTAAACAAAAGTTACAAGAAGACGGATAGTTCCAGAACAAAAACAGTAGTAATATTAGTGTTGTGTGGTACACCAAAAAATCTAATGTTCGAAATATGTAGTCTATCACAAAGAATATGTCACAAAGAATAACAGATTATACAAAATGATAACTGTGCATAGCAATGAAACCAAATGCCCAATCCTCATAACCTTTCCTAGCCCTTTTTTGTTTTTAAATGGTCAATAATATAATGATTAGATTGCCCTTCTTTTAAAGGTAAGCAACTCCTCATAACCTTCCCTAGTCAATATGTCCCTACATCAGAGTAGAAGAAATTGCAATGTCAAAAAATAAGCAGTAATTTTGGGGGTGGGGTGCAAAATTAAAGATCTTATGTCTACAATGAGAAAAGACTTACATGCCATGGGTTTCTTCTAGGGAGTGATACAAATAGAGAGAAGAAAATCTTGTGTACATCTTAGCATTATCAGAAACCAAACCAACAAAACTGTGATGAAAGGTAACCAAATCAACAAAATTCTCAGAATAGAGAAAATCATACCAGTGGTTACTAGACAACTTGAAATTCATGAACTCTTGGCTACTCTCCTAGAGCTTTATCACGAACAATTTACACTCAAGTGGTCATGGAAAGAACACAAGCAATGAAAGTCCAATTGATATTCAAATTAAGCCCATAAAAATGAAGTAATATAAGTTAAATATGAGAAATAAACAACAAAAAATGAGCAAAAATTAGACCAAAATGATTAGCCACTTGTATTTGTTGTTTACAACCCAAAATCAGAAGCATTATTTGATTGAGTGATAGAGAAAGAGAGCAATTCGTGGCAAACACATGAACTTCAACCCAAATATTTTAAAATTGAACATCTCTGAGGCAGGAAAGGAGCTTGAAGAGAGCCAAAAGCCAAGAAACAAGGAAAAGTCTGACAGAGGAGCCAAAAAAAAAAAAGGATGACAATTGGCAAGGAACACAAACAAAGGTGAGCTGACGAAAATACCCCCACTATTCATAGGAACAGTGACATGCCTTATTAGAATTTAAGGTATGAGGATTTAGATAAGTCATTGTAAGAACTTGAAAAGATTTCAGCAGACTGTTCATTATAAGAACTACCAAACCTCCAAAAGGGTGATCCATTGGGATTTACCCTGCCTTTTAACAAAGAGGCGAGAGTCCAAATCCCATGAGAGGCATGGAGAGTTGTCTTCTCTTTATCCCCTTTTCTGTATGCGTTCCTACTATAATGTTTTTATGAGATATACGACCTTTAATGGACTATCTTACCAATTTATGCAATAAATAAATAAATAAATATATGACTGAACTACTAGGTCTATTACTCATGAATGAAAGCCCGCTTGGGTTATTCGTGTATGTATTATTGTGGTTTTCAAGACCTGCCCATTTACTGGGGTGATTTTGGATGAGTAACTCACAAATTTCTCCAATAATTGATAAATTGAATGGACTTCAGCTGGACTATTTAAGTTAATTGTTCTTTGCAAGTGACATTGAGGTACGGCAGATGATGACATGAGTAGTTTAATGCAAATTGTGTCATGTCATACTTTCGCTGATAGATTTTTCAAGTTTTGTTGAGCTAGATTTGGGTTATTTTGATTTGAAGTTCACATTTACCACTAGTTCGCATAATAAACTCGTCTTGAATACACACAAGTTTTCAGGTTGGATTTTACAGGCAGTATACAACTCACTCAGAATTAGCACTGTGTTAGTCTAACCTTACCTTCGGTTGCATTGGCCTAGTCAGTTTTGCCACTATTTTCTAATTGCCACTACCACTAGACTGCGAACCTGAACTTGGGAAGGATCAGAGGTATACTGACAATTAAGTTCATGAACTAAATAGATTTACTTTTTGATGAACTTAATTTCTTTCGTCAGACTACAGTATTTCATGAAAAATTTGAAATTACAGCCCCCCCCCCCCGAAAAAAGACTAAATAAAAGGCTCTACGCATATTATGCAATTATGTTTCAGCCACAAAACCATCACCAGAGAGAATCTAGAATCAAAAACATCAGCTCAGCCAGGGTGAAATTTGCCAATGTGCGCACTGCTGTATTTCTCGACTGCATCATCAGTAGTCTACTGATAATCAATCTTACGTGTGACTCTGGACAGGAAGAGGTGGAACTCTGAATTTCGATTGTCTTCTAAACTGCTATTTGACACATGATAAGAAGAGTAAGTGTTCTGCATATGTCAACAAATATCAAGTTGTTGTCTTGTTGACAGTAAGAGATACGCCAGAAGGCCAACTGAAACAGCAGGAAAAGTATTGTGAGAACGCCACCAGACTGTCCTACACTATGAATTTTTCCTAAGTTATACCACGAGAAGATAACCTTGGAAGAAAGAGATGGCGCACCTGCATCTGGTCAATATTTTCCATTGTTACACGAATGTCTAACAGGATGGTACACTAAAATTATGCCGCGAATGTACTGCATCATCTCCACTCTGGAAATAATAATAATAACCAATCCTTCAACAAAAAATAAGAAGGCAATTACATCAAGTATTTTTTGCTTAACAACGGGTCTGTCTTGATATTGAGCGGAACCCAACTCAACTACCAGATCATAAAGCTTATAACAATGAGAAACAGCAAACACCACACCAGCAAATCTATGTTCTCTTTCATCCCAGATGGACTAGAACATGTGAATGTCTCAAATGTCGACATATAGAATTTACAGACAAGCAGGATTTGAAGCATACACAAAGGTACCATGGGAACAAAGAACCCAAAGGTTTAGAAGTAACACAAACAAGGGGCAATTGAATGCAGCAAAACTGGAACGGCACTGCTTACACCAATGCAAATGCACATTATGCGTCTTTATAGGTTCAAGGTGATAACCTGCCTCATGGCAGAAATACAAATGCATCACTTCGCACATACTGGACTCAAATGCACCAACTTACACCAGTGCAAATGCACATTATGCATCTTTACAGCTTCAAGGTGACAGCTGCCTCATTGTAGAAATACAAATGCATCACTTTGCACATTATATATTTTGAATAAATTCTGTTCCAAACACAATCAGTGTTGTGCAAACCTACATATTTACAATTTAACAGCCACGACACAGACGATAGCAGATGAGAAGAAAATTGTTTCGCAGAAAATACAAGGAACATAACTTTCTAAATGAGCAAGGCAGCACAAAAAGAAACCAAGGGATGATTGCACAAGAAACACAGCTGGGCCTTTGGTCTAGAGGGGTATGATTCTGGCTTTAGCACAATCGATTTGTTGCTTCTAGATCTGTCTCAGATACAATACAATCATAAAAGCAAACTTGGGGCCAACACAGCCACATTCAACAGCTACTGCTGAGAAACTAGTAGCTGAGATGCTAAATTCATCACAGCAGCAAAACAGTGAGGACAAAACAGGAACTTATAAAAAGGTGCAGGCGAAAACTTAAAAAAACACACTGCATAGTAAGAGATAGAACAAAAACACAGCAAGGCACATGCTCTAGCAGGATAATTCTCACTCTGGCTGTAAGAGGTCCCAGGTTCAATTCCCGGAACGCCCCTTCACATGCAATGACTATCCCGCCTCCCCCCGACGGTTTTGCCAATAACGGGTATATGTGCAAGAGCATTAGCAGAGAACAGGTAGAAAGAGGGTAGAATGGCCCCACGGGCATTTCGTCAAGTGATCAGATTCTCACTTTGGGTGCAAGAAGTCCTGAGTTCAATTCTCAAGATGTCCTACCCAGATAAGATGCTGACCACTTGCAGCCTTGATCATTTGCCTAAAAGCGGTGCATGCGCAAGAAGACTTTATTGAGCTGGGACAAAAGGTCAGACATAGGCATTTGGTCTAGTGGTATGATTCTTGCTTTGGGTGTGAGAGGTCCCGAGTTCAATTCTCGGAATGGCCCTGTCATTTTTATGTCTTTTTTGTCCATGGATGGAAATGACGAGAAATCCTAGAAAGGAAAATGAGAATACATGAGAAACAGCCTTTCTTTTTTTTTCACTAGAATAGCTGGCATGTTCTGTCTCCCACGCTTATTCTATTCTTTCTGGGGAATATCCAGCAATAAAAAATAAAGCCTATCTCAGAAAGTCAACTGTGAACAGGAAACATGAAATTGAAAAGCAGAGCATTTGACAACTAAAACATAGATCACAGAAGCAAAAAGGGACAGGAAATGGACTACACACAGAAAAATGGCAGTGGCATGCATCATGACCACGGAGAAACTCCTTAGACTCACCGGACTCCATATCTCATATTCACCATTCTTACTTTTGATCCAACAGACGCCTAGTACACAAATAGGAACTCACCAATCAGATTGTCATAGGTATAGTCCGGAGTCCCTACTAGAAGTTCAGCAACCGGTCTGCACAACACGAATGCTCATGCACAGCAGCGTCTGAACATCTAGAACCAAGATGTACAAGACAATAGTAAAGTAAATTAGTTACAGTCTGCACCAGGACCAAAGAAGCATTCTCAAACGCCCTGAAGTCTACATTAAATTGTGCACACTTCACATGCATGAGTGGTGCAAAATATTGAGTTCCCCTATTTTCCACCCAAGTTCAAACAAACAACTAGACGCATTCCTTTAACTCTGGAGAACTATTAGAGTCATGGGCATTTGGTCCAATGGTATGATCCTTGCTTCAGGTGCGAGCGGTCCCAAGTTTGATTCTTGGCATGCCCGTTCCAGGCCAAGCTGCCAAGATGCCAGCTATTTTCCCCATTGACCCTTTTGCACAGAAGGACACATGTGTACGAAGATATTCATTGAACAGGCAGACAGAGGGCAGACAAGGGCATTTGGTCTAGTGGTATGATTCTCGCTTTGGGTGCGAGAGGTCCTGAGTTCAATTCTCAGAATGCCCCTGTCATTTCTTTTTTATTTTCTAATGCCAATGGATGGAGTGCCAGGGAAATATTATGGAACTGTCAATACGTGAGGAACAACCTTATTTTTTGCACTAGAACAGCCAGCATGTTCAGCGTCCCTGGTTTTTCTATTATTTGGAGAGAATATTCAGCCCCAAACAAAAAATAAATCTCATAAAGCCAACTGTTTTCAAGAAACAGGAAATCAGAATGAAAACCTGAGCATTTAGCAATAACGACAGAGACACAGTACAGATAAGGACATCTGGTCTAGTGGTATGATTCCAATTTTTGGTGCAAGAGGTCCCAAGTTCAATTCTTGGAATGCCCTACCCCAGATCAAGGTGCCAACTACTTTCACCCTTGATCATTTTGACTAGAAGAGGTACATGAGAAAGACGACTTTATTGAGCTGGGAGAAAAATGTCAAACACGGGCATTTGGTCTAGTGGTATGATTCTAATTTTTGGTGCAAGAGGTCCCAAGTTCAATTCTTGGAATGCCCTACCCCAGATCAAGGTGCCAACTACTTTCACCCTTGATCATGTTGACTAGAAGAGGTACATGAGAAAGACGACTTTATTGAGCTGGGAGAAAGATGTCAAACACGGGCATTTGGTCTAGTGGTATGATTCTCGCTTTAGGTGCAAGTGCTGCCAAGCTCAATTGTTCTAACGCCCCCCCAACCCCCACCTTCATTTTTCTTTTCTTTTTTTTCTCTCTATAGATGGAGTGACAGGGAAATCCTATTGAAGGAAAATGTCAATACATGAAGAACAGCTTTGTTTTGCACTAGAACAGCTAGCAAGTTCTGCGTCCCAGATTTCTTCTATTCTTTGAAGGGAATATTCAGCCAAAAAAACTATCTCAGAAAGTCAACAGATTTCAGGAAACAAGAAATCAGAATGAAACTAAAGCATTTGACAATAACAACACAGACAAAGGACAAACAAGGGCATTTGGTCTAGTGGTATGATTCTTGCTTTGGGTGCGAGAGGTCCCAAGTTCAATTCTTGGAATGCCCCACTCTCCAGGAATATTCACTGAACACTTTGCTTTCATCAGGCCGAAGACACTGCCATTACCCTATTCTGCTAAATCAAATAAGCAATATTCAGCAGATAAGACACGAAGAGTGGGGCAAAAAAGAAATGCACCCCAAAATGTCACCTAAATCACGACAATGACGTTAGATCCAGCAATCGTACCAATTTGCGCCAAGCAAATAAACATAGATCGTAGCATACGCACACACACAAGTGAAGGAATTTCAAATTCAAAGCAGCAATTGCAGCACAATGATTTGCTACATTGATGCACATCTGGTCTTTATCAT
>JACYFF010031957.1:6417334-6428508 GCA_017589665.1 Selenicereus undatus | reverse complement strand
TTAGTGACCCCGTCAGTTATCATCTATAGGGCATTCGCCCTTCAGTTACCCGCGCGACTTCAGGTCGGGTCCCCGATCGGCTTGGCAGGTGTACACATATCCATAGATCGTAACAGTATCAAGGAGTTCACTATCAGATAATAACTAGCAATGCAGTTTTACAATCATCTCATTTGCTGTTTTAAATTAAAATGAATTGCAAAGCAAGGCCAATCAGTGTTTCAATGATCATGTAACAATTCAGGAATGCATGTACTGAGCTTCGGCTTACAGTTCGAAATGTTTTTCATGTGTTGTTTTAGGAGAATGCTCAGAGAATCGTCTTCATGATAGTAAACTAGCGGAAGAGAATAAGCTGAGCAAGGGAATCCGGATGAATCAGAAGTAATGTAGTATATCCATACTTTAAAGCTGTATTTTTAATTCTTCAGTGGATGAAGATGCAGTTTACATGGTGAATTGTTTTTACTATAGTGTAAAAACCTTATGTTGGTTAACAGTTGATTATATATGGATTGATCAAGTGTGTATGTGTATGATTGAAGCTATGCTTAACTGTGTTATATATAGCACTCATGTTTCAAGCCTTGTCGTTTTGGACGGCGGTAATACCCCTATCATTGGATTCATCATATTACAATTGAGTGATTTATTAAGAAGAATATAAACAATAAAACATGTTTAATTTGGGGACGTTACAATAGTAAAGATTGTTGATGTGAGAAAATTTGTCTATGTAGATTGTAGCATAAATTGATACTATGATAGGTATCTATTCAAATATAGAAAATGTTTGAATAGATACCTGTCATAGTATCACCATAGTTTTTTAACATGCATGAATCCTTGTCCTTATATTCTTGGTAATCAAGTACTTAAGTACTTTCACAGTGTCCCCTCACCCCGCCCAAAAAAAAAATAAAAAATTCTTAGTACATCTTTACAAATATTTGGAACTTACAAACCAAGGCGTCTTTGCTACAATGATTACTATGACATTCCTCGAGGTTGCAATTTTAGTATCATAGTTACAAATTTTATAACATGTCATTCCCATTATTAGAGTGTATCTATGTGAAGTTAACAAGTGCTTTTAATGACTTTGATTATCTTGTAGCCAGGTAATATAGGCATCTATCTAACCTAATTTAATTTCTAGAATCTCTCCTGTTAATAGCCGATCCGGTATATTCACCTATATACATAGGGGACTAATAGATGGACAGTTTGCCTCTAAAAAATTAGGAGGCAACAAAATATAATAATAGTTTGTACATACTAATAGAAGGATAGGTTGCCTTAATTAGGAAGCATCATATATATACCTAGTACGCAAAAACACAATCCCATCACAACTTCACAAGCAAAATTACATTGCATGTATATGGCACCATTATGCATTCATCTACAGAAATATAAATGAATTGTTTACAGTAATTTAAAATCGAAGTAATTTAAAATCGATCTAAAGAAATACAAATATAAAAAAGTCTGATTACTCTTTATTAAAAATTAGAAAAAAACAACGTAACTACAACTACAATTTCACAAAATACTATAAATCAAACGGGTATGTGCTAAAACACTTACCAAGAACACCTAGCTACATATGGACCAAGTTATTTTCCTACTTGTTTTCACCACCTTCTCCTAAAATATGACAAAGAAGAAGAGAGAGAAAGAGTTAGATACACAAGGAAATAGGTAGCTTGGTTTGAGATGATAGCAAACCTCATTTCTTGACGACTCCACAGCGTGGAAATACAATGACTTACTCCACACACGATTTCCCAAAGCAAACTAGCCATATGTGTATAATACACACGCAGAATGACTACTTAGATTGTATTACTCACCTCTGAGCTCGCATTTAATTTCTTGAGCTTAGTCTCTCGAGAAAATGAGAACAAAGTGTTGAAGATGTATGTTTATAAGTTGGGAATTTACGGTTTTACCCTTCATTCATTGTCAGACCATGGGCTTAATTTTTTCAACCCTTGGTTTGGTTTTTTGAGTATAGTGTGTAACTGAAGCTGGGCATTGTGTATGGATGAATGAAGTTGCCTTGTTGCTTCCAGGAAGGTTCCTTTCCCTTCAGCTTTGTAAGAGTACTGTTCTCTTATATTTTGGCTCTTGGTTGGTAAAATAGTGGTGGGGTTTTTATAAATTATTTATGATGTCATAAATAAATGATTAAATGTGGAGGTGCAGCATGTTGCATATATATTCAGCGTTTGCATGACACATTGGTAATAAGGTGTCCATTTCTGTATATATATTGTACAGTTTTGTAGTTGAATCTTTAAGAATATGCCCAGGCATCAATCAGTATCTGAATTTAACTCCAGCATCAAACATTTGCAAAATTCCAACTCCCAAACTCCTTTTTGTGTTACAAAATTATTTGAGAGACGCAAAAATTAACTGGGCATTATGTGATTGTTCATACATTCTCATTCCCCCAAAGGCGATAATCGATACTCTACATGCAACAATATATATTCTCGCAAACCACATGATTTCGAAGTGTGTTAGTTATATAGGTATACACGTAAGTCTTAATCTGTATGTACTTAGATGCCTTGTAGGAGGAATACATATATTTAAGAGAATCATATAGAAGTTGTCTAAAAGCGGTTATTTCATAAGATATTGTGTGGACCTTTTGGTGTTTTCATCCAATTTTTATTTTTGACAACAATAACTATGATTGCTACTACTCGCAACATGACAACATGGATTCTACTATCACGAGGGTCAATTTTGAATTTCTAGTGCGAATCATTTACTCTGGGAAGTCTGATGTGCACACGTTGAGTCTGAAGTTCTTTCTAACCATCACAAGGGTTCTTACCTTGGACCTGATTCAAAACCTAGTAAAAAAGGAACCCACTTAACATTTCATGTAAACACCCAAAAAAAGTACTGAGTAGATTTTAAACATTGTTAATATAGACTTGAACGTGTAATGTCAGAATCTATAATAAATAGTTATTTTGATATTGATATAGTAGTTAAAACTAACGTCTTAGGTACATTAAATCTAGGGTTTGATTTTCCCGCTCTTTTTTATTATAATTATATTGTATTGTTCTTTATGTCTCATTCAATCCAGAAAAGAATATATATAATAAATAGAATAAGAAACTTATATCAAATGTTTTTATTTAAAAAGTGAAACTATTTAAACTAAAATGGTTAGATTATTTACGAAAAATACTTCGGTAAATACACTTGGAGAATTGAACGAACTTTGTGCCTTCCTTAAAATTGAAAGAAACAATCTATCCAAAAAATAAAAATAAAATTGAAAGAAACAAACAATGAGCAAGTACACTTGTGGAAATAAAAGAATTTCGTGGAGATGCTGTTCCCCTCAGAGACACGCGTCCACTGCGCAGCAAAAGCAGAGAGCGGCCAAACTGTGTACCCAAAAAAAAAAAACATAAAATTCGGTGAGTGACATTCCATCCCACACAAAGAAAAAAAAAAAAAGAAAAAAAGAGTGACATTCCAAAATCTAAATGTTTTGATTCATAGTTCTCCCCCCCCCCCCCAAATTCCTTCTTTTGCCTTGTTTTATGCATTAAGTCCCCTCTTTAATCACTAAAATGTCCGAGACTAATAGTCCAAATCCACATAATAACTACAATAGAAATTCTACCAACGGTCAAGTATTGATGAGATATATTTGTGATCTTGCGCTTCTTCAATGAACTTGTAGAGAAACCATTTTTAAATGAACCAATATCATTTTAAACATGGTTAGTTATCTGCTACTTCACAACAAAAAGCAGAGAACTATTTAGACCTTATTTCCCAAAGTAAGATTTTAAGCAATTGTCATGTTACTTTATGTTATTTTCACAACCAGCTAGCAGTTAACCATAAAGGCTTCATAATTTTGGTTTTACAATAACTTAATGAGATAAAGTTTGCAACATAAACTAGAGATGGCATATATGACCATCAACCCTGAATAGGTAGAGGGAAATTTAATTTTCAGAGGAGTTCTCAATTGCATAGAGATAAGAAAGAAGAGCATCTTGGTCATCTGTATTATGTTCTACTTCTGTTTGAAAAAAAAGTATACACAAAAAAAAGGTTAAATAGAAAGTAGAGAAAATGAAATGAAGCTCAATAAGTGATCTCTGGAATGCATTCCAAATTCTAATGCCAGTTCCTTTCTCCCTCTCCATGGTTCACATCACCACTTTTGTGTGAGTTGTTGTCCCCAATCTTAAGTATCTATTGTTATATAAGTCCATCAAGTTTTAAGACATGTCAAAAATCGTTTTTAGATGTCGAAAAAAATTGAAATGACCACTCGATCATATATTAAAAGTTAGATGTGTTTTTCGCAAACTCATTCTCTAATAGATTAGCTTCATAGAAATGTGATTATTATAAAATAGTAATGAAATATGCTTTACTTAAAAAAAAAGTCATCAAGTTGTAAATGTTGAACATTTATCTTTAAAATAACATAAACTGGCCTCTATGTTCCGAACTTTAAATCTTATGTCCTAATTGCTCTTGACAAATGTCTTTTTTTTTTCTCACGTGGATAATTGATTAATATCGCCTACTAACTTGTTCGAAAATTATATCTTATAACATAAACCGGTCACTATGTTTCAATAACCCTTAACAAAGAGACATTATAAACATAATGTTCAACATATGTTGAGTTACGAAACATATGCCCAATGCTCAATCCAATGGAGTCTCAAGTTAGCTCATCGAATCCTCTTACATTGAGTTACGAAACATATACCCGGTGCTCAATCCAATGGATTGTCAAGTTAGCTCATCAAATCCTAAGTAAAAAGCTATACAAAAGTGGCATAGCCAGACTCCAAAATTAACTTAACAATAACATACTATCTAAGTTTTTTCTTTCTTTCTGATATGAAGAAAAGTTCAAAAGCTAGCTTAACATGGGAGTCGAACGCAGGTCATCTCCGAGAACAGTTTTACCACTTGAAGCTAATTTTTTTTAAGTACAAAAAGAAAGTTTGGTTTTTTGGGGGGGGGGGGGGGTCAGAAAGTCTGGGCACTTTCCTCCTGGAAGCCCTCCGCCAACAACGCAACTAACTTTGAGATTTTAAAGGAACACCCCGAACAACCCTCCCACGCATCAGCAGGTCAATTCGACTATTTCAGGAACAAAGAACTTCCCAGCCAACCGTCGAACCAACGGCCAATCCCACCACAACGGCCCCGCCCGGCCCATGACTTGGCCGAGTCGACTCACCCGACCTCAAAACTAACTTCGTACTCTTCCAAACCCAAATCAAGAAGATCTAAGCTAGCATCGCCACACCCAATTCAAATCGAGAACACACACATACAGAGAGAGAGAGAGAGAGAGAGAGAGAGACGTAGTGGTACGTACCATCCACCGAGGAAGCCTTTGCTTCCACTGGGCTTCTGCGGCGGAGGCGGAGGCGGCGGATGACCATACGGGGATGCACCGTATTGGGGAGGGTACCCCTGAGGCTGAAGAGGAGGATACCCTTGCGGAGGGTACCCTGGTGGAGGGTAACCATGGGGCGGCGCCGGGTACCCTTGTGGTGGATACCCTTGCGGAGGGTATCCGTGTGGAGGGTACCCATGAGGCGGTGGCGGAGGGTACGCTTCTGGCGGTGGTGGAGGGTATCCTATCAAATCAAATCAGAACAAAAAAGAAATTACACTGTTAAAATTGACATTCCGAATTAAAGAACCCAGATAAACAGAATGCCAAATCGTGTGAGAGAGAAGGAGGGGGAAAGAGAGAGTGCCTTGAGGAGGAGGGGCGGAGATGGGAGGTTGTTGATGCTGGTTGGAAGAACTCATTGGGTTCTTAGGGATCAGAGAACTGATAACAGAGGAGTTTTTCCCTTTGTGTTTTTGGGTTTTTTTAATTTTTTTTGAGTGTATATAAAATGGGGGGTCTGGACAGGGTGATGAGAAACTGGGAAAGTGACAGACAGAAATGCTTGTGAATCCCAGGGAAATCAGTCTGGAAACAGAGAGAGAGAGAGAGAGGATGGGATTGGCGACGAGGAAGAAGGAAATGACAGTTATGACTAATCCGTACAGATGAGATGTATAGAGTAACGACCTGGCATTGAAGGCCGCACACGCATGCTTTCCTCTATGAATTTGAAATAAATTTTCTTTAGGGCTTATATTAGTATTTTAATCACTTTGATCTCAACTTCCTCTAATCAAAAATTTTATGATTTTCTTTTTTATTCAAGCTGGATTTTTGTAAAAAAATTCGGATATGCATGTTTGAAAAGAAAGCTTGTGCAAAAACAAGAATATATGTGTGTGTGTGGAGAAAGAGAAAGGATTTAAAATAGATAAATTATTTAAAAAATTATAGGTTAAATTCGGTTAAATAATATCCAATGCATAAAATAAAATTATATTTATTGAAAGTATTTTCCTTGAAATCATATTGGAATTGGATTAGATGGGATAAAAATTTCAATATTCAATTTATATTTATGAGGTTCCAAACTGAAATACCATTTTACGTGGCCTAATCATTGAGTTAAAAGTTTGTTTTTGTCTTCCGACCTCTCTCCTCCCCCAATCTTAGTATTTTTCTTTTGGGGGGGGGGGGAGGAATATTTGTCATTATCCTATTGACTCCCTAGACTGCATCATTATATGCTCCTAAAAAATACATCAGTCTAATCAATTAAAATACGTTCTAATTAGATTATGAACATACATGTGAATCATATTTTACTTCAAAATGTTGTATTTTACAAGTTGAACAAAAATCTATAAAAATATTGTAATTGTTATATGATAATACTCTCATATGGTCATATATTTTATTTTGGCCTCTGTCACACAATAGCTTTTTTCTTTTCCCTTATTATATCCCTTAATATTTTAAAATAAATAATACATGCTTGTAAGGATATTTTGACCCTTTTTTTAAAAACAAAGGTAAGTGGTAAACGAGAAATCAGACGCATCTTTCACAAGAATACACCTCATCAAATTAGCACCCATAATAACCTTGAGATCTGTAGATGGTGGGGACTCCTACGTAGTGGATGATGGTAGTTCATGTCTCAACTTAGCCAACCAATCGGCTGCTAGATTAGCTTCTTGATAATTATGTGATAGCGTAAACTGTACCATTTGATTTAGATAATGTGAAATATCTTTCACGATGAGATTAACCTTCCAGGGCATAGCTATCATCCCTTTGATTGCTTGTATGGCCGTTGTGTTGTCTCCTTCAATAACTAAATGCTTTTACTGCTTCATGTAACCCATCATGCAATGCTCGTGCTTCAGCCACAAAGATTGAGGAATTTTCATATGATGCTGTATCCGCCTTAAGTAAATTACCCACCCAGTCTCTGATGATGAACCTACTTACCGTCGAGTTGTGGATGCGAGATCCGTCAAAATTAAGTTTGACGAATCCCCAAAGGGGGCATTCCATGTCACAATAAAATTTGAGGTGGAACGTGGAAGGAACAACCCTTGAAAGTGGAATCCTCCAACATGCAAGTTCGGATTTTCCTTTCGGCAAATGCTTTTCCTGCACTAATTAGTATTCTTATTGGGTTAAAAGGCTTATTTTGGAAAACTATGTTATTTCTTCCTTTCCATATGCTCCATAATAAAACAACACCCTTCTCATGGTCTTTGGATTGGAATTTTAGCGGTACTGCGTAATCAGACGAGATGTATATTATTGACCTAACGGTACATTCTATATGGATACCCAATTATGATATTGTGCTAGGTTCCAAATTCTTCTCGTAGTACGTAGAACATTCCTCAAACAAATGACCTATAATTTCAATATCATCCCTACAAAGTGAGCAAGAGGAGTCAATTGACATGCCTCTTTTAATAAGAACTCCACGTAATGGTAATGCATTATGCAATTTATGCCAAAGAAATAAACGTAAGTCCGCGGAGTGGTGGGTGGATAATGGTATTACTAGTAATTTCTACTCCCAACTCCGCAGGTTTTCGTTTGTTTTAGGCCGTGAATTTTTCTATGGGCCATCCTAGCTACAGTACTATAATTCTAAATAAGCAAGTCATATCGACGACTACTATCAGATGGCCCACATTAATATCCATACAAGAGCATTGTCAGAACATTTATCATTTGCACTCTTATATTTATTTTTTGTTTCAACCCTATTCTTTTCAGTATGTTTTGACTGAACCAATTTGAATTTACTCTAAAGTTATTTGTAAAATTTATTATGAACTTATTTTGAACTCATCTTACTTTAAATTTATTATAAATGTATTTTTGAATTTATTTGTTGAACTTATTTTAAATAGAGCTTATTCTGAAATTATTTTACATTTTTTCACTGTACTCATTCCACGAAAAGATAAGTTGAAGAGAATAGAGCTTAAAGGAGACAACATTTTAAATGTAAGGCTTGAAGAGAGTGGGAGATTCAGAGGAGGGAGCGAAGGAGCCGTGGTAACTGGTAAGTAGGGGTCAACAAAGAAACAAAATTAAAACCAAACTAAAAAATGGAAATAATCGAACCAAAAAGTGGATTAACCAAACAAATTTTTTTAAAAAATCGGTTCGATTAACAGAACTGAATTTTTTTTTTTGATTTTTGGTTCGGTTACTGTTCGGCCGCTTCAAAAATTCAGTGAATGGAACCGAGATTAATGTTTTTAAAAAATTATAAGCACAAAAAATGAAAAATTTAGGTAAAAAGTTACACTTTTTTTGAATTATTTATTGGAAGGTAAATGAAATTTAATTTTTTCAATAGAGATTTAAACATAAAAAATAAAAAATTTAGGTTAAAAAGTACACTTTTATATTATCAGTAACTAATTAACCGGTAATCCACCAAAAAATCGGTTAACTGATCTGAAAATCGATCTTTTTGATTCAGTTACGATTCGAGTTCTGAACGTACCAAAATTTTTGGTTAATAAAAACTTTCGGTTCGATTATGATTCGAAATTTTCTCGAACCGAAAAATCGGTTTCCAATTAACTGACTTTGCACACCCTGTTGCAAAGGCGAATGATGGCTTAAGTGGGGTCCTTGGTGTTTAAAGTGAGGGAAGAAGGTGATGTGAAAAGGTGGTGTGGCTAGAGTTATCTAAGCACTATATAATTGCTTCCTAACTACTTCCCATTGAGTTGTAATTCTAAAGGGCATTGATCTGATCTTTGAATCAATTAATTACCAAAAAAAAAAAAAAAAGTGGGGGTGGAGAAGGAAGGTAAGCTTGGGAAAAGAGAGTAGCAATAGAGGATGGTGGTAGGAGAAAAGACCGTTTTGGATCCTATATAATTGGAAGGATCATAACTTTACATTTTTTGTATTAGATATACTAGAGTTTTATTTGGGTACACATTTGCTACTTGTCGTAAGATAATCTAAACATTAGCAATAACAAAATTCATTTGTGAAAATTCTTATTCATTAGAGGGAAGAATTGTAAGATCGTAATTTCGGTTTTACAATAGAAGGTTAGTTTGGCTAGGGGGTCGGGTTTATAGTATGCAAAGGTAAGAGATACGTATGAAACAATACAAGTGAGATTTTATTCCAACGTTGTCGGTCCATATATATAATAGTAGATTTCCCATTTTCTTTATAACTAAAAGGTCTTTTTGTATCTTACGTGTTAAATGTATATGAACATTAAATATCCATATTCAATCTGATATAGTTGTCATATTAATTTTTAGTGTACTACATTATATGAAATTTGCACACTCAAAATAGATAAGCTACTTACAAATCCCCCAACTAACTTATTGAAAATTAACTAATGACAAATTGAGAAGTCCAACAAACTTGTGCTACACACTCCTCTCTCACCTAATCTTCCAATGAATAGACTAACTTCAAGCAAAACCAACCCATGGCTAATCTAACTTGGAGGTTTATGCCAATCCCTGATTGATTAGGACAAAATGTTTTGACCATCAAAGTTTAGGCCCTGTTCTTTTCAGCGGTAAATCTTAATTTACCAATGTTGACCAACTTTATAAATTTTAATAAAAAAATGTCAATTTTAATCTACTTCAACTAACTTTAGTTCAGTTCAACTCGTTATTTTAATCAACTTCTATCCATCATATAAAAAATATACCAACTTCAATAAATTTCAACCAATTTTAATCCACTTCAACATAAAAAATACTTATTTCAATCAATTTTATCGTTTTTTTAATCCCTATTTTCTAACGAAAAAAAAAGAACAAACCGTTAATACGTAACTTCAAAGAGCAAAATCAACTGCTCACAACAATCAAGAAAACCAACCCAAACATGGCGAATTGAACCCCACAAAGGGCGAAGAACAGAAAAGAAGCAAAGTCTGACAAGACAAAGTCCAGTAAAAAAAAAAAAAAAAAAAAAAAGAAGGGAGAACAGACAGCGCCAAAATCAGTTGTCCGCTTTTCTGTTTTTGTTTGTTTCAAAAAGAGGGCGAGCGAATTCCCACCTACATTCTCCCTCTCACTCTCTCATCAGTTAGTCATACCCTCTGCTACTAACCCTACCATTTTCCTTCTCTCCCTGTTTGTACGTCAATGGAAGCATGTGTAGAAAAGGGGGAATATGTGATTAGGAGAGAGACTTGTCTTGAGCATTTTATCTGGATTGCTGATGTTTTCTTTTGGTCTACATTTCTGATCAACCCCCTTTGCTTAGCTTTTCCTGGGTTTTATTTATGCCCCTTAAGAAAACCCAGAAAGAGAAAGGAAGAGAGGGATCAAAACAATGGCCGCAATCAAGGGAGGAGACGATTTCAGCCCATTTCCCGTGAAAGAGCAGCTACCCGGTGTCGATTTCTGCCTCACTAGCAGCCCCCCTTTGCGTATGTGCCCTTTCTCTCGGTTTCTATATATGAGATTTTCAATGGTTTGGTGTTCTGGGTTGTGGGTCAACCTTCATTGATTAATGCCTGTTAACTGTTTGTTAAAATGTCTATATGAGCATAATTGAATGAACTCCCCACTTGCTCTATGCTACCTTCTCTTGGCCTGCATTACTTTTTCTACCAATTCGTACCGGGATTTTTTTGGGGGGGGGGGGGGGGTGCGGTCTCAAGGTGAATTTTTTTGATTGATTGCAATTTCAGTTCGTAAATTTCTTGCTAGATTTTGGTCATACGTTTTTTTTTTTTTGGGGGGGGGGGGGG
>JACYFF010031957.1:6370732-6407632 GCA_017589665.1 Selenicereus undatus | reverse complement strand
CATCATGAGCTTTTTGTGTGGTAGGGTTTTATTTGTGCTAATTAAAGGATAGAAAATTTTATACAAATTTGAATTTATATTCAAAGAGTTTTTTCTAACGGCGTGGTGGTAGATCAGATTCCATCGATGTACAATTTTTCCTAACTGTTGAGTTATATATGGACAACCTTATTTCCATTGATTCTAATATGTATTCTTAAAGTGTATGGATATTACTTCATTGAAAATTCTTAAAGTCCATCCGATCCCTACTAAAATGTCCCCCCACTAAAAAGTGTCATATATCCCGAACAGGAATGATAATGGGTCGGATTTGGATCGAATGTATGAACATCCAAATCCGATTCAATCAATAATCAAATTTGAAAATACAATCTAAATCCGACTCTGTTGAATTAGATATTAAATCAAATTTGAATCGGTTTCAGATCGGATTAAATCCGAATATAATTGGATCAAATCCAATTCTGTCGATTAATTGTACATTTTTGTTTGATATTTGCATAATTTCTTTATTTCTAACCTTATTTTTGCTCACTTGTAAATGTAGTGTTGAATACCACTTCAATGTCAAGTAACTTTTCATATTAAACATTTCAACATGTTAAAGTACAAAAGTGTTGGAAAAAGTGAATGCGAATTCACTTTGGAGGAAAAAAGATAGACATTAGTACAACAACTGGAAGGAAAGAGGAGAAATTACAACTTTGATTGACAAATAGGAGAGATCGAGAAGAAGATTGGGAGGGAAGAGGAAATTAGTTAACAAATGAGAGTAAATTGCATATAGATTACGGACCTTAGTGAAATTTTTTAGGGTTATATTATTATGATTTTTCTATCTTAAAAAAAAGTGAAATTATTAATCGGATCGATGGACCTTCCTCCAAATCCAATCGAATCGGAGTCGGATTCACATTATTTTTATTGGATTCGAATTGGACTATTTTTTGTCGGATTCGAATCGGATAATGTTGTCTCGAATCGGATATAATATTCATTGAATTCGGACTATACTGCCGTTGTAATCCCGAATCTATAGACTTGGACATATGATATAATTGCTGTCGAAAGTAACTTGTCTCAACTATCAAAAGTAGCATGTGAAAACAAGCAACAACTGCATGAGTACCTATACTGATGAATGCTAGCTTCATCAACTCAGTGGGTACGAAGAGGTACAAATAGTAGTTCCAAATCTTTATGGAATTGAGTTAAGAGTGCTATGAACATTCATACACTAGGACCATGATCATGCATGGAGGCTGATATTGATGCGTCCTTTTTGGACCACCACTTCGTTATGAATGACTGCTACGTACGTGTACAGACCTAAATACGTGTTCGTAGTTTTGGAACTATCTGTTTGAAGCATTGAATCTCTTCATGCATACGTTTCACTAGTGCCCCCCTAAAATATGCCATTCTATTAAATTGTCGTGTTGGGCTGTGTGGACTTTATCTCTTCTAACGTCTTCGTTTTTTGTATGAGTAGACAGATTTTAGAGAAAGAGGGGTTTTAAATGCAACAATAAATTCAGAAAATAAAGCCAAGTGCATGTATCACCACTACCATCACTTATTGTGGATTCCGTTTTTGTGGGGTCTGATGATATTCAGATATAAGCATTCTTATCTCTATAAAAGCCAAGCGCATGTAGGTTGAGATTAACTTGCTTTCAATGTTTCCCATACTCGACCTATAACTTTTAATGTTAGTAAGATGTCTTCTTGATCACAATATAACCGATTCATCTATTTTTTAATGAGGATCGGAGTACTAGAGATATGTGTATCTCCTTTTTATATATTTTACAAATGAAAAACAACAGTTCATATGAGAAAACAAACATTTAACGGAGAACAACAATATTTATATGAGAAAACAAGGATTTATGTCTTGTTCTTTTCGCAACCCACTTCAACCAACTTTAACCAATTTAAACCCACTCCAATCCACTTCAACAAAAAAAATACTAACTTTAACCCACTTCAACTATTTACTAACCCCTATTTACCAACAAAAAGAACATGCCTCGTTGGTCTTTCTTGCTTGAGTTCATATTTCGTTGCTTTCTTATCAATTAGTGTTGTGAATTTAAGCGTTTGGGTTATCAAATAATTGGAAAACAAATGTTAGACTGTAATTTTGGAGCAAAAATTTCATTTCGTCATCTGAAACGAATCTTCATTATTTTTTCCTTGCCAAGAAATAAATGGAGGAGTTTATATAAATAATAATATAAATTTGGATATAATTTATCTTGCAAATGAATATAGAACGAATCATTATTATTTATATAAATTCCTCCATTTATTTCTTGGTTACGAAAAAAATAATGAGTACTCTCTCAATGAAATTTAGATATAGGCCATGTTTGGTAAACAACTGTTAGTTGTTAACTGTTTGTATTGGCTGTTAGCTGTTCGGTAAAAATTAGCTGTTTCTAAAAAATATGTTGGTAAAATTTCATTTATGCCCTTATTTATGAATTAGTTTTTAATGAGAAGTGTGTAATTTTTTTCAAACTTATGGATAATTATGTCATTTCTACAAAAAACTCTTCTCAAAAGGCTAATGAGAATAACTTTTTCAAAAAAAGCTTTTTGGAGCCAAACAGTTATTGCAAACAGCTCTTTACCAAACACCCTTTAACTGTTTGACTTGGTCAAAACAGCCAAAATACTCTCAAGCAGCTATTTTTTTTCAAAAAGCTGTTGCTACTAAACACCCCCATAATAATAAAAAAAATTTACAAAATACGGCGACGATGTGAAGTGAAATGAAATTGATTGGCATGCAAGTGGCAAGTGAGAACGTGATGCATATCTTTGATTCATGCATCAGATCAACAAGGCCCGTCATTCCTTTTGACCTCTATATTAATTTTGAGCAAACCACGATGAGATTGTTGATTATTTTTCCTGTTAGGAACACAGATTCCGAGCATGGTACAATCTACTGTCATTATCACTCATGTTGTTTATAGACCTATGTGTTCTGTTTTCCAATAATTATATTATAGTTGTTAACCTACCTTACGCCCAAATTAAATCACTGAAAGAGAAATTAACATGATGTATGTCCTACATTCGACACCCTCCTTTACTTCTGTGGTCTCTGTCTGTACATCTTGTCATCCCACGTCGGTGCAAAAATGCTCTCTTGCAATCATTCCCGCCTTAGAACCGATGGGCTTAAATTAACAAACAGGCTTAGGCCTGTTCGTTTGTAGGAAAGAAAGGGATGTTGAATGGAAAGAAATGAGAAGAACGGAAAAAGAATGGCACAGATGGGAAATGAATGGTGTGAAATGATATGGAATGGGAATGACTGATTTTTTTAAATTTTTTTTTGAAGATTGTGAAAAGAATGGGAAAGCATTAATTAATAGCATGTAATGGAAATGAATGATAAGAAATGAGATTTTTCTTGAAATAGTGGGAAGGAATAATTGAATATGAAGTAGTGGAAGAGAATGGGATGAGAGGATAAGAGCCCCATTTATCCATGCAGAGAATAACCCCTATAAAAGGCAAATTATTAGATATATCCGAAGATACGTGCTCTCACATCCTATTTATTTATTTATTTTGGTGTGCTCGTCTGATGGTCTTTTTCTCTCTCAATCCCAACATGTTCATGACCTACTCACAAAATTTAATCTTTAGAAATTCAAACCTGTTCGCACACCACTTCCTTCTAAGACAACATTATCGTTAATCGATGGGGATCTCTTATCTGACGTCACAGAGTTTCATAGCATGGTAGGGGCTTTGTAGTATTTAACAATGGCTAGGCCAGATATATCGTATGCTGTGAACCTTGTTTCTTAGTTTATGCATGCTCCTCGAACTACTCATCTATGTGGTGTGCAACCCATTTTCTGATATTTGTAGGGCAGTGCTGACCATGGACTTGTCCTAAGAAGGCCAAAAATTTCTCTTTGGTGTTGGCTTATTCTGATGCAGATTGGGTTGGCAGCCCTGATAGTTCTCGTTTCGCTACTGGTTATGCTATCTTCCTAGGTACCAATCTGGTTTCTTGGCGTTCTAAGAAGTAACCCACCGTCTCGAACTCCTCCACTGAAGTTGAGTACAGGGTTGTTGCCTACACCGTTACTGAAACATTACAGATTATCTATTTGTTATCTTCTTGCTTAGTTGGGTATCCTTGTTCGAGAGCATGTACAGGTGCTTTAATTTGTGACAACATCACTGCCACATATATTACTACCAATCCAATTCTTCACAGTATTAAGGTTGATTATCTATTTGTTCCGAAGTGTGTTGCTCATGGTGATCTTGTTGTTAAATATTTTCCCACTAAACTCCAGTTTGCGGATATTTTCACACAACCTTTGCCTGTAACTCGGTATTTCATTTTTAAAGTTCAATCTGTTCATACATCCATCCCTACAGATTGAGGGGGCGTGATAAAGAATTCTAAAACTATTGTATGACGGCTAGGATAATTCTTGTATCCATATAATCCTCGTAATATATATATGGACTCAGGAACTCCCAATTAATGAGTCACAAATACACAATACAATTCTATTCGTGTTACAAGGATCACTGTTTGCTAATCTTAGTGTCTACTTGGGCAAAGTGTTTTATAGCTGTCATCTCCTGTTTTACATCTATCAATTAGTAAAGGTCGAACTATATCCCACCACACCATTACACGCCAGTACAACCAGCTTCAATTTAATTTTTGATATGAAGGGTGTGGTATTTAGGTGACTCCTTAAGTCATGAATAGTAATAACGTTTGAAAATTATTATTACTTTGTACAATATCGACTGATGATTTAAATTTATGAACTAAAGTTCTTACAAATTCATTTTATAATTATTAAATTAGATTTATTGTATATCTGTATAATTGTCACGAGGGATTTCATTCTACTAATTGTTCATATATATCCTTTTCCTTCCACAAGTATACCTCCATTTTAATAGAAACGGGTAGATATTTTTTTAAAAGGTTGTAATTATACATAGATCATAAAACACATTATTTTAAAATATAATGAAAAGCAACAAAATAAAATTTCCAAGAACCTTTAGGCTCCGTTTGATCATTAAAAAATTTGATGGAAAGAAAAGTTGAAGGAAAAAAAGTAAGGAGAAAATGAGTTTTTTTCTCTTATTTGGATTGAGAAAAAAATACAAGAACTTGAATGAGAAATTTGAATGTTTATATATGAACTACGTAAATTATGTTGACGTTATCTAAGCAATGTGAGGTTGGAGAAAGTTGGGAATTTTCCTCAAACTTTCCTCACAATTTTATGAGAAAAATTTTATCACTTGTTTCTAAAAATTTTTCCACCTAACTTTCCTCCATATTTTTTCTTTGTGATTTTATTCAAACCAAACACACAAAAAAAGTAACTTTTCCAAAAAAATTTCTTTCCACCAAATTTTCCAAGGTTTAAACGGAACCTTATAGTTTTGAACTTTCTCCGCCTTGATTTTTTTTTTTGGTAGCCTCTATAAATTTAATAAAGTTTTTTTTTACTTTTTTTTTATTGGGGCCGTTTAAATTGGAAATGTAAAAAGCGGAAGTAATGAGATAAAGTACATATAGGTTTTTCATAAAAAGAACTAGAGTTGGGCAACGGATCGGTTTAGTTGACTCACTCAATAAACAAGTTAATTTCGTGTCGGTCGTGCAATTAATTTAGATCTACTTAAAATTAAAAACAACATATATTTTCAAGTTAAATGATCAAATTGTGTTAAATTCGGGTTGAAATCGGTTCAGTTCGTATCGCGTTTGGGTTTCACTCAGTAACTTAAAGTTACGTTGCAGACTTACAGTATTAGATCAAACTTTTCTAACTCTACTAAAAAGGAAACCAATCAATATGAAAGGCGAGAGGGAGAGCGAGAGGGCGAGCACGGGTTAGCATTCCCAGCTCAAAACAGAAAAGAATTGCAAAAACAAACCTACTACTCCTCCCCGGACCCGTCACGAGGGTCGAGGGGGAGCGTCCGCATTTTTGGCGTGATCAGGCGTGCCCGTTTTCCGCAACTCTCTTTACAAACGAATTGTAATCATGATTACGATCAGATTGCCTTAATATGGATTAACCTCAAGTTTATATTATTGACTAAGAAATTTTAAGAAGGAGTAACTTTGTCGAATAGTTTAGAGCCAGATTCGATTTGAGTTAAGACTTTAGTCAAATTATTTAGATTGATTAAGTGGACAATCAAATATGAGGAGATTTAACGAATGAGTTGGTTGAAATGAATTTGAATTGAAATTGGGTTAAAATTATGCAACGATTAGGGTTTGGGTCAATGAGATTTTGGATCAATTTGGAATCAAGTTGGGTCACTTTCGGATGCATTGTCATTAAGGCCCTGTTCTATTTTGCGTTTTTTTAGGATTTAGTTAAGAGCTTACAGCTTCTTACATCTCCTTACATCTTCTTACATCTTTTACATCTTTATATACATCTTCTTACATCTCATAGATTTTTTATAACATTCATTTATTTTAGTTACAGAAATATGTATATTTTTTAATAATACTACCAATATACAAAATTTATAAATATCTTATGAACACAACATTTATATAAACATAAAAACATAATACAATGACATAAATTATATTTGAGTTTCGATATAAAATATATATTATTATAGATGACCATACATTTATTTATATTAAATATTATTTACTTAAAATAGGCATTTATTTGAAGAGTTGTATTCAATTTTGTCATTTTTTTTTATATACTTTGCTTATTCGATCAAACTAATGTTCATATAAAAAATCACCTCAAGTGGACGAAATTTTATTCACCAAATTTATGGGGATTAATATATTTTATTGTTGTGTAATTAACTTAATTAATTAATTATTTTCAATAAGTATATTATTTTAATATTATTATTTTTTATCCAAAATGTTTATTGTAAAACAAATTATACTATACAACTCTTCTACAATTCAATAACTCCTTGTATCTATCCTTACAGCTCCTTAATTTCAGCTTCTTACAGTTCCTTCCAGCTTCTTTCATCTTCTTACAACTCCTTACAGCTTCTTACATCTTCTTACATCTCCTTACAACTTCTTACATCTTCTTACAACTCCTTACATCTCCTTACAGCTTCTTACAGCTCCTTACAACTTCTTACAACTCCTTGCATCTTCTTATATCTATCTATCTATCTATCTATCTATCTAAAACGCGAAATAGAACATGCCCTACAATGGACCTATCTTATGAAGGGAAGTAACTATGAGAAATAATTATTTGATTCAAGTTCAGATTTCAAGTCTATACATGAGTTTTAACCTTCTCTAACGCTTGTTCAAGAACCATGTTAATCAAAAGTTTAAACTAATGGTTAAATGTTCAAGAATAAGTCGATTCTTCTAATATGCTATCTCACATGAATATCCTTGCACAACAATCAATACAAGGGCCATTGAGGCTCCGTTCTTTTTTAGTTTTTTTTTCCACAATAAATTTAGATAAGCTTAGTTTAGAATAAGTTCATAATAAGGTAAAAAATAAGTTTAGCAAATAAATTCAAAATAAGTTTTGAATTTAGCAAATAAATTCAAAATAAGTTTTGAATTTAACAAATAAGTTCAAAAAATAATCAACCAACCAAATATCAAAGTTTAACATTTGAAAAAATCATTATTAGTCGTAACATAAATATTGATTTTGTTTATATTATTGCATCATGCCAAATTTTTATTTTCATCCACAATACAATGCAATAATAAACCATAATAAAGTAATAATAATATAATTATAGTGAAGAGTGAATAATACCAATACATGTTGGTTCAAATGGTTTGATATTTGTTCTCTTTAAATAAGATCTCAAATGCTAGTCCTGTAAATGGAAAGAAATCTATCATGGGAGAACTCGATTTATCTTTTATTGGACGAATGGTAACTTAATTCCAATGAAACGGATGATCTCAAATTTAAAAAATAAAGAACAGTGAATAATAATAATGATGATAATGATAATAATGTTGAACAACTACAACAACAACAATAATAAAGTCATAATTATTTAATTATTAAAAATAATTAATATTAATAAATAGTTTAGAATGAGTTTAGTAATAAATAAGTTAAGAATACGTTGAAAATAAATTCAGAATAAATTTAATAAATAAATTTAAATAAATTCTATTTAAAATAAATGTAATCGGAATAAACTGAAAAGAATAGAGCTTAAAATTTAATTTTGAGATATTGTTTTTTGGTCTTGAATTCTCTATTCCACTAGAGTTGAGTTATTGTTGGCTCAATAAAAAATATAGCCCTACCATCACAAATTTTCTCTATTCATAATACTCGAATTCAAGACCTTACTTAAAGGGAATAATTATCAAATCACTTTGTCCCTGTTCTTTTTGTTGGTCAATTCTAAAATACCAATATCAACCCACTTCAATCCAATTTTACTATTTTACCCAAGTTCAATTTATTACATAAAAAAAATTCAACTCACTTCAGCCTACTTTAACATATTTCAACATACTTCAACTCACCTCAATCTACTTCAAGCTACCTCAACTTACTTTACCCTTTTACCAAACTTAATTTACCTACGAAAAAAACAAACCCTTAGACTAAGGGTCTGTTCTTTTCATGGGTAAATTTCAAAATACCAATCTCAACCCACTTCAATCCATTTCTACCTACTTCAATCAACTTCAACATATTTTAACTCACTTTCACTATTTTAACCAAGTTTAATTTATTACATAAAAAAAAATCAACTCACTTCAAGCTACTTTAATCTACTTTAATCTATCGCAATCTATTTTAATCCACTTTATTTTTTTATCCATTTCAATTTACATACGAAAAGAACATGCCTAACTCATATTGATAATTCTGAGAGATTTTGATAACACATTCAAAAATATTTCAATCAAAAGTTTAACAAGAGGGGGAGAGTGAGTGAGTTGTCGGACTAAGGAGAAAGCAAAGGGGAAACAGATGGAGGGTGCACCCGTTTTTCTTAGACCATTAACAGCGGATGCCTCGCATGTAAAACGTGGGGCCGCGTGTCAAGAGGGTGGTAATGAAATGGTGGCAGCAAGGGGAATTGGGATGGGGGGGACACATGTCAACACGCCTGTGCAGTCCCCTTCCCGTGCCACTTTTGTTATTTTTTTTAAATAACATATAATTTTTAAATGATTTAAAAAATAGATTGTGTGTTATAAAGTGGGTCCATGATAAATATTTTTATTGAATGATTAAAATTGAGTTCCATTTGTTGAAAAAGTGATGAAATATAAGCTTCTAAATTGTGGAACTTTTACTGAGGTAACAAGCTAAAGTTTCAAAAACTGAAATTCGGCTAAGAATGCTATTATGAGCGTACACTCTGCCTCGCTGTCCTCCCATGTGCCCCCTCTTCGACTTCTCTCTCTCTCTCTCCTCTCTCCCGTGTCTCTATATCTTCCCATAATTTCCTCTCCTACTGGCATTGATCTCCATTCCAATTTCCTCATTTTCTTCTCTTCCAAAAAAAAATAAAAATCAACAAACAATTAATAACCATGATGAACACTACTAGCACGACTACTGCTTCTGCTTCTTCCTCCTCAGAACAATGCGAGTCCGGTTGGACTCTCTATCTAGATTATTCCACTCAATTCCACAACAATGCCGCTAAATCTCATCATCAGATCCCCTGTTGCGAGGTCCGCGGAGATAGTAGGTTCTACAATCATCATCATAGTGATGAAGATGATGAGGAGGAAGATTTGTCGATGGTGTCCGATGCGTCGTCAGGGCCGCCACATTTGGAGGAGGAGGAGGCGGCGGAGGACATCTTCTGTTCCGGCGGCAGTGGAGGTAGGAAGAGACGAACGTCGTCGGAAGTTAGTCGCAATGTCAAATTAGGACGGCGTCGTTTTGAACGGGAGGATTTTGCTCTTGATGATACCGCTAGCTCTCATCCTATGATGAATGTCATTTTCTCCTCAAAGGTATTTTAGTGTATATTCAAACTTTATTTTTTTATTTATTCGCCAATTAAGATTTATATGAAATGATTTTGGGAAAAACATAATGTAATTCTTTTTTTTTTGAATTTTCAGAAAAACGGAAGTGTTGAAAATCAAGCTTCTCCAATAAAAGGCTTGATAGATTACTCATCACAGGGTTTCTCTACCACCCATTTTCAGGTAATTAATTCTCCATACGACATTTATATTATTTAGAAGAATATATACCCAAAATATATAATAGCAAAATAAATCTTTCACTGAAGAAAACTAACTGCTACCAAATAATCACATATGTATTTTCTTTTAGAGTATAAACATATATATTTGTGGGCTTTCAGCCATCCGTTTAAGCTAAGCTTCAGCTTTTGGATGATATGATTCTTGAACATGGTATCTAAGCCTTCTGAGTGAGAAGTTTCAAGTTTAAATCTCAGTAGCCGTCATATTTATTTATTGCACAAGATAGAGGAACGTATCGGAGTATAAATATATTCGTGAATTTTCAATCATCAGTTTAAGATTTTGATTGAGATAGTTCTTGAATATTTTCTGTTCCACATTATTTTGATATACACACAACAATAGTGATAAAGAAGTAAAAATATAATGAAAAAGGAAAATAAATATTAATGGTTGATTGTTCTGTATGTCCTATAACTATGCAGGTAGTGGTAGAGAGTAGAAAGAGAAGATAGTACTGCAGCTGCTGCGCTTTGCTGTTGATGAGGAAATATTGCTGAGTAAATTGAAGCAGATCTGAAAGGCATCTGAATTAGTTAATTTTGGGTTTCCTGTTTTATCCCCCTATTTTTTTTATTTTTTTTTGAAATGGAGGGGGTTGGGGAGGGGGGGGGGGATCTGGTGTGTAGTGTAATGTAATGGGAGACAACCTCAGAGTGAGGGTAGAGATTAATAAAATTTTATCTTATTTTTAGGAGGGGTATTAGTACTAGTGAAGTTATTTCAAGTATGGATAAATTAATATTAGTGACTAGAGATGTAAACTTGATGTATGTGCTTTAGGTAAATGGAGAAAAGTGCATGTCGTGATCGTTCTGTTTTAATATAGGTATCAGTTAGTTCAACTGGTAAAGTTTTTTAGAGTTGTTATCAAAAATTTCGGTTCAAATTCCTTTTACATCAATCTTTGCGCCTCATTTACATTAAAAAGAAACATATGATCGATATTTTTATGCCACCTCATACTCATGCATTGTGCTGATCAATGATCCCTATTTCCATACATACAAGGGTTGTTACTTTATAATCAATTTATATGTAAATATGATCTTAATTTAGATTAAAATTATTGTATAAATAAGGTTTTAATTTAGTGGTTAAAGCTTGAAACTCTAAATGTATTAGATCTATAATAATAGATAGGTTTCTCTATTTATACTCGTACTATATATATAACTAATTCATGTATTCTTTATTTTTCGAATGAATCTTATATATTCTATTTTACCTGTTTTGTCTCACATATTTTTTTAATAAAATAACTAATTTTAGTAAATATATTTTTTTAAATGTAGCCAACTAATGTAAAATAGTTAATATAGACAGCTAATATAGCTAGTTATTTAACTATTGATGGTCAAATACGGCTATTGTATGGTAACTATATATGTCGATAGTCAATATAACTAGCTAACATCTAACTATTGATTCTATAATAAATAATAAGCTCGTCTACACCTATTATTTGATTGCAAAATCCTTCACTTATTAGTATGAATTCTTTTACTGTTAATAGCAACATGCGTAAAAAGTTAGACATTTTAGAGCTGATCAATAATACTGAAAATGGATGAATTTTATTCAGCCAAATGCCAATAGTCTTCCTTATCCATTGGTTTCTTTCAAGCCAATTTTTATGTATAATAAGTATATGTAAAAATTAACTTATTTAACACTTTAATTTAATAGAATAAATTAATTGTCAATTTAAATATTTCTAGGTGCTGATTGACCTACAAAATGTGGCCATGTTTATAATCAGTGGATTGAGTGCTGAAACAATGACAAGACCCCCATGTCCCCAACTATCCAGACAATGCGTCATCTTGATTTCCTTATAATTCAATGATGATATGTGTATGTGTACATACCTTAATTCTCCACCTTAAAAATAAATAAATAAATAAATAAGGATGCATTATTTTATTTAGAATCATAAAATATAATATACCCTTTATTTATCTTTTTTTTTTGGGCTGAGTTGCTACTTCAGGATGCTTCATAAGAAGTTGCGGACAAATTGGCTAACTTGGGATTGTCTAGGCCTCTAGGGTGTGAAATCTTTCAAACACCTCCAATCGATATTGAAGATGTATAGGAAGCTGATAGTATTGGGGTTGTATGACCTAGAAGAGTAAATCGTTGATAAGATATTTTTTGGGGCTTAGCCCCTCATACTTAAAAAAAAAAGAAAAAAAAAGCTGTGTGACCACTTTCTTTATAAACCACCAGATCTTGTCAAAGATCTTTGTGATGCAAAGCCAACGTGCAATAATTATAAAAATATCTACAATTTTTTTTGACTCATTTATTTCTTTTGCTAGAAATTGTAGTTACACAAAATACTCATTCTTTTTTTTGGGGGTATTGTATCCTTCATTTCACTGCAATTGAGTTACTGTTGTCTATTGACCCAATAAGAGGTAGAGCTGTCCTATCATAGATTTTCTCTATTCACAAGACTCGAACATGAGACATTACTTAAGGAGATACTCATTCTTCTATAAAATGTACATATTTAGGGATCAATAAGTGTTCTTTCTTAACGGCCGTCAAATAATATTACATTTTAAATTTGAATCTTTGAATTGAACCAAGCCGGTAAAATAAAATCTTTCAAAGAATTTAGTTTTTGTTATATTAGTAAAGGTACGAAGACTAATATAAATTAAACTTAAACTCAAATTATCAAAATTAATTGTCCAAAATATTCTCAATCGACCTAATTTCATTGATATATGAAATATAATTAATGTTTATAGCTATTGAGAATTTTAAAATTTCCGTTCCAATCCTTGTGATTTGTTTATTAATTTTTGAAAATTCTCTGTCAAATCCCCTCAATAATTAAAAAAGAAAGGGGGGCATTGGTAATATAAGAAATGTGACTCCTGAACTAGAATGTTTTTAAAGTCCTAAACTGAGGCTTACCCACGTGTTCTGTATTATTTTAGCCTAAAAGCCCTAAAAAATGGAGTATACCATGTGAGCAGGAACTCTGTTGTTCAACTAAAATACTGAAGAGCAGTTGGCCCGAATGGTCAAGTGTTGCCTCTCCTCTACTGTCCATCCGGGTTCGACTCGGGGGAGATGTACATGCTATGCGTTGTGTGCGACTATACGGTTGAGCTTGGTTCTTGGGCGCTTCTTGATCTGGGGTTTGGTACTCAAAGTAGTGTCCCCCTTCCTGACCCGTTATGACCATTAGTGACTCTTGAAATAGTAGCCTAATGAGTTGAGCATGTTCACCCTTATTAAAAAAAATGTGCTCAACTAAAATATTATCCAAATTGAAATACTTCAATAGGAACGATGCATATATGTTATACCATACTATACTGAAGAAAGAAAACAAACATTTAAAATACAAGAGGCTTTGAATTTGTGTCCAAATTAAATTAGACTATTTCCAAATAAATTGAAAATAAATTAATCTTATAAACATGATTATGAAACTTAAATTCCTACAAAGGGTATTATTATCATGTACAATTAATATAATTGGTTTATGTTCAAAAGTCTATTGGGTAATAGACAATATAATTAACCAAAAGATTAATGTAACGTCATAATTTAAATGATTGAAACGAACTTTGAATCTAGATTGGTATCTCATATATCAATTTTTCATCTTTTTCATAAAATTTTATTAAGTAAGATGTATAATATAGCGACATTCTTCTTCTCCCAAATCATTAAGGAGTAGGTGGAACAATGTACTCGGGGCGAATGCTCCTCTATTACAACGAAAACTAAATGTATGCAGTCTACAGAATAGATAAAATAACAATAACGCTTAATATAAGTTCTGCTTTTTAACGAAGTTTGATCTATAGAGAATAGTAAATTAATAAAGATAGTAATGTAGGCATGCAGGGAGTAGTGTTAGGAGTTTTGCCTCACTGCACCCCACCAAGCAAGCTGGACAAGAAAGGGAGAGGCCAGAGAGGGTATGGGAAGAACAGAATTTGTCATGGCTAAGTATTGAGTAGTAGTCATCACATCACCCATCAAAGCAGCCTTCAATTTGCTCCAATTTTTCAAGCAAATTCAAGGGGCCAAGTTTATTTTGGAGGAATGGGTTCTCTTATTCTTTCTCATGTGTCTCCTCCCATCATTTCTGAATTTTTCTGTGTCTCCATAACCCCTGTTTTCTTTTTCTGTTTAAATTTTTTGGTGTGGGGTGGGAGTGTTATTTTTTGTGTCCCCAACTCACAAGACAAGATTTTCACAAGAAACATGACTTGAACCTTTCTTCAATGTTGGGTGCAAAGTGGTGCTTTTTCTTGACCATAACTTTGAGCCCTAGCAATCTATGCTACTAACAGAATAGGTTGAGAATTCTTTTCACCAAGACACCAACTACTTTGTAATTACTGTTCAAAAGTTTTCCCGAAGTACAGATAATAGGCACGAGACTATACATCTAAGCTGTAATAATTGAACCCTCTTTGCCCTATGATATTAGGACGATTTTTTTTTAGTTGCCGTAAAGATGAAGTTGCAAGATAACTTGCAAACCTGATCAATTATGAAGAAATGGTACATATTGCTTTAATGTAGGATGTTATATCCTATCAATGGTGACGAGAAGTCTTCACACCAAAGCCCTCAAAAGACTCGATTTAACCCACTTATCAATTATCATAGTTACATGTGTACTATTTCACTATTTTTATATACTTCAAATAATGAGACAGTCTCACCCGATAACTAGCTAAATGATAGATTGATCTTGAAATTCTAAAACCAAGAACGATGAATAAAAAAGAGCCATGCCTTTTTCTGTGACAGTTTGCTATTGGCCTAATGGAGATGGAGCCTCTTTCCATGTGGCTTTGAACCCGCCCTTGGCTGTGATTTCATCTTTGTGGTCAAAATACTTCACCACTTGAATATGAAGACTTCTTGGGACCCTGATTTCTGGAAACTCTGCTCTCCTACTGTCCGTCATGTCAAATCAAAATAAATTGAAGTCAAGCATGTTACTAACTTCTTAGCACTGCCTGTGTTCATAAGCCCTTAGATTGCATGTTTAAGTCGCCATTTGAATAATATGGCTGTTGATTGAATTTTCATATTTCATAGGTGCTGTAGTGGAGACACTGCCATTGAACTGTATAATTCTTAAACTGAATTTCCAAAATTTCCGGAGTGCTCTATTTTATATCAACATGCACAGAATGAACTCAGTATCTGTGATGATGAATTGAATTGGCAATGCTCAAGTGGCAGTATACAAATGTACTCAGATGACTGCCAAGACAGCAATTGTGAGTACCAAGACATAAACTTCGATTAAACTCGGATCGTCTAGACGAAAATTGCAAAATTCCGGCTCTATATAACCTCATATAATCTCAAAGTACATCCAAATGTCCAAAAATTTCAGGGTTTTCTAGGACAGCATCAAGCATACAGCAGGAGATGTCCAAGCACATTGGAGCTGAGCCCAAAGCAGAAACCAAGAAGTAGCCACCAGCTAAGTATGAAAATCACTCGAGCAAATGTTTGTGCTTGCACCAAATGATGGCAACAACATAGAGGAGCACAGTGCTTGCGGACCCGGCCCCAATGGTCCAAAGGAATTCTCGATCTCCATATTTATTTTGGTCAAAGAGTTCAATGTTAATATTCATACCGAGAATACCAGTGGCCGTGACAAATGCACCCAGCACCAGGGATGCTGTTGACAGCATCACCCCCATTCGGAGAAGGTGGTTCCGTTTATCATCGAGCATTATGTTGATGTAGTCCTCTGTGTCATCCACATACTCACGTAGCTTCAATGAAATATTGACACCAAATTTAGCCAAATTTAGAGCTACTTACATGAAAAATAAAAGTATTTAGAAAGGTATTGATTGTCTGCTATTTCACAGTAAAAGCAGCAGAGGACAGTTTAGCAAGACTTCTTGGGTTTAATCTACAAAATCTAAAAATGAAAGTACTCTTATATTGGCTTTTTTAGTTTCTTGGAAGTAGATCCGTAAGCAGGGAAATCAGTTGTACATAATCTTATCCTCCAATCAACGTTTTCATCAATGTTCTGAGATGATATGACGACATAGAAAAGGCCCCAACTAGAAAGGATCAAGCAGTTGGATACCGTGGTGAGTTTATTAAGGGTGCCATCAATCTGAGCAAAATATGCCTCCAGAAGCATTTCAAGCTCCTCCACATCAAGATGGCCACAATGAGTTGGGCTCGGCCTGTAGGTATGTGTGGCACTCATGGCTAATGAAGTTCTCTGAAGGTTCGATTCCCTCGGTTCAGCTGCATCACCTTCAAATCTACCTGCGCCTCCATGAACTTCTGGTGGAATATCAGCACGCTCCCTAGTATGTCATAAAACCGAACTTAGTCATAAGCGTGACAACCAATGGTGACATGTTTACCAAACCTTTAGATGCAGAGACAGGAAAACTTCCATCCCTTAATGCCCATCCCACAGCTAGTTATACCTCTCATCCGTTTCAGGTTGACCTTGTTCATTGGCATCGTCCTGCTCATTCATCGAAGTAAAAGAAGAATTTTCAAGGTCTGGTTGAGTCAGCTTTTCTGTCAGATACATCTCAGCCATATCTTCACCATCGTCTAGGAGGTGCTCAAGTTCATCTCTCAACTAGCAGAGTGGTCATGTTAGTCATCAGCAAGAATACTTGCACAGGCTAATAATCCAGTTTACACGAATATCTTGACCAATTGCGACAACAAATTATTGGGAAAAATTCAGAAATGAAAAGGCATAGCATTTCAGTAAGCCCAATACATCATCAGAAACATGCACTTAGGAAAACTAGCACGCAGTGTGTAACGGACCAAACTACTCCACCTTCTGAACACGTCCAGTTAGAGCAACAAGCCGGCTTTTAATCTGTCTAACACGTTCCAAGTTAAGGGTGCTTATTTTTGAAGTTAACTTATCCAAGGCCAGATGAGCTTCTAGCTCCAGAGTCCTCACCTAGTTCAAAAGAAATGCAAAAAAGATAAAAACCAACGAAGAGAGAAAACTGACCAAGGAATGATCTCAAAAGAGTCTTGTTCTTGGAATTGGATACGTGGGTATACCTCATTGTCTAATGAACTACAAGCTGCTTCAAGACACGTCTCTAATGCAATAAACTCAAATGGAAGGACTTTAACTGCATCTCTATTCTTTGCTTCTTGGCTTTCGTCCTTGCTACCCTGCTCATCATTTGTCTTGTGAGATGAAGGGAAGCCAGTATCCGTTTGGGGACTTGCATCTGAGCCCTGAGACTCTTCAAGGTCACATAGAGCTGTCCAAGCAGCACTATCTGGGCTTCCCCTACCCTCCTGCAGCACGACTAAAATAAAGATGAATTAGAAGACAAACAATTGAAATACTCAAACGATTGACATACTCCATCTAAAAACTTTAGCACTACTGAAATCACTAGATTAGGGGACAACACAATTCAGTAACCTAGTGGCCTCTCATCTGACAAATCAAGGCACGAGAGCATACCTACCCAAGCAGATTGCTTCATAAACAATCTCTATAAATCATCTTGTTGGCAAAACATTCACACAGTTCATCTCAGAAACTAGGTGAGCCCATTAGATATTTTCAGCTTAATTCATGGGGAAATTATACTGAAAATCAGAAAATGATAAAAGCTATGCAGCCTGTTTCATATCTTGCAACAAGAAGCTTGCACAAACTGTGAGCATTAGCTGTCTGAAGTTGCCCAATATAAGATGCTTATACAGCCATATTCGAAAAATTTTATCTGCAGATGAATCTTAAACCCCCATGAAAGGACAGAAACATGTTATGAACCAAATGTCCTCGAACCCAAGCGAATGCTTAACATTCTGCATCCGATTTGCTTAACATTCTCCATCCGTTGAAGATATTTATTAAGATTAAAATTAATGTCTGCGCCATTTACTACTAAGCTAGCCTTAAGAATTCAATGCTTAGAGCATAATCCCCAGAAGAGGCCACAAATGTCCTCATATCTAACAGGCTGATACTATTAGTCATGCTCATGCTGAAATCAAATGAACGTCCATGAATTTCGTATGAAATGCTTCATTTTTGTTGGAAACAATTTGGATTCTTATAGGGATTCTTCCAATTCTCCCCCAATGGCAAGAGAACTGCCCCATGGGAATTCATTAGGACCCCAAGATTTGACAAATTCATGCCAAATTCAATGCTTCATTTTCTATTAAAAGTGCAACAAATGAAAAATAAGAAAATAGAGGGGACTCAGGAAGAATTCCCACTGTATCCTTCTCCTTTTTGGGGGGGGGGGTGTTGTTGGAAATACAATAATCTAGAAAAATCTTACATACCATTGATAGTCACTTATAATATCTAGAAAAATCTAGAAAAGACTTAAAACTAATAATAGAATTATCTACTATAAAATAAATAAAAAAAATCTTAGAATGCTCCAATGAATGGCTAAAATATCAAGATATTCACAAGTTGTAAGACCTTAGGACAAGTACAAATAGGCATTAGTTGTCTGCCTTCAGGGTGTGGAGCAATAAGCTCCCATAAGAGGAGCTTTCCCCTTCACCTACGATGTACTCATCTCCCCTCTGTAATTTTCATCAATCCCACCTTTCAATAGCAAATTCTATTTCATAACTTGGTCCACTCCACTCTCGCTTCATTCTCAGAATTCCAACAGATTTCATTTCTATTCTAGTGCCCATTAGCATGCACTAGCAAGTTCTGTTTAGATCTACATGCAAAGGCACTTGCCATGCACATATGGGAATGATTACATTATGTATAAGTGTATAACTAAGGAACCTGAGGACCTCGGTAGAAATGGGAACCGAAACAAACAAATTAAACCACGTATGGAAAAGTTCCCTTAGAAACTCTCTCGAGCATCTAAATGTGGGATAATATTCTTGAGACCCAGCAAAATTAATACATACTCAATCAACCAACCAACTATTACTGGACACCACTACACCTAATCAAAGTTCGAATGAAAATGACAAAACCAGAATAACACTCCCCAGACAAACAGTCCACCAATTAGGAATTAATTCAACACTCAACAGCCCATTTGCTGGCTCTATTCTTTTGTAGATGTCACGGGTTATTTTAATGCAGGGTCCTATGAAGCAGCCTCCTGAAATTCATGGGTTAAGGCTCCAACATCCGACACCCCCCCCCCCCCCAAAAAAAATGCTTTAGGCTGGACTTCATACTATGGATTTCTTGGAATTCTGTTTTTTTTTTTAATGAGTTATATCTTGAATGGAGTCTTATTAGAAGCCTATTTTGTCCATATGGGACCAAAGAATCAATGAGTACCTGTCTTTTAAGCACTAAAAGATCACCAATCCTAGTATCAAACCATCAATCATCTAATTCAATTAAGCTCTCCTATTCTAATTCACAATGATGATCAGTACCACTACCATTCCCAGTTTTCAAATCGCTCAACTGAACAGAAAACCCACCCACATATCCAAACTAAATATATACCTTAACACAAAACCAACCCACATCTTCAAGCGCATTCCATCATCAATCAAAGTGAAAGAACAAACAAACATACCCACCAAAGATACAGAGCAGGAGAGAGATTGGACCTGATTCTTGGCAGCCTGATGGAGGCGAAAAAGCCGCCATTGAAGGTCCTGAGCAAAAGGGGCAACAGCAGGATCCTTGTAATTGAGCAACAACACTTCCTGGGCAGTCACAATCGCCTTGATATGCTCCAAATTCACCACTATCGCTCTCTCTCTCCCCAACACCGTCGACGGGTACGACAGCATCGGGTCAAGGATCCGGAGGTCTCGACCCGGGAGGCCCGTTCGCCGCATTATCGGGTGCTTCCCGGCCTCCAACACCTGGACCTGGCCCGCCGAGTTCAGCACGAGCCAGGCCCGAACTCCCATCCCCTTCTTCCTCAGGCCCAGACCCGGCCAAAGCCGATAAGACTCGGGCTCCTCGTCGTCGGTGGACGCCGGCAAGTGCCTCTTTCTGGGTTTCTTCTGTTGGTCCACTGTCATTCTCGCTCACTCTTTCTCTTTCTAAATGGGAATCTGTCTCTTGCTCTCTCTTGTGCTGATCTCCAAATTAATGGGTAGAACAAGCAGAGGATGAAGATCGCCATTGTTGCGGTGAAGAAAGCTTTCGGTTGAGAAACAGTTGGAGTTGCCGCAACAGCACCCTTGTCTGGCGGTTCAGGGGATTAAGCCACGTGTTTTTTTGTTTGGTTTTGTTTTACTTTTTTTGGCCCCTTTTTTAGAGAAAAATCTCTGTATTTCCCGCTAATTCTTGTTCGAAAAGTCAAAACTTTTCAGACCCTGTTCTATTTTGCGTTTTTTAGAATTTAGTTAAGAGCTTACATCTCCTTACATCCCCTTACATTTCCTTATATCTTCTTAGAGCACCCGCATTGCAGGCTCGGGGGGGAAGCTCGGCCCGCGGTCCAAGGCGTGGCCCGTCATCGCTGGGCCAGTCTGCTCGCCCGTGAGGGCAGCCCGTGGCCCCGGTCCGCCCTGCCCAATCTTTTTCTTTTTTTTTTGCGCCACGTCCCCCCAAAACGACGTCGTTTTGGGGGCCGAACAATTTTTTTTTTTTTTTTGGGAAGGGGAGCCGAAATTGGGATGAAAAAAAAAGGAAAAATCTGGGAATTGTACCCAACTAGCCGTTGCTGCTGCTAAGGCTGTCAAAAGCTGACCCGACACGATTACCGACCCGAACCGAACACGAAATTAGGCGGATTTGGGTAAAGATTTTCAACCCGTTTAATTAAATAGGTTGACACGATTAACCCGTTTAATTAAACGGGTTAGGTTCAGGTTGAAATTTTCGACACGAAAAAATACCTATTTAACCCGTTTAAATAAATAGGTTAAACAGGTCAACCCGTTTACCCATTTACAGTAACTCGTTTAACCCGTCTATCGGTATATAATTATGTGTAGTTTTTTTAAAGATTTTTGGGGGCCATTAAAATTTTAATTTTCAGATTTTTGGTTAGCGGGTAGGGAGTTCAAATTTTATATTTTTCACATTTTTTGTTCCTAAGCCCATAAAGCCCACCCTTTCAAGTGAAAACTCTAGATATAAAAGGCTTCTTACCTTCTTCAATTCTTCATTCTCAATACAACTCCTCCTCACAGAGTTAGAGTTTGTTTGAGTTGCTTCAGCCTTCAGTCGTTCCTCTCTTATCCTCTCTACTGATCGGATCTCCTCATGTCCTCTCCACTCCCCTCGCCCCATCTCCTCGCAATTGATCTCTATGATTTACTGATCTCCTCAGAAGTCGATTCGTTCAGTAGTTGGTATACCAAGAATTCATGTAATCATGTATTGTTCACAAAGTGTCCAGCTGCAGTCTCAGGCTCACACACATGTTCATTTAATGTTTGAAACTTAAGTAGGTTAAACAGGTAAGTGGTACCTTATTCTGACCCGTTTAACTTAAACGGGTTAAACAGGTCAAAATCAGGTTGACCCGTTTAAATGTTAAACGGTTTCAGGTTGGATTTTTCAACCCGTTTATTAAACAGGTCATGTTCAGGTCGTGGAATTTTCAACCCGTTTAACTTCGATCCGAACACGAACCCGACCTGACCTGACCTATTTGACAGCCCTAGCTGCTGCTGAACGGCTAGTTTTGTGGGTTTTTTTTTTTTTTTTGAAAATTAATTCTATAAATACTCAACACATTGTGTAGAATTTGTCAATTAAAAATCTCCTACACTTGTATCTCTTATATTTTCATGCAATTTTGAATAGGTGGAAAAGGTTGTCTTTCAAGCAAGAGAGAGAAGAAACAAGTTTGGGATTTTGTAAGTAATTTTATTAGTGCAATTTATGTTTATACATTTATTTTTTTTCATGTGTATATTTTATATTTATGGCAATGAAAATGAAATGTTTTAATTAATTTGTTGTCAGTTTAAGTGTATACATTTATTTGTGAAGTAAATTAATTTATGGTCATTTGTAGTTAACTTTAGCTCATATTTATGTTTAAATAATTTAATTTGTTATCAATTTAAGATTGGCATGAAAAATGTATTTATGTTTAAATGTTTGCTCATGTTTATATTTAAATATTTTAATGTTTAACTTTATGTTTAAATGTTTAAATGTGAAAATGTTAGATTATGTTTGCACAAATTTATGTTCACATGTTTTGTATGGGAAAAGATTGATATGAAAAAATTACTTGTAACATGTTAGGAACTATGGTTATTAATGGTATTATGGTTAAATGTTTAATATAATGTATGAGTTACTTTCATTAGTTTTAACATCATATGAAACATGAAAAAGATTGAAATGAAAAATACTTCACTTGGTGGAATGTTTAATAAATTTATTAGTGACATGTTAGGGATTTTGGAAAAGGATGAAAAAAAATGTATAAAAAAAAGGTTTAATATGATGTATGAGTTACTTTAATTAATTTTAATATGTTACGCAATATTAAAATGTTTATGTTAGCTCATGTTGGTTAAATGTTTAATAAAGTTATTAGTGACGTTTATGTTAGCTCATATTAGTTGAAAAGTTTAAATGTTTAAATTTATTTATAAATGTAAAATTTTTTATTATGTTAGCTCAGATTTATGTTTGAATTTTTTTTATGGAAAAATATTTATGTGAAAAATTTATTAGTAACATGTTAGGAATTATGGTTATTATTAGTAATATGGTTATTATTAGAATAATCGTGAATTAAGATGTTAGAAAATTATGCAATTTATAACCCAAGCGAAAATGTTCCATGTATGTAGGTATCACTTGTGGCCATATGGATCCGAATCCCCCTCGTACTTTTATGAGTTTACTTGATGGGAATGACGAAGTAGAGAATGTTGAGCGTAGTAACCCAAGTGTCATATGATCTGTGGATATGGCATGCCTTCTTCGGAATGCCTGGTAGTATTAATGATATAAACGTCCTTGACTGTTCCCCAGTGTTCGATGAGCTGTACCAAGATCGGGCTCCAAAATGCGAGTACATCGTCAATGGTCATGAGTACAGAATCGGATACTTTCTATCGGATGGCATTTATCCAAAATGGGCGACTTTTGTGAAAGCCATCCCCCTTCCGCAAGGTCCAAAGGCAAAACTATTTGCTCAACGTAAAGAGGCAGTTAGGAAGGATGTCGAGCGAGCCTTTGGTGTGCTACAAGCTCGCTTTGCCATAGTTCGTGGCCCTGCACGGTACATGAAGGAGAAAGTCATGTCATTGATAATGAAAGCATGTGTAATACTTCATAATATGATTGTTGAGGATGAGCGAGATTCGTACGACCTTACGTTCGATTACGAGCACGTGGATGGTACTACCCCTGAGCCGATTGTTCGACGTAATGCTCATCCGTGCTATGAGACTTACTTACGTAGAACAATGGAAGTTCGAGACCCCGAAACGCATGCGCGTCTTCAGACAGATTTGGTTGAAGAAAATGTGGAATCGACATAGACGTAGGTCGTAAATTATATTTTGTAATGTTATTTTTAAGTTGAACTATTGTATTTGTATTATTAATTTTTTTAGTGCAACTATTGTATTGTTTGTAATTTTATTTTATTGTAAACCGACGTATTGTGTTCTTCTTTTTTTTTTTCCAAATCAAGCTTGTATTATTTTAGTTTTTTTTTTCTTAGTTTGCTGGCATACTCCAAAATAAATTTCATCACTATAGGTCAATTATTTAATTTCTGAAAAAATGGCGTCATAAGTAATCTACAATTATACATACAACTCCAAATTCGTAATCTACAATTTCAAATACAAATACAGTATGTGAAATTCTTTTTTTTTTAAAGAAGTATTCATTATTATAAATGAAATATTCACACAAACACACAAAATAAAAGTCCACAACCAAATAAATATGTTTGGGGTGGGGTCCACATGCATTATTTTATTTGGTGATCCAAGTTGGTGATCAAAGGGATGTACAGAAGAGAGAAAAGGTTGGATTGTGGGATGATGTGGAGGGTGTGGGCCCCCACCTGTGATCCAAACTTCTGGATCACCAATGCGGGTGCTCTTAAATCTCCTTACATTTTCATTTTATTTATTTTTTATTTTTTTATTTTTAATTGTTAATTTTAATTTTAAATTTTTTAGTTTTTATTTTTTAGTTTTTATTTTTTAGTTTTTATTTTTTATTTCTTTATTTTTTTATTTTCTTTTTCTTTTTTTTATTTTTCAATTTTCATCTTTTTTTTAATTTTTTAATTTTTTAATTTTTATATTTTTATATTTTTTTAATTTTTTTAATTTTTGAATTTTTATTTTGTAATTTTTAAATTTTTTATTTTTTATTTTTAATTTTTTTGTTTATTCTTTTATTTTTCATTTTTCATTTTTCATTTTTCATTTTTTTTATTTTTTATTTTTTATTTTTTATTTTTTATTTTTTGTTTTTACTTTTTTATTTTTTATTTTTTAATTTTATATTTTTTAATTTTAATTTTATAATTTTTAAAATTTTTATTTTTAATTTTTAATTTTTATGTTTATTTTTAATTTTTAATTTTTAATTTTAAAATTTTTAAAATTTTAAAAATTTTTAGTTTTTTTTTTATTTTTATTTTTTTTTAAATTAAAATTTTTAAATTTAAATTTAATATTAAAAATTAAAAATTAAAAAATAAAAATAAATATTACAAATTACAAAATTATAAAATAGAAAATTAAAAAATAACAAAAATAAAAATAAAAATAAAAATAAAAATTTTCAAAAATAAAAATTAAAAAATTAAAATAATTAAAATAAATAAATAAAGAAATAAAAAATAAAACAATAAAATAACAAAAATTACAAAATTACAAAAAATACAAGAAATAAAAAAAGTAAAAAATAAAAATAAAAAATGAAAAAAAAATAAAAAAAATAAAAAAATACAAAATACAGCTTCTTAAGTATATTATTTTAATATTATTATTTTTCATCTAAAACAAATTATACTATACAACTCTTTTACAATTCAACAACTCCTTATATCTATCCTTACAACTCCTTACAGCTTCTTACAGCTCCTTACAGCTGCTTACAGCTCCTTACAGCTTCTTACATCTTCTTACATCTTCTTACAGTTCCTTACATATCATTACAGCTCCTTACATCTCCTTGCAGCTCCTTACATCTCTTTACAGCTCCTTACATCTCCTTGTATCTATCTATCTATCTAAAACGCAAAATAGAACAAGCCCTCGGTCCCAAAAGTCTGGGAGCTTGCCGAAATTGTCTGAGCATAAGAATCAAAATGCAGCGTTTGATTCGAATGGCACCTAATCAAGATCAGGACGGACAGTATAGCTTTCATACGAACTTTAGGTCAGGTAAATACAAGTTAAATGACTATCTCTGTAATCATAAATCAATGCCTTAACCTTAAAAATAGATTTATAAGCTGTATATTTAGAAAGGTAGGCACAAATTAGCTTCAAGATATAACACGCCTACCTAGATAGATAAGATCAACTTAGATATAATTATTATGATATAAAATAATAATGCATTACCCTTCTGGACCAAAAAAAAAAACAATGTTTGATTTTTGGAACGGGTGTGAGTGTTAAAAATTAATCCAACAAGCTTAGGCCCTGTTTTATTTCGCGTTTTTTAGGATTTAGCTAAGAGTTTACATCTCCTTACATCTCCTTACATCTTCGTACATCTTCATTTTATTTATTTTGTATTTATTTTGTATTTTTGTATTTTTTTATTTTTAATTTCTAATTGTTAATTTTAAATTTTAAATTTTAAATTTTTTAGTTCTTTATTTTTTAGTTCTTTATTTTTAATTTTTTTAATTTTTTTAATTTTTTAATTTTTTAATTTTTCATTTTTCATCTTTTATTTTTAATTTTTTAATTTTTTAATTTTTTAAATTTTTTTTATTTTGTAATTTTTATTTTGTAATTTTTAAATTTTGTAATTTTTTATTTTTAATTTTTAATTTTTTTTGTTTATTCTTTTATTTTTCATTTTTTTTATTTTTTATTTTTTGTTTTTAGTTTTTTATTTTTATTTTTATTTTATTTTTATTTTATAATTTTTATTTTATAATTTTGTATTTTGTATTTTTATGTTTATTTTTAATTTTTAATTTTAAAATTTTCAAAACTTTAAAAATTTTTAGTTTTATTTTTTATTTTTTATTTTTTATTTTTTATTCTTAATTAAAAAATTAAAAAATTAAAATTAAAATTAAAATTTGAATTTAATATTAAAAATTAAAAAAATTAAAAAATGAAAAATTATGAATTAAAAAATAAAAAAATAAAAAATAAAAATAAAAATTAAAAATTACAAAATTATAAAATAGAAAATTAAAAAATAACAAAAATTAAAATTAAAATTAAAATTAAAATTAAAAACTTAAAAAAATAAAAAATAAAAAATAAAAAATAATAATTAAAAAATAAAAAAATAAAGAAATAAAGAAATAAAAAATAAAACAATAAAATAACAAAAATTACAAAATTACAAAAAATACAAGAAATAAAAAAAGTAAAAAATAAAAATGAAAAATAAAAAAAAATAAAAATACAAAATACAGCTTCTTAAGTATATTATTGTAATATTATTATTTTTCATCTAAAACAAATTATACTATACAACTTTTTTACAATTCAACAACTCCTTATATCTATCCTTACAACTCCTTACAGCTTCTTACAGCTTCTTACATCTTCTTACAGCTCCTTACATCTCCTTACAGCTCCTTACATCTCCTTACAGTTTCTTATATCTCCTTACAGCTCCTTACATCTCCTTGCAGCTCCTTACATCTCCTTGTATCTATCTATCTATCTAAAACGCGAAATAGAACAGGCCCTTACAAGCCTATAATCTGATTGGGTTTGATATTGAGGATGGGGCATACTTCAAATGCAGGCAAAATTTAAAAAGCTTACGAGTGACATATAGATAGAAAGTTTTTACTATTACTACTTAAGCACCAAGAGACTATCTCCGTAATAGGATTAGTAATGGAGCGGATACGAAACAGGTTTAATCATGCCCTCATCTATACCCATTTTAAGGTTAATATCTATGTCCATGCTTATACCTACTTAATGTTTTAAAGTTATACCCATGCCTATACTCGATGGGTATACCGGATATACAACGTTTTATTCGGATACATGTAGACAAAAAAAAATTGAACCCATTTTATACTCATGTTCGACATCAAATAGGTAATATGTCACATTAACACCACGCTTCTAACAACATATCATATCACGCTGAACACAGCTAAAAGTTTCACAATCAAACCAATAAACTAGTATTTGACAGTTATAGGCATTTCTACCAAAATATCCCACCGGAATCTTGAATACAATACAACTCAAAACAATTTGCAAAATATCCAAGTAACAAATTAGAATTTTAAACAAACGGATACGAGTTTTATATTAGGCGGATACAACATGGGTATACGGCGGTATTGACAAAATGGGTATGAGTGGGTAGGATTCCCCCCTTTTTTTCATTTTCAACACCTATACCATATCCACTAGGATGGGTTTTGCGAGTTCTAGGCGGATACGGGTTTTTTTATCGGCCCTAATTACTTGCTACATACGATATGCTAAGGTCACCTTTATGTAATATTTGGTTAGATATAATCGATTATGTAATGTAAACAAGTGTATAATTGTGTTTTCATTATTTTGTTTGGTTACAATTACCACAAACTAAGTAATAATGATTACGTTGCAAAATTGATTGCATTACATTACTTTTGTATCACATCCAACCAACATTACATTAGTATCTTATCTTTGACATTCAAACCTTTTTATTTTCAAAAGATTTGTCTTTTATCGACATAAATTGGTTCAAGTGTTTTGTCACTTTTTTCATTCAATGTCTCGAGTTCAAGTTTTGTAAATTAAGAAAATCTATAATATAAGAGTTTTATTCTTAATAGACTACAAGTAACTCGATTCAAATAAAACTTAATCTACTAAAAAAATTATGCTTGGTACTTCACCAATTTTTTTTCCATATATTAGCCATATGTATAAGTTACCATCGATCATTCATCAAAATCTATAGAGTCGGATCATTCTGCAGCTCCTATGTATATCCATCTCCTGAACACAAGAGGGAGGCAAAAAAGGAACTTCATCCAAGAGCATCCTCAAGGAGGACCGCATTCCACCCATGAGGTCCCACATATCATATGTCATTTGCCTATTGGCCAAGCCAAAATGTGCCCTGTGGCGTGGAACAACAGTGTGTTCCTACATGCATGTCACCTTTTTTTGTCCTTTAATTATTTTTTTATTTTTTCTTAAAAATATTATTTAAATGGTTAAAAAAAATATATGCTATAGGGTAGATGCATGATAAATATTTTATTAAATTATCCAAATTAGAGTGTCATAGGTTGTAGAAGTGAAAAAATGCAAATGAAAAATAAAATTTTTGCTGATGTAATATAATAAAGCTTCAAAATTTGAAACTGTGGTTGAAAATGCCCTAAGTTAAGATCAACTGAAACGTACCAAGTCTAATCAAAACCACAATACCCAAAAAAAAAGGCTTTTCATGGATCCCTTCTTGGTCAAAAGGTTAATGTAAAAAAATCAAAACTATATCGGAGTGATTGACTGCTTAGGTATGCATAATGTCCTACATTTATATACTCCTAATATTGACTACATAATACAAATACATATTATTACAAATTGGTGATTTATTTTCTTCAAGCAAGGTCTTAAATATAAGACTTTGAGTATACAATCAAGAAATCGACAATTCAAATACAAACCTCAACCCATTTGGCCCGTAAGTTCTGCTACTACCCATTTAGGTTGGCATTTTTATTTGCATTACTTCTTTTACTAGCAAAGTCAATAGGATCTGTCCATGAGTATTTCACCAAAAACACACAATAAAAACGTACATTGCACAGATGACTGAAGATCAAAAAGCAATTACAGTATATTCAACAACTAGTCTTCCAAATTCCAATAAATTAAACTGAAGGGCTAACTTTATTACAATGACAACTCAAGTGCCAATGACGTGGAATCAAATTCAAAAGAAGGGCCCTTACAGATTAAATTGGATTTACAGGGGATACAGATTCACCCATCTACTGAACATCTCATAGCAGTCTCTTCGGTAGTATTCTGCTGCTGTGTGACCTCCACCCTGAAAATTCATCCAAGTTTATCATTTTAATGAAAAAAAAAACACATTATAGTCCTTTATCCAAGTCCAATAATAACTCACGGTCAATAAAACAGATATGGATAAACATAAATACAAAATTTGGAATCATTCAAGTTCTATATTGCCGAGATTAGGTCAACAGAACAGTCCTTAATAAAGCTCTAATCTTCTTCATTGTAGGCAAGCCACTGTTCAGCTTCAGATTATAGTGAAATGATCCATTAAAATCTGATGTCCAAAATTAAAGCGACTTATCTATCATTTCGATGTAAGGTTGCTTACATATAATCAGTTAATCACCCATTGCACACATTGGACAAGAATTGGTATTTTTCCTCTTTTCTCTTTGGGGGGTGTTGGAGGGGATCAAGAGCAATTTACCTTCACTGTTGCATACGTCAAGTGAAAAATTCGATTCTTCTCATATTGCCTTGTAAATCTATCAGAAGCAACAATTGGCAAAGTTAGTAAATTTATTGGAACAACGCATGAAGGTTAGAACATTTGTAGCCGAGAAGAACTTTACCCTGCAACTTGACCATCCAGAAACCACGGTCGCCATTCATCTGAGATGGACAGGTTCAGGGATTTTATCCATTGCGCGACCCCAACAAATGGAGTAACCATATCTCGATCACCACTAATTAAGGAAGAAGATATTCTAACGTGAGAAAAACTGCTTCATGTAAAAAGGGACTGAGAAATTAAGAGCCAGTGAAAGGGAGGAAGAGCAATTGAAGTAATTACACATTTACTAATACGCGCAAGCCATAGTTAGTGAAATATTGATGCAGATGAACAACACTTGGCACATCTTGTACGTATGATATAGTTATGTTGCACCTGCTCCATTGCTCTACAGTTCCCTAATCACATCATGATCAATGATAATCAGCACTATATTAAAATACAATTACATAGACACACAAATTTTCACCTTAACACATCCATGTCAGATTCTCGACACCCGAACACTGGATACATCTTTGATAGAAGACACTCAAATGGGAACACAACAACAAATCATCTCAGACCAGAAGATAAAAATGACCCAGAACATGAAGAGTCAGAACCTAAACTACATACGTACATTTGCTGGACACTTGTTGCCAAGTCTAAATAATATAGATAACAATTCCCAACCACACAAAGAAAATATCAGCTAACTGAAACGTGAGACAAATCAACTACCGAAAGAAATATTTATGACCAGAAAATCATTGTCCAGGCCAAGCAAAGAAACATAATAGTAATACCTTCCGAACAAGCAATGCATCCTGTACTGCTTCATCATTTGCCCAGATGTCAGATAGCACATGATCAGCGGTCTGCAAAGAACCCGCATTAAGGAACTGAATGGTCAGAGTAGGGATGGGGAGAAATCTTCAGAGGAATACCGGACAATCAAGATCTGGTGATTGAAGGGATGAAAGAATAAAACTGTCAGAATTCTCTTGAAGGGATCTTCTTCTACTCCATCTTTCATCATGTGGCCGACCAACTGTACATTTTGGCTCCAAGATGTTATTAGGCCATATGTATTTGACACACTGCAAAAAAGGGGGAAACGAAGAGGAGTAAGCTTAGACAATAAAATCCGTGATCATCAAAGTTTTCTGTCAGATGTGTGAGTTATAGTGAGAGGAAGCATTAACATACCGTCTCAAAATCATCCAAAGCAAGGACACAATTTGTGTTGGTTATATCCACATCAATATAGTTCTCATTGCAGTAATTTTTGGCTGTCTGAATAGTGAAGAAAAGATTTTCATTAGCCAGAGGTTGAGATAATATTAATCAGTAGTCTGTAGTCTTAATTTCATCTACCTCTTCCCAGAAAGATGTTAATATGTTATCATTTTTGTTTTTGAGACACTATCTGATCCTCTATGGTTTCTAAGATCAAGAATTGAGAAGAAGACAAGCGGCCCCCCCCCCCCCCAAAAAAACACATGCGCTGGGAGAGAGAATGAACATAGAAGGCATCTTTTGGCACAAATAAATGATCGCTTAGTGTCAACAATGATTACATGATAAGTGTCATCTGATATGAGTGCCATCCGATGAGCAAATTGTACTTTTGAATTTGAGTCAATGAATTTATCTGTATTGGGACTTCCTACTAAATATCCCTGCAATTTTCACAACAAAGAATACAATCATGCTAATGTGTGAATCTTTCAAGGGATGAAGGGAAATAAGCACACATACACAAATGTCTGGTGTGACATTACCCTCAGTTTTATGTTGGGAGCCTGACCACCTTGATTAACACCTGTTCACTCGAGAAAGAATCTATCAGGCATCATTTTAAAATCAAGAATGTTTAAGAAGTTTCAAGGAAATTACCCGCTAAAATCAATTCCGTGACCAATGGAACAATTATTCCTGAGTAACCATCTCCCCCTACATAAAAAGGAACCTTGAGGTATTCAGGATGTTCAGCAAACCACTGCATCAGATCCAGAGAATCAATGTTCTAAGTTAGATGCTACTGTTCGTGCACTTGAGCTTATCTTATCAGGATCTTGTAGAGAAAGAAAGGGATCTGAAGATGCTCAATACCAAAAGGGGTTATATCCAAAAACCACTGGGGCCAATTAAGGTTAATATGGTAATATACTGCATTTCCGAAGGGAAACATAAAGGCAGATGAAGACGGGTTTCAGTCCTATGTCACTGCACTACCAAGGACTTCATAAGCTAAACTAGCTGACAAATTTCAGCAAAATGAAATTATGAGCACATATATATTTTTCCCCATTTACACCTGGTGGATTTGACGGAATCAGATAACTTAAGCATTCACCTGCATTAAGAATTCGTAAGTCTCATTTGCTGCTTTGGTGTCTGAGCTTTGCCATCCTTCCGGACTCCTTGAATAGGAGAAGCCAGTTCCTACTGGCGAGTCTAGAAATATTATGCTAGCAGCCTGTAAAGAGAATTTTTCCACTTTCAATATCTTTTCTCCTGAATCGAAAAGGACAAGGACTGAAAAGTAGAACAGAGCATGGCATTGTAGTTTCCATTTTCTTTTTAAAATTACTTCAATTCTTCTACTTTATAAGTCTCACCTTTGTCCAAGAATATGGATAAGATATCAACTGGGGAAGACCCCCTTCATAGTTATCAAAATCAAATTGCAGAGGACCTGCAAGATTTGTATATCAAAAATTACTTCGATCACTCACTTACAATGGCATTTGTCACTCACAGAAAAACTAATGACTACTTTGGGAGCTTCAGTTTTTTAGTGTTCGGGAAAATGACGGATGAACATGACTGACGGAAGATTAACTCCCTCTCAAGTGAGATGAAAGCTGATTCTTCCCTTTGTATGCAATTAATGCTGGAGTTAGGATAGTGTGTTTAATCACCCAGCTTTTGGTGGGGGGGGGGGGCCTCTTTTCTACAAAACATAAATATTTTCTTACATTTGCATTACTAATTCATTTCCTTGAAAAGATATTTTCCAAAGAAAATTTTTCTTCCAAACACTCATTTTGTTCACATTCAATTCAAGTGAGTTCAATTTTGCCCAAACTACGAGTTTTTTAAGGTTCTTCTGATTTCCTTTTCCATCATGAATCCATCATATCCTAACATCAATTTGACTCAACCAATTTAAAAACAACAGCTGAAGTATGGAAAACATTCTTTTTGTGACAAAAAGGGCATCCTTTAAATGGATACTACTATGCTATTGTTAACGCCAACGAGTACAAACGACACCCTAATTGAATCACCCCCTCGGCGAGTGCATATTAAACACATAATTTTATAATTGTGAGAATTTATACACAAAAAGGTGATTTGAAACAATTTATAAAGTGCAACACCCTTTTACTATTCAATTATATCATTTTTTCCAAATTAATATATGATGAGATGATTTTGGAGCTAAGATTGTAGCAAGACAATTTTCACTTTGCTTGTTAATTTGTTATTGTACATTTATTTAGTGTTGATATGTACCATTTCACCTACTTTCCCTAGGGGATATCGGACATGGCCCCCCTAATCCAAATATGCGTGGACTTCTCTTTTCCAATGTTTTATTTTCCCTTCACTTATATCACGTTCCAGTACCAACAAATACGGGGACATGGCCCCCTAAGACACAAATTCATTGATTAAGCAAATAATCTAAGCAAAAAAAACAAAAAAAAAAGAGGAGAGAGAAAATAGGTACCAATTTCATAGACGAGACTGTTGAAAGAAGAGCAACCAGGGCCGCCAGTGATCCAAAGAAGCAGAGGATCTAACTTGGGCTTTCCTTCCGATTGTATGAAGTAGTAGAACATCTCCGAGTCACCAACGCTTACGTATCTTCACAAAGATTTCACAACAACACAGTTAGAGAGAGAAACAATCGAGCGAGTGAGAGAAATTCGACTACTTAAGAAGCTAGTGAATGCGATTACCCGGTCTCGAGATTGAATGGAAGCTTGCCGGAGAAGCCGGGGAGAGAATCGACGATTTCGCCGGAAAACGCCGGGGACGCCGAGAGAACGACGGTGAGGAGGAGCACGAAGAGGAGGTGCGGCGGCGGCGGTGGAGGTTGCGTGGGAGCTGCCATAGCTTGCTTCTTGAAATGTCACCGCCGCTACTTAGCACACACCAGTTGTACCTCGTTGGCTCGTTCTCACCCTGTGAAGAGTTTGCGTTTATATACTGCTAAATTTGGTGGGCCACGTGGGGTCACATAGACGTTTGAATACTGTCCTTAAATTTTTGTCGTTAATTGTGTTTAATTATAGACCTTCCAAATGAATTCAAAACATGCACGTAATTCACCTAATAAATATTCATTGTTGAACTTTTATAAATGGTTATTGATAAGATACTATAACTATAAGTATTCATCAATTATTAAATAAAAAATAGCAAAGATGCATTTTCAGCATCACAATAATAATCGAAAACTAGACACCAAATGTCGAAAACACAAAATTAGGACTTTATAATATAGCGAATATCAATATTTCAAAATGTCGTAGTTACGTCTAATAAATGCTCATTGACATTGTCAATGTGATCCACACGCAGTCTATATTACAAGATAGGCTCGGTACCATAATAAAAAAAAACTCCTTCAATTACTACACAATAGTTTAAGTTCAGCGTAGATCATGTTTTGAATGAACAATATTTTGATTGGAGTATGGTGATTTTTAATTTAGATCGAGTTCGAGTTAATTGATACTTAATTCAATAAATTTGTCTAACAAAAAGAATCAACTTTATTTCAGGTCGAATAAATTAAAATTTTAGACCCACTATTAAAGAGCATTGGTAGCAGTGCCTTGCGTCGCAACATGTGGGGTCCGCGTGTGATATGCAAGGCAAGGAAAGGTTGGCAGTGAAAGGGAAACGCGTGGGGCACGCGGAATGCCTTGCCTGGGCGTTCCCTCCCCCATTTCTCTCCCTTTTGTCTTTTTGTCATTTTTTTATTATTTGTTTTTGTTTTTTCTTTTTTTTGAGTTAATTTATGATTTTTAAATAATTTAAAAAATAGGTTGTGTGTTATGAGGTGGGTCTATGATAAATATTTTTATTGAATGATTAAAAAGGAGTTCCATTGGTTGGAGAAGTGATGGAATACAAGTTTCAAAATTGCAAAACTTTTACTGACGTGGCAGACCAAAGTTTTAAAATCTGAAACTCCACTAAAAATGCTTATTTTTACCTGAGCATGATTTAGACATCAAATCAAGCATAGTTAACTGGTTATGCATCATTCGGTCTGAGTCTCAAGTGCCAAGTTAGTTGTCTCAGATATTACTACAAACGATACAATACAATTATGGTATTATTAACCCATCGATTACTTTAAAAAAAAAAACATTCTATCAAATATATATTTTGTTCTTTACTTTTTAAATAATCTTATTGCTCCATTCGATGACTAACAGAACCATTGCACTGTGCCACGTAGTTGGGAGGATAAGCCTCGTTGGACGACCACAGGCAGACAAGCCTTTCTGTAATAATGAGCCAAACTTTTGGCTCAATCAGAGTTAGGGAGGGGTGGGCATTGGAGTAGATATCTTTTGAAGTAATTGACCCGTTTAAAATATGACTAATAAAGTATTAGATTAATAATAAACACAGTTAGTAATAGACAGATTCATTAAGGCATATTAACGGAATGGATTGGACTAATCGATTATTGGTCCGTTTAGTAGTCCATTATTTTTCTTAACCTAATTGACACACTAGTTTATATGTTTTAATTAGTTAATCTTATTACGAACACTTTGTACATAATAATAATTATCATACACATTTTTTGTACAAATTTGTTATGTTTTTAAACAGACCTAAAGTGGGCCGCCTATAGGACGACCAGATACGACCCATTTATTGGTTGGGTTGTGTATTTTCTAACTTTGAATTTGGACTAGTTTAGTTTGGTTGAAAAATTATAGAGACATTAAATAAAAAATTAACTCACCAAAAACACTCCTTAAGTGGTAATGGGCGGACTGGATTCATTTGGCTGATTACCCAGCCTGACCCATTAACAAATGTGCTAGGCCTAATCCAACTCTTTTAGTTAATGGGCTAGCCCAATTCAATCCAACCCGATCCATTGTCCACCCCTAATCAGAGCTAATTTTTTGGCTCATAATTCTCTTCTTCTTTAACGCAAAATTTACTAATTTGACTTATTGATTAAAATAATATTAATAAATATTATAATTAAATATATTTAATTACTTTAGTTTTATGATTTGATTTATTATTTGACTTTAATATTTTTATTAAAAATAATTTGTACTTAATAATTAGGAAACTTAAAATATCAAATTTAAAGTAGAAATTTAAGAATTAAGGTGTATAAAAATTAGAAATTCTTATAAGATTTCTTCACTTCTTTTTTTGAAGAAACAACTCACAAAAAATAGCAAAATTCATAGATTTAAGAGAATGAGATACTGGAGATTTTTTTTTTTAGTGTGAGAATTATGAATTTATGATGACAAATGAGTGGATTTTCATAGAAATAAAATTACCCCCCAAAAAATGAAGACCCGGCCCAAAAAGAAAAAAAACGGATCAACGCCTTTAAAGTCGATTCCAGCCCAACAGCAGACAACCCAATAGTTATTTTTCCAGCGTTTCTTTTGGTTTTTTTTTTAAAGTTGATTCACAGTTACACACACACACACACAAAAAAAGGATCAACACCTCAAAACAGAAAAATCAAAAATTGATACAAAAATTTAATTAATTGCAAACCCCAAAAAAAAAATATTGTGAGTTCAACAGGTGCGAAAATTCGGTGGAAGTTTGGTTAACCAAGAATGAATTTTTTTTAAAAAAAATTTAATTTTAAAAATCTAGTTGTAAAATTTAGTTCTTTTACTATTTGTGAAATTTTTTATTTTATTTTTTTTTACCAGTACTCTCTGTGAATCGTAAATCCAACAATTACATTGAAAACCAA
>JACYFF010031957.1:6304834-6360732 GCA_017589665.1 Selenicereus undatus | reverse complement strand
GTATTCTACTGTAATCATCCGAGAATTTTACATTTGATGATGAGAAAAAGATGGAAGATTAAAACAGCGCTAATTTAGGATCTACGAATTCAGAAAGAGAAAGAAGGAAGATGAATGAATTAAAGACGAAGCTTGCCAGGGCTATCGGCGGCCTTCAAAGTCTTATCGATAAGCTGACGAGCTTTTCGACTGCGAATCTCGACCTTGACACTGGCGCTTTTGTCCATCTTGATGTAAGGCTTCTTCGATCTCTTCCTCTTCAATGCATTCACCTTCGATTTTATCGTCTCCATTATGCTCCCTAACTGGTTCGCCATTGTTGATCGAGAGTGATGGATTACTCCCCCCCCCCTCTCTTATTCTCTGTGTTTCTCTCTCTAGACTGGAAGTTTGAGCGTTTCAATGGGGGGCATTAATGGTGAGGCCAGAGGGTGAGGTAGTTGCTCAGATTGGGAGTGGAAATGTGGAATGAATAAGACGTTATGTGAAGTGTGAACATAGGAAGTGGGAGAGACTGGAAATTTGTTAAATGAGATGAGATAATTCATACTATTACGTCATTCATTCATTTATACATAGGTTTTGATGATTATAAAATGTACATTTGACCCATAATTTTCCGATCTTTTTATTAATGAATATTGGGTGAGAGAAAATTTGATACGGTAACTAATACTAGCCGATAAAAGAAGTAAATAGATTTATAAGATGACCGAGAAAGTATTCACTGAAATAGTAGCGGTTTTTTCAAGTCCTTATTAGCTGTTATAATGTCATTTAGAGATTTATCTATTCATTTTATTAGCTGTTGTTTTGTATTTACTTTCTGTCATATTTTTGGATTTAATCCTATTAATAATATGAAAAAAAACTAATATGCTCCAATTATTTACACTTAAGTATGGCACTTAAGATTATAGTATTATACCATCGATTGGCATATAAATTTGAGAGCATCTTGGGTGAAAATCAGACAAAAAAAGAGAGAAATTGTCATAGATGTCAAGAACTACCATAAAGTTTGTCTTTTCTAAACATCATCGATGTACTCTTTGTTTTTTTAAAAAACATGTCATTTAGTGCACTAATTTTTGTTAACTAAAAAAAGAGCAATATTTTGTTCTTAATTTTAATGCTAAACATGCAAATTGTTGGATAATAATATTTTACAATAGGTTATGTTACATGATTGATATTTGAATGCATAATATTATAAATTGTTTGATAAGTTTGTGTATCAACAACATCATAGGATATCAACAAGCAAGCATATTCAAAGTATGGGAATTGATTTTCCGTCATATTTCTCAAACTGATATAAAACCTATAATATTCATAGTCCTACCAATTAGTACTAAGGTTCTGTTCTTTTCGTGGGTCAATTCTAAAATACCAACCTCAATCCACTTCAATTCATTTCAACTCATTTTAACTCACTTCAACTTACCTCAATCTATTTCATCATTTTACTCACCCCAATTTACCTACGAAAAAAACAAATCTGAAATAAATCCATTGAAATCCGAAAAGAAAAAGGAAATATCTTCAGACTCTTTCAAAAGCGACTTTTGCCCTCTTTAATTTGTGAATTTTAATGAATTATGGACAAGCCTTTTTTCCCTGTGCTTTTTGTCTCAATCATCCAGGTAAGTACTCAATTATGTCATTAGTGTACTTGCTTGCGTCAAAAGTTTGATTAGTTTATTCTTGGGGTGGGAATGAATTTGGGAAGGGTGTCAACTAGGGAAGGACACATAATGGTTCGATTTCTATTCAGGGGAGGTGCTGTAAATGTAGTAGTTTTTTGACAAAAACAATTCTCCCATTGTCAAGTTTTCAAACATGGGACCCTTTCTCGTATTTCTATACCCAAATTTTTGGTAAAGTTTACTAGTAGCAACGTGTCTTTCTAGCACACCCTCTCTCTTTCATTAATGAACAAAATTGATTCTTTGTCACTAATTGGTAATTACTTGTCAGTTGTCTCAGGCGCTGCTGTTTTTTGACTCCCTATAATTTACCAGAAAGCTATAAGAGCATTTTCAACGATCAGCTAGTTTTTTGGCTCACCAGTTAAAGCCTACTCCTTCCACATCATCTCATAAGTTAATTTTTCGGCTCACAATCTTGACTCATCAAATAAAATAATACGCATAGATCAACTCTGTAACACTACTTTATTTTTAGAATTAAAAAAGAAAAACTAATTAAAAATATTTTAAAAATTTAAAAAGCAAAAAACGGCCCACAGGCCGGCTCATGGCCCCAAGCCTTCCCGCTACCCATGAGCTGCGAGGCCTTTGCTATAGAAATCCCCCACCTCACCCTCTCTCTCTCTGTCCTCCTTTTTCCCTTGCGAGCACACAACTGGGGATGCTCTAATTAGAAGTTTTTTCCCTTTTATGCAAACCAATATCCTCTTTAATAAATTTAGTAACACAGAACTCTCTTTAATCCTCTGAATGCACCAAAATCCCTCCATCTATTTTGTATTATCAAAAAGTAATGACCACCTCCATCACCAAAAAATATAGTCAAAGACCATTGATATGTTATTAAGAATCAAACAGTAATAATCTCATCGGTTACCATTCCTTCCCATCTTTTTTAGTCTGTCTAAAAAGAAAATTTTCATTCCGTCCCATTCCATACCATTCAATTTCCTTTTTCTTTTTCTATTTTTTTTTTTCATTCCCGCTCTTTTTCCACAAAAAGAACAGACCCTAAGATGTATACATGAGATAGAAGCCCTCACTTTCACTTGCTTGCCTCCCCAAGACTTGACTTCCATTCTTACCTTGCAACAAAAGACGGCAACCAATGCATTAATTGGCCACCTATCATCAAACCATTGAGAAATAAGAAAAACAGACCCAAATCACGGAGTCTTTGACATGTTGAATGGACTGCAATGCCAACACTATATAAACTCAAATCAATGAATTGGAAAGGGCACGCTTTTGGTCCAAACAAAGTAGGCACACGAAGTCTCCCCCAGTAAAATCTTACACTTTTACAGAAAAACCATTCGTTAAATTCGTCAAGGTATTCAAGTGGTGGGCGCTATGACCGCGGCCACTATTCACTAACCTGTAGGCAAAGAATTGTGTTTTACACTACAACCTCGTAGTGGTAGTGTATACCAACTCAACCCGGCTAGGACTCCAACGGTATGCACTTACACGGGCCCCACAAGGGCTGTGACTGCCTTACAAAATTACAATTGGGACCGGCGTGCTGCACAGCCGCTGCCCCAATTAGCTCAAAACATTTCCGAGCACATAGGCTGATAGAGCTAGACATAGCTCCAACTGATACTTCATTGACATGAGCAGATGGGACTCCATGGCCGGGCCTATAGCATCTCTGCTAGACTCCAACGAGTGCAGACGAGGCCCACGGTGCGTTGTTGACAAGTGACAACGCATGAATTAAATGTTTCTCGAATTACAAAGTTTGGACAATCTGTCATATTCAAATTAAAAAGCAGGCAGATTCTTGGCCTAGCAATTCATTTCAGACTTTGGTTGTCCAGATCAGCCAACCCATTTAGTTTCGAAAAAATTCAAACTATGTCTAAGCATAATTTTGGTTCAACGGTCCCCAGATACCCAGATTGGAAATCCGGATTATCAGACAATCAAATCCACACATCAAAGAATCAACCTAATCCAGGACAAATAATCTTGGTCTGCAATCTCCACCCACATCAGAAATTGACACAATCGGACAACCAGATTTGTGGCCGGGTCCAGTTAGATTCTTTGAAGTCATGATTTGTCCGATTGTCCAGATTGTGCATACCCCTGGACCATATTTTTGCCAATGCTAATGTGACTGATACCAACACTCATCAGAAGGAATGAGGAAACTCGGTAGGGTTCACAAAGAACTAACTAGCAAAACATTGAAAGAAGTCGATTACATACATCAAATAAGCATAACATTATTGCTAGTCCACGAACAAAATTGGGTAAATTCCAACCTAATCCAAAAACATAGCCTAAAACTTGCCATTAAGGAAAGATACCTTCTTGATTACATGCACCAATGGCCTTGGACACAAGCTTTCCTCCTGCATCTCAATATGGAAGTTAGGTGAAGATCCAAATTTGTTGATGCCAAACACCCACGGGAAGGCATACAACCCAGGAATTTAATTTTGGGTTCTCTCACATATAGATTGGTACAACATACATCTCTCACCAGTTACCTGTTCCAAGTTTACAGACCAGTTAAAGCTTCTCAAACATGTTAGGTCGATAAACAAATGGTACAAATGCAGCCTAACTGATACGTGTAACTGGCGGGTGTAACAATACAGAAATGAACCTGAAGACTCTTCATTACATTCGATATTCTAAAAAGGATATGGGCACTTGATGCATCATTTTAGATCACAAATATAGTAACTTCTCAGAAACTTGGGAATCAGATCCCCCGCCCCCGCCCAAAAAAAGAAAAGAAAAGAAAAGAAAACATGGGGGCTAATCTGACACCTAACGCATACCCATGTTGAAAGTATCCAGTCGACTCCAAGTAACATAGCTATAAATAGTGCTCACAATTTCTAACCAGAAAAACCACAAAGTACAATCAATGTTTTCTCGCTCTAGATCACGTTGATCCTATTGAAACACGTTTTCCAGACTTTATCTTGTTAATCCTCTTTTGATAGGGGACCATTCTACATCACATGGAAAGTTGGCATTGATTATTACTAGTGCAGTGAAGAACATCAAAACAAGTTCCAGAAATCAAGTTAGCGATCATTAATCAAGTTGAAAAGATACTTCAAAAATACAGTAATCTTCCTGATTGTGACTCATTCAGTTAGCGGAAGACCATTTAAATGCCATTCCACTAACAAGATCCATAATAAAGCCACTTCAATGGAAAAACAAGGACGATGATTAGCTAGTGAGTTTTACTCCATCTAGTTTTATCTTACTTAGGGCCTGTTTCTTTCGTGGGTAAATTGGGTGGGTCAAAAGGGTGAAGTGGGTTAAGGTGGGTTGAGATAGGTTGAAGTTGGTATTTTTTTTTTAGGTGGGTTGAAATAGGTTGAAGTAGGTTGAAGTGGGTTGAAGTTGGTTGAAATTGGTTGAAGTTGATATATTTTTTATGTGGTGGGTTGAAATGGGTTAAAATAATGAGAATGTAATTAATGTGTGATAATTTATGAAATTATCCAAATTTTGTGAAATTTTTGTTTGTTATTTTTTATTTTTTATTTTTTTAATTTTTAATTTTTAATTTTTAGTTTTTCATTTTTCATTTTTTAATTTTTAATTTTTATTTTTTACCCTTTTTTTTAATTTTTTTAATTTTTATGTTTATATTTTTTTATTTTTTTAATTTCGTATTTTTAATTTTAAATTTTTTAAATTTATTTTTTCTTTCTTATTTTTTAAGTTTAGTTTTTATTTTTTTTTTATTTTCTATTTTTATTTTTTAATTTTTAATTTTCTTTTTCTTTTTTATTTTTTATTTTTTACTTTGTACTGTTTATTTTGTTAGTTTTTTAGTTCTTTATTTTTTATTTTTTATTTTTTAATTTTCTATAATTTTATGTTTTTGTGTTTTTATTTTTCTATTTCTTATTTCTTATTGTTTATTTTTTTTATTTCTTATTGTTTATTTTTTATTTTTTATTTTTCATGTTTTTATATTTTATTTTTTATTTTTTATTTTTCATTTTTTAAGAAATAAGAAATAAAAAATTAAAAAATTAAAATTAAAAATTAAAAATTGAAAATAAAAATTAAAAATTAAAAATTAAAAAAAAAATTAATTAAAGATTAAAAACTTAAAAAATAAGAAATAAAATATAAGAAATAAAAAATAAGAAATAAGAAAGAAAAAAATAAAAAATAAAAAATAAAAATAAAAACAAATAATAAATAATAAATAATAAATAATAAAAATAAAAAATAAAATAAAAAAAGTAAAAAAAGTAAAAAATAAAAAATAAAAAAGTAAAAGAAAAAAAATGAAAAATGAAAAATGAAAAATAAAAAACTAAAAATTAAACATTAAAAATCAAAAAAATAAAAAATAAAAAATAACAAACAAAAATTTCACAAAATTTGGATAACTTCATAAATTATCACACATTAATTACATTCTCAATATTTTAACTCATTTCAACCCACCACATAAAAAATATACCCACTCCAACCAACTTCAACCAACATCAACCCACTTCAACCTACTTCAACCTATTTCAACTCACTTCAAAAAAAGAACACCAATTTTAACCTACCTTAACTTATTTCAACCTATTTCACTCTTTTACTCATCCAATTTACCCGAGAAAACAACATGCCCTAAATCTCACATGATACTTTACAAATTATTAAAATTATGAAGGAGTGGTTGAAGTTGGTTGAAGTGGATTAAAGTAGGTTGAGATAGGTTGAAGTAGGTTAAAGTGGATAAAAATGAATTGACCCACGAAAAAAACAAGCCCTTAGTACATAAAAAATAAATGAAAAGCTTGACAGATTTGTCAGTTTTTCAATACTTGAAAGTGCAATTTTTTACCTGGACAAATATAAATGACCAAGTGAAATACGGAGACCCAGAAAGGAAACATAAAATACTGTCAATGGACCCTAGGGACCAAGTCTCACACAAAGAAATGTAGAACAGATTACATAGACGTCAGGAACATGACTTTAGTGGAAAAGAATTGGCTAAACTTACCAAGCTCCCCATCTTCAAGCTCCTCATTCTCACTCCTCCTACGAGAGCCATTACGATGCTCTCTCTTGTGCTTCTTATGCCTACTTTCATCATCAGATTCAGACAGGTCCCCATGCTGCTCCATCTTGAACAAGAACGAAAGACAAATATATCGAAGCAAATGAGGGGACAAATCACTGACATTTCAGAAGTTTAGTCAAAACAACACGGTCAAGATGGAAATGGCAAAAGATACATATGAAAAGAATGCTTACCTGTCTGGACTTTTTGCGTTCACTGCTATGTCTATGGGAGCTTCTAGAATGATCTTTTCCACTTTTATCCAAACTTACATCATCCTCTTCATCATGATGCCGTTTACGGTGCTTCCTGTCCTTGTCTTTTACTGATTTTCTGTTTTCACTTGATGCTGAGATTTCATTAAAGTCAGGATCATCATCTCCCTCATCCTTTTCACTTCGCTCCTTCCCTCTACTTCTATCATGCCTCCTATCTTTTTCCCGTCTATCCTTGGACCTTTTGTCTCTTTCTTTATCCTTTTCTTTTTTTGCCTGATGAAATATGAGAGAGAATAAACCGTTAGAAATAGTGGCAAAACAGCATCCAGATGACTTCATTTATATGACCATCTCTACCATCCCCTTCAAGCACAACAAAAGGACGAAACCCCAAAAGCAAGGAAAATGTATGGACCCGGCTCTACATATTAAAGGATTCACAGGACCCATGCTTGGGCCTCCAGCAGATTTTGGAGAAGTTTGTCTATGACCCTTTCTATCCCTTGTCATTTTTTGTGGGTTTGGGGGTGGGGTGCACTGACCCTGAGCCTGAGGGCTACACAAACATTAAGGGTGTGACAATAGGATTTTGACAGCTTTATTATTGATTATAAGATCTGCGGAGTGAACAAAGCGGAACAAAGTTGGAAAACCATGAATGGTCCCGTTTTGCAATCTAAAGTATGAATTTCAAAATCCTATCAAGGATATGAGTACCTTTTCTTCTTTTCTCTTTCGGTCTCTCTCCTTCTCCTTTTCTCTTAACTGTGTAAGGTACTCTTCAAAGATCTGCTTGGCAAAAGCCTCATCTGCGATAGATCTACAGCATAAGCACAGAAACATACCTGAGTCAATTTGTGACCAGAAACAATCTATGCAACACAAATAAAATCAAGAGCACAAGCACGATAAGAAACCAATCAGAGTTACACATCCAACTTAATCCCCATGAGAATTAGTGTATAGATGAAGTACGTTTCCACATGAGAATTAGTGCATAGATGAAGTACGATGTAATTGGAAAAGTGAGGAAACACACGTCTTCTAAAATGGATGCACCAAAATTCCCAGTTCTATCAATCACCAAGAAATACGCATAATCTATCATGTACATCAAGAACTACCATGAGTTAACTGGACTGAAGTACCTAAACTCCTCTCGAGCTTCAAAAAGTGGCAGACAATCTTCCCACTTTGAATCACCAGTTACATCCTACAATAAAGAAGAGGTAAGTAACCAACAAAAAAAACTTGACCACAATCAAAAGCTTAACCAACAATTCTGTCACATATTCTATTGACACAGAAGATCTACCACCTTGAGGGAACATAACATGTTAAAGAATTCATCTCCAAGGCGCTTTCTCCTTTTCGCTTCCTTCTCTTCCTTCTCCCTAGCTCTTTCAAGCAACTCATCAAAAACTATCTGCAAAGCAGTAATGCAATCGTATTATCTTTATAAAAAGTTAGAAGCTCACTCATCCGACAGCTCATGCATAATGAAGCGTCTAAAAAATAGCTGCCCGCCCAATGGTACAATTAGAAAGAAGCAACCCTAGGCCTGCAGAAATCTCGAGGATCAGCATTAAATGTGAATATGAGGCATCCCACGAATAGTACCAGAAGAAAAGAGTAAAAGAAATTTGTATAGAATCAAGTCAATGGGACTGATTTAACATTTAAGCAGAGAGTAGTAGGAACAAAAACCAACCTTTAAGTTGTGTTCTGACACTTCTGCAGAGCTGATCTCATTTGCAATTGCAGCCTTGAATTCCTCAACAGTCCAACTTGAAGATAAGGCAACCTTTGCCAAAAGTGCAAGATTAGATTCTGCTCAAACAATAAGTAGTGTAGAAAACAATACTTGTCCGTAGATCTTCACCTTTTCAGATTTCACTGCATCCTTAATTCTTGTCCTATCTTCTTGATACTGCATAGTACAAAAGTTTCCATCCATTAATAAATTTATAAATCACCTAAGCTGCAACAAATTTATATTATTAACCATAAAAATGGTGTTTAATGTGTTGTTATCTCTTCGACCAAAATTTAGGAGAACTCAGTACGGCACTTGTAAGCTCTACAGATTTGTGACAATCATGACTTTAAACATGTGAAGCATCAAAATCCATGTCATCCAATGCACGAATTTGAGCAAAACATAGGTATCCTATAAATAAAATTGTTGAACATATTGTCCAAAGGATTTATGTGGCCAAGTAAGTTTCTTATAACACATGTAGTTTTATTGACTTGTAGTTTACAATGTCCGATTAAAGTGACCAAATATCATCTACTTACCTGCTTCTTTAGCTCTTCAACCACATCCTCAAACAACTCTTTAGGAGTTGAACCAGAGGTGTTAGATGAGATTGCCACGTATGCTGGCAAGTCTTTCACCTGAAAGTTAGGAAGGAAAAGAGACAGCTATATTAAGTAGTATGACATGAAAAATAAGTATACAGATACCCAGTCATGGAAGCAACTTCCTATTTCCGGCAGACCATTCAAAAAGGAGAGAAGCAGCTCGAAATAAGAAATTACATGAAGATGAATCGAGAATACTTTGTAAATATGGCATAATGTTAAAAATTGTGAAACAGACCTTTGCATGATAATCAAACCATTTGGTCTTGGCAGTGAGAGTGCCATCAGCGACATGTCCATCCAACAATTTTCGGAACTCATCACGATTTCTACGTTCAGATTTTCTTACTTCTTCCTATTAAGATCAAAAGCACCAAAGCAGAGAAAAAAATGGGAGATAGTAATTATTATTTGATACATTATCTTGTACCACAACATAACATTATTTTGAGTTGGGGAAGGGAATGATAGAGCAGTGATAACATTATTTTTGAGTTGGAGAAGGGAATGATATTGCAGTGATATGAGCTGTTTTGCCCGTTTCAGAAAGTGTATTTCCAGATTCTTAGTATCGAATGTATCATCGCGTAGTGCAACAGTATTTTGAGCAGGGGAAGGGAATGATATTGCATTCATACAAGCTGAAGATATTGCCAAAGACAGTATAAACTGAATCTCGGGCTTCTACATCTAGTAATAAAATAATAAACCATCATAACTTTCAATACAAGGACATAAGGGTCAAACACCAAGTAAAAACCTTTTGTATTCTCCTCTGCTCTTCCTCTTCTTTCTCCAAATCACCAACGTATTCCTGCAATCATGTACTGTTAGCCCCAGAAACATCAACAAATCAAATACCACAGGTCAAACAGGGTAGATACCTGGAAGATTTTCAATCGATCTATTGTTTCAAGTCTTGAACACCTTTCATCAGCCTCCAAGCGATCTTTGACTTTCCTCCACTGGCTATTTGCCTTAAGAAACAAAAAGGCAATACAGAAAAACCAATGTCAACAATGAGTCAAATTTCAATCCCCAAGCTCATAGGAGCCAGTAAGCATCAATTTTGAAGTATTAGGTTAAAATTTAAGAAAAACTGTATCTCGACAAAAGGAATACCTTTATAAAATCACAAGATTCCAGAAACTTCCTGTAGTCTATAATATTCCTTTGACGGTCGTCCTCTGCCTTTTCCAATTCCTAGAAATCCAAAATTTTAGATAAAAGAAAAATTATGGTAATACCAAAAATTATTCAGCTTTGCAGCCCTAAACAAAGAAACAGAACACTATTACAAGGAAAGTCAGTTATACTCAGATTACTCAAATGTCCCTAGCAAACCATGCCCATAAGAAGCTAAACTAAAAAGAAGCCATCATTGCTCAGAAGTAGACTTTTTATCTGAATTCGATGTGCAAAAAAGACATCCACTTCAAGTCCAGACAGGATGCACTGGTTCATAAACCAACAGAGTCATCGTAAATTCATGAATCATTGTAAGTAGTCAACCAGAAGACACTCACCTTCTTTTCGAGCTCAGCCAGGTACTCTTCAAACATATCCTCACGATCTCTTGTGCGCTCAATGGCTTTGAAACGCTCATCATCACTAAATATTTTTACTGCTTTCCTGTTCCCAAAGAAGGACCATGCGCAGGAGGGGAATAGAAAGAGTTCAAAACGGCAGTCAAACATCAACACTCTTAGAGAACATAGCGGCAAAGACAAATTACCCCCATCTTGTCGTGGATGTCAGCTCGCTGCATTCCTGAAAGAATTATAAGATTAGAAACAAAACATAGCATATTTAATCCAACAACCAACAGCAAATCCCAGCTACTCACTTCCAACATTTTTCTGAAGTCTTCTCTGGCCTTTTTGTTCCTTGCACGCCTCTCCTCAGCTTCCTGTTTCTTTTTCTGATTCAAGTACTGAATAGAAGTAAACATGAACATTGAGAGCATGTTTGCACACTATGGCCCTTTTCAGCCTCAGCCACACAAATTGACATGGACAAACTAAATTAAAGAGCACAGAAAATCAACCATGCGCTCCATACCTCATTGAAAGCTTGTTTCCGCTCTCCGAGAGATCTAAGAGCAGCATACCGTTTGTCATTGATTATCAACCTCATAGTCTGAAATAACGAAGAACCAAATCAGGTGCATTTTGGTATATGTGAGCAGGTGCTCCCAAACGCAGCCAGCATATGCAGAAACCCTCATTGTTACTCAGTAAGAAGTTACCTGCTCCCAGGTCCAGTCAGACTCAACGTGTACCGACTCAAGAAGTGCTTTAAATGCATCTTTTGCCTCCTGCCAGATAAAATCAATGTAAATAAGCTTTCAAATTCAAACAATAGACTTGTTTCAAATATAGACAATGGACATAAAAAGAAAGAAAAAACAACCAATAAATCAGACCTGTTTATTAGCATAGGTCGCAGTTTCATGCTCAATTGCTTTTTCATCTAAGGCAGTGACATTTGTCTTCCCAGCAGTGTCAGCGCTCTTATTGGCTTCCTATTGCACATGAACAATAATGTTTTAGTGCTGGAGTGCATAGAAGTATGCACAAGCAAACACATATCAGTAAATTAATAAGATGACCTCAGCTCCCTGTCCTATAATGCTTCTTGCAGAATCCGCACTTTCATTTGCTTGGGATGTATTTGAATCATTCCTACAATCAATACAATGTTAACATTAACAAACAAAGTAGGTCAGAATCAGGATATAGCATTACATCCTAGGCGCCAGAAAGCCATGCCAAAGATATCATACACTGGCAAAGCTGAAGCATCAGCAGAAGCAGCAGGTAATCCAACATTTTCAGAAACATCTGCTCCAGCAGTGGCTGTAGACACAGTTTCCGCTGGTGACTGAACTTTGGCTGCATCTGTCTGTACCCCAGAATCCCCATGAGGCAAGGATGACGAGCCAGGAGAGGGTCGAGCAGGTGTAGTGGCGACAACACCCACAGGTGTCACTGAAACTGGGCTCGAATGTACAATAGGAGTAGAGGATTTGGCATCAGCATTAGATGGTATTTTGCCATCAGATAAAGCAGCAGCAACTGAAGTATTAGCACTTCCAGCAACTTCTGTCACGCAAGACGCCTTTTCTGCTTGCTCTCGAGCTTGCTACAAGAAACAGAATAGAGAAAACAACATTTTTCAGGTCATTAAGGAGAAATTAATAAAGCAGAGCCATAACCAAGGAGATGCAATTGATCTTCAATGGGGTAAGGTCTACATATGAAAAGTCAGCCCGAGAAAAACCTTGAGCTCTTCAGGAATTATCCATTTTGACTGTTTGGTAACTTTGTTATAATAATACCTGAAAGTGATCCATAATTTTCAGTACATCAAAAGCATACATAGACTAATGAATCATTCTGAAAGTTAATCATAAAAATTCGTAGCGCAAAATGAGAGACAACATACTTTCTTCCATCAGGGCTCGTATATTCCTTCCAGTCAGTAGTTGCATCAGCTCTCTGTAATGGTACGAACCAAATTAGAAAAGCGCCAAACAGACCAATGATGAAACAGGTGAAGAAACTGATGCAAACAAAAGACTCCTGTGGTATGAAATAATGAAGCATACAAAGAAAAACATTAAAAAAACGAAATTAGGAAGGGGGGAAAATATTAGACATCATAGCCATGAACAATTGAAATAAGAATAAAGAAGCAATAGTCACTCTACATATTTGATTCAGAATAAAGAAAGAAATAAAGCAAAATCAGAATGATAATGGTTACCAGGTAGCTGCATCTGATGGTATACAGAATGTCCAACTACGAAGACACACCGCAATGACCTACTACCAGTACCAGATTGATCTGAACAACAATACTTGATATTCAGGAATGGGGAGGGTTGCCAAGACTCAACAAGAAAAGGAAGGGGATCACAGTTGGATCCACAGAAAAGCAACAGGGCAAGAAGAAAAAATAAGCAAACCATCGGATCCAGAAAGAATAACTAAAAAGAACTGATCTAAATGGACCAAATGGGAGACATCCAACTTAGCACAAAATTGAAGCTAATCAGTGAAATCAACCACTTAAGAGTTAAAATAAGAGAAAGAATTGATAAAAACTAACCTTACAAAAAAAAAAAGAATTGAAAAACACTACAAAAATAACAAAATGGTCTGACAAGCAGAACCAAAGACCTAAAAGTGTAAATTAAGTGACTTCAACATGTGATTGTATCAAGAGTGTCCAACTTGAAGCTTCATTCAAAAATACTCTGCCATAGACCTAGATTCTAAAACCTTTGGGCTCCAAGGTCTCGCTCTTCAGTTCTGATTTATTGTTTACACCCTTCTCCAAACATGCTCAAATTGGACACCCTAATGCAAGCTTATATATCAATTATCAAAAGCTGATAGGAAAGAGCCGTTTGTTTCTGCAAGGCATCATAACACCTCATATGCCTTCCATAAGTGAATGAAGAAACTGTATGCAAGTTCTTTCTATATGTATGTACTGTTCTGTAACTCATATCATAAGATGTATCACTCCTGCAATTCATCTTTTGAGTTCAAATTGAATCTATGAGATGACCAAGCAGTGCTCCTCCTTTCCGTACCATAGCACTTTTCCACAGTCTCATTGTATGGCTAAATAGATTGATTCCTCTGTTCTAGTTGTAGTGTTGTACATAACTAACATATAAATACCTCCTTTGGTTTTGTGCAATAGAGCCTATTATTTGACTTTTATTTGTCTGTTGTATTCACTTCTTGAAAATCACATTAAACAATACCATTCTTTTTCATGCAATTCCAAACATCTACCAGATGATGTGATTTAGACAGGCTGCCTTGCCATTCTTCATCTCATAAACACCCTTTTTGACTTTTTTTACCACTGCAAAGACAAAATCTGAGATGTTGGCGATCACCTCAGTTGACCTAGAAGGATACTCCATTCAACCTTGTCAAGAAACTATAGAAGGAGTGCCCCGTTCCTAGGTTTCCTTAATGCCAGCCTAACCCATAAGAGTCCAACCTCCTTCAAGGACAAATTGACAATGTTATCAAATTGGATGCTCCTCGATTTCATATATGACAAAATTAAGATGTCACTCTCATGAGAACCACTCTATTGGATGACTAAAAACAAAATGGAAAGGAACATATACAGGAATTTAGCACCATAGAACTGGCCAACCTCAAAAAACAAAGGTTGGTTATTGAAAACGATGCTGATAACACGGAACGAGAAATAAGCAAGAGTAGGGGGCATAAAGCAAGGCACACGTGTGTAAATCAGTTCTTACTTCATCTCAATTACTCGTACCAATGCTGACAACAAAAATTAACAAATGAACCCCACAAAATGTGCCAATTAAAGAAAAAGAGGACTGTAGTACTTTTTAGAAACATGTACTGCAGAAGCTGGCACACAGAACAAAAAGTATTACTGCATCAAGATGAGTCAGAGCATTTAAAAAACCTAATTCAATAAAATCATTTCATCTGACCAACCTCCAGAGGAGTCATTAGCTCTAGAGGTTTCTCCCAGGTAGACTGCCTTGTCTTCTTGTTGTAGTAATATCTGAATCAGCCAACAAAGTGAATGTCACTCTATGCTAGCATCTTAAGGAAAATCACATACAGTAAAGAATTGAACACTAGCAAGATCAATAGAATAGGAAGACAATAACATGGTCGTGATAATCAGACAATGCAACAGCCATAGTACTTTGAAAATAGGCAAACACTAAAAGAAGACCTATTGAATCTACCAACATTAAAAAATAATGTATAGGTACATATTTAAGTCGTGCTACAACAACTACCAGTTCAGACAAGAATGATATACCTTCTTCCATTTTTATTGTGTTCAATCCAGTCTGAATAGTGCTCCACATGCTGAGACTGGGAATCAACTGCCTAGAATCCCATGTATGCAAAACAAAATAAGCATATTTGTTAAATTCATACATTGACACACCAACAGGAAAGTAACAACAATTTGATAACAGGCAGAATATCCTACCACAGCTGTGGAAATGAATGCTGAAGGCCGTGGAGCCTGTCCACTCAGCTGCCCTGGTGTGACTGAAGCAGTACCCTGGTGTCCAGATGCCAGCAAAAGTTGGTCAGAAACAGGGTTGGTCTGAAGATTCATCTGAGATACCACCTGATATTGAGATGTGGGATATGTGTTTGGCTGCATTTTCCCAAAGAACAGAAGAGATGAATATTTGTGTTCCATGGAAAATGAGTCCCCCGGATGCCAAAAACAATGAGTTGCAGGATAAATAAAAAATCTTACAGCATAAGCTGAAGCAAGAGGTCCTCCTGGAGCACCTGATGCAGGCACAAAACTGCTGGAGTTCTGCAGATTTTGGACAGGTTGTGGCATTCCAGATGACATAGGCCTGTTTAACTGAATATTAGGCAATGCCACAGATTGTGACATAGAAGGAAGATGACCTGGCGGGGCAGGCCTTGTGGGTGCTTGTTGCATTGGTTGAGCAAACTGCATTTGCTGAGTCTGCGGTGCAGGCATTCCTGGATTTGTTGCGGCAATACCTGGGCCGAGGGGCTGATATTGTTGAGGCACTGGGGGAGCAAATTGCTGAGACAGATGCACCGGGGCCACTGGCCTGAACTGTAGAGAAATGTATTTGTAAGCTGCAGCTCCATACTTGCCAGAAAAATAAAATTTGCATACTTAATTTGATGGAAAATATGACCTTACCTGAGTTGGCATGGGCGGAGGAATATTTTGTGGAGGAGGAACGGGGCCAACCATAGGTGGATGAAAAGGCTTCAAAAATAACGTCAAGGAAATCAGACTGTGGCAATGAAAAGTTAAATAGAAAGGCAGGACAAAAGCCGTAGCCACTAGGATACAAAATAACTTGTACAGGAACTTGCGGTTATTGCCATTATCCTCAACCAATTATGAATAATTTTGGTGATGAATGAGTAGGTGGACAAGGCTGGGAAAGAAAAAGAAAAAAAAAAGCAAATTGATGCTTCTATATGATCATTCAATGTCAGCAGCTCACGAATTGGAACATTCAACTCATGAAAGAAGCTGGAAGAAGTCCTTTAAATGCACATATTCTCCAAACAAAACGGAAGCAGGGAAACGGATGAAACCATATTTAAGCGTATTTCCCTCAGTAATACTTAGTTTGTCTATATCCATAATAGTTTCCCAATTTATCACACCTCCCCCACAAGACCTCACAAATGTCTTGATGCTGCGCAAATTTATGCTTTAAATCACCTCTAACTTTTGAAATACTTCTTTTTCCATAAGTTTCCATGCTTCCGGCACTGAGTCGCGTCCCATTTCCACCCCCTTGGCGGGCAAAAAATAAACCGAATACGTATATGTTGCTCGTCCCTGGGGCAAACCAAATGCCACTCAGCTCTTCAGGAAAGTTCCATACCCCTCCCTTCGTAGTGGTTATGCACCTATCCAAATTTTTCCACAGCATGAAGGCGGGTTTTCAGCTGCATTATATTGTAAATGATTGATTTGTTCCATCATCTTCTCAGTTTTACGTGAAGTATCTCATTGATGATGTAATTGCCATTGAAAATATCAAAGCAAGACAACAACACCCTCTAGGATCTAATTCAACACTTATGCCTTTCCTCCTTCCCCTTCAATTTTTCATAAGCTGTATGTTATCTGAAGGTTCAGCAGGTTGACACTCATCAGAAATCGTTTATGGAAACATATGTGTTTGCCTAGGCTAGAAGTAGAAGTTAAGTGTAAATAAACATATTTTGAGCATCTAATCATTCGCCTCAATGCAACTCATCTGTGTATTCTATGTCCGTTTTCGACACGGTCAGCACTCACAACTCTTCAACCCTCTTCCCGACCAATTCTACCCAAAAATGAATAGATACATCAGGCATTGGTAGGCAATGGTTATACAAAAGTTGTGCAATTGCACGCTAACAAGAAAACCGTGTATATAGGCCACAATTACCAGGGCAACCCCATATTCCAGGGATAAATGATCCACCAACGAAGTTAGACTAACTTTGTCCCTTAAGTTGCAATCCACATACAAACAAACCAATCAAGGAAGCATTCTCAGTAACTATGATCTAGGCTCAGTTTTTATGCAATGGGTTTGTAGGTAAGCTCACCATGACATACAGTGCATCACATTTTCAATCAGAATATCAACATAACTAACATGCTTCCACACAAATGACATGCTTATGTTTGTGGCGTTTTGTAAGAGCTTTGTCTATGATTAAATGTATTAAGGGTAGACGAGATAGGTTGGGATTGGGGGAAATAGAGATGTCATGTCAGTTATCTCCTTGAAGAGATTTGAATATGGTGTGTAACATGAAGGTTCAAGGAATAAGGTCTGATAACCAAGTTGTTGTTTTGCCACAAGAGTTAGATTTTATAAATAAATTTAAAAAAAAGTCATTAGGTCAGGCATCTGCCACCCATTTCAGAGTTAGATAAGCATGTGACACAAATCCATAAATAGTTCACTGACATCAATGAAAATAAAAGAAAACAAGATCATAAGAACGGATGAAGAAAGTCCAGGACTCCAAGGTTCATTTAATAAATGTTACCATGGAATTAATACAAAACACTTGCACACAATCACAATTGGACTATCACAAGAACACAATAAATAATAAATCTCAGATTTAACACAAGGCTAGAGTTTCATTAATTTCTCAGCTCAAGAGATCATTGCAAAGAGCCTTAACTTGCCATCTCTAAACTATGAACAAGTAGCAACTCTTACAACACACAAAAAACTATACATCTTTTGGACAACCATCAAGCAGAAAGCCTACCGGGCCCGGACCACCAGCAAATTGAGGGTTGTTCGCCATCTTCGTTGTCAGCAGAAGCCCAGATACGACTATAAACAATTCAAAAATTAACATAGTTATATCACACCATACATATGCTTATTACTCAAATATTCTAATGAAGAACCCATCAAAGCAATTTAGATCATCAATGAACAGAGGTTAGAAATGTTAAAACGCCATAGAGAAGGCAAATTGTCAAGCCAAGAATTTGAAGCCTTTCTTTTAACATACAGAAATTCTAGGGCATTGATACAATGACTAAGATACCATCGGCAAAACCTAGAAATATGGCTAAAGTTGAAACATGCAATGCATATCAGCATCTAAATTCTAAATCGCAGTATCCTTCAACTTCCAAACAACCAGGAAAAATGAACAAGTAAGGCATAGTTACACCCATTCCATTCATAATCATGTTGGCAATATAAGAATAGGTCATTCCTGTGTGCTATAGGCCATCATTAGAACACAGCCTGGAGAAGGCTGAGACATCAAGTTGCCAAAGTAACCAGTGGTCGCATCGGTTGCTGAACAAATTTGCAAGTAAATTGCCTTTTTCTTGAAAAGAAAAGAAATTACGCCAATACTCAAAGAATAGAGTAGAAAATATATCAATAAAGGAGAAGATATTCCGTGAGCAGAGAAGGAACAAAAATAACATCCAGATCAACACTAAATCCCTATCCAAAGGGACTAATGTGAAGCATTCACCCTACAAAGAGACTGTACATGGCTGAACAAAAGACCATACCAGAAACATCAAACATGGAAGAGCCAAGATCTTTCTTATCGAAATAAATATAAAACTAAGTCTTGCTCAATCCATTCTTGATACTAAAAAGAGAAATTTACAGAGTCTTAAATGCTCTTCAGCATCTGGTTGACCAAATAACTCAACAATGGCGAGAATACAGCCAGTGAGCTAGTGTTCAATGTTTATAACAAAGCACAACAGCCCCTTTAAATCAGAAAAAAGGTCATATCAAAGCACATGAAAACTTCAAAGGACTTTAAACTTCTTAGGGAACTTGGCCAAAAGACATGATCTTTGTGTGGATTCAGATAGAAAAATTATTGGATAGAAAGCATGGATGCCACGTCTTCCACCCACAGGGCAACTGTTTCAGAAAATTTCAAGGGACCTTGAATAGCTTCCATATTGGATGTGTATAGCTTTTGTAGGATGCTAGCTTTGCATCCAACTTTTTGTTCATATATTTTTTAATATAACTCTTGTCCTTATCAAAAAAAACTTTAGGAGACCTTAAAAAGATACATAGACATAGGAGCATCAAAAAGGTAGCAAATATTCAAGGAAAAGCAAGCGAGAAAGGAAAAGATTCCTTCCATGCGGCATATTTTCACAAGCCAAAACTCAGGTGCACCAAGTCCAGCAGAACTCCAATTCCTTTAACGATTCTTACCACTAATTTAAGAATCCAAGAATAATCAGCTCATGCTATGATGAACTTGATTTAACTACTTCAATGGGATCCACGTTACAAGGTGGTGGTGCCAGGGATGGTAGCCATGTTACGAAACTACGCTTAACTCTCTTTGACATTACTCTTCTTTTTTTTCTTCTTTTGTTTTGATAAGGAAAAACAAGTATACTAATGAAACTAGATAAAGGGATGGATGATAAGAAAGCATCCTACAGAAGATTATAAACATCCTAAATACAGGCCACCCACAAGGTCTAACAATAACAATAAACGTTCTTTGACATTACTCACTACTCAGACAAAAACTTTCCCCTTGACCCATTAGTGGAACAAAATCCAAGTGCAACAAAAGAAGACAATTGATGATCTGCTGAGGATTAGAAGAAAACCCGCCTTCCAAACACCTTCACATGAGGCATAGCCTACACAGATATGTGTTCTGATGTGATGTATATATACTTTGACTAATGCCAACAAAAGCCAAAAAAGGGGGGAGGGGGAAGAAACCAACATAAAACCAATGGTGAAATTTACAAATTCAAGGTTACCGACTCTTAATTCACAAAAAAATACCAGACTCTGAGGGTTGTGGATGAAACCCTCAAACCCCTAACACCCCCCCCCCCAAATAACAAGAGAAGGCAAACCCACCAACGATGCTTCTGCCTAATCAACAATGCCGAAATTCAACAATTCAGGATCACTAATTCCAACTAAAAAACAGAAAAAACCTTAAGCATGTCGTGAATTTGATCCAAAAAGCCAACTTCTTCACTTGTTAAGAACAGACATCAGTGCAATCCAATTTAGAGCATATATAATAGGGCGAAAGCATAAATTTTTCAGAGCAAATTACCCACCAGCAAACAATTACACTAACCACCAAGCAATTCGACAAAGATTACACCAACGGAAAGAGAAAGAATCTAAGTGAAATTGATAGAGAGGGTGGTGAGTTAGTGACTTACGAGTTCGGGGCAAAGCCCAGAAAAACTTTGAACGAAAAGCTTGAACCCCAAAACCAGAATTAAACTGAAAAAACGGAGCTTTTTCTCAATCAATGTCAATGCAATTGTTTCGACAATTCAACTCCCCAACAAATTTCACTGCTCTTCTCTCTCTCTCTCTCTCTCTCTCTCTCTCGGGCTGGGGTAGTCGGGCATTCGGTAAAAATCTGGGGGAAAAGGGCACCCAACCACGATTATTTGCAATAAATGCCCTTTTGGGTTATACATTTTACCTCTTGGGGATAGTTTTCCTTTTCAGTAATTTCTTGCTTTTTTCTTGGTTATTAAAAAAATTACCTATTGTGGGGCTTTGGGGGGGTCAACAACTTGCTTTTGTGTTGGACACATATTTTTTTCAGGTGCAAAGTATCGACTCTAAGTAGGGTAAGTAAAGTTTAATTTCAATATGAGGGTGAATAGAGCATCTTTCATTTCGTAAATCAATTCCAAATGGTTGTAACATAAGATGATAGTGATTACCAATAAACTTTCTATCTCGTTGTCATAATAGAAAAGTAACAAATTTACGTGCAAAAACTTTTCTTGGTTCGATTTATATAAATTGAATTTTTTGTGTGAACATATCTGCATTGATTGTGTTGTTGAAATAATTATCTCCAATGGTATAGGCTATGTTTTGAGCATTTAATATTCCCATTTCCTTTGGTTTGAATAAACAAATTAGGGAGGGGGGATCCCTTTGTCTGAGTGAATATACTTAACACTATTCTAAACTATAATTTAGACTAGATATATTCACTTTGATAGCAAAAAAAAAAGAAGATATTCACTTTATTGTTTGAATCTTAATATTCGTAAAGTCATTATTTTTAAACATCAGGATGCTTGCAAAGAGCTTTGTTATTCATAATAATTCCTCTTGTGTTGAGGTGTGGAAAGAGACAGACATAATAATCAATTGATTTTTTTTATTATAAGCTATTTTTGTTAGTGAAACTATAATTTTTTTCATGTTACATCTAGCAAATAATGTGGCGGACTTTTCATATTATCACATTTATATAGAGACTTTCTATAATTTATGTTTGAATCTTAATATTCGTGTATGAATACATCATTTTTGAACATGAGGATACCTGCAAAGAACCTTGCTAATTATAATAATTCCTCCTTTGTTGAGGAGTGGAAAGAGGCAGAATCTGGTTTGTGCTCCTCGAGTCCTTCTCACCTCAGCCCAATAGGAGTTGAAATCCTCCACACCATTAATGGTCATGCTTCTAAACAGCTCCCAATGCATGACCTTGTTGTTAAAGCAAAAATCATTCCTTGTACAACATATGTTTCACATAATATATAAGCATTATTGTAGGGTGGAGGTCTCCAGTTCCTTCTTCTGGCTATACCAAATGAGAGATTTGAGATCATTAATAATTTTTCCAGCACCCTCTATGGCCTCTACATGGCCAAGAACATCCTACTTCCAAAACATAATAAGCAGATAAAGCATCCTAGACAACCTATTCCGCTTCATCACATCTAGCACACGTCCCCTCTCCAAGTACGTGTCTCTATTGTAGGAACTAGGAACATCCTAGTGGATAGAATATTGTTGCAGACCTTCCAAAGAAAAAGTAAGACCATGGAGCACACATTTGAAGACCACAAAATGGGCCAAACTTGGTGGAAGTCCTCCGAGTTGAATGACATGCTTGGAATGCATGCAGTTTTGATATACGTCATCCTTAGTTAGATCCCAAACTTACCCGTTGTGTTTTGGCTTATTGCAGAGAGTTAAACTAATAATCAGGTGCGTATCTCGCTCCATAAAAGTCCTTTCAATTTTCTCTTTGTCCTAATTAGCACCGTCATCTGTCATAAAAGAGACATTGCCATCCCTCCCCCCTGACATTTGGACAGTGAGTGTCGAGCTATTTCCCCTTGTCATCCTCAATCCAGGCATCTTGCCAAGTCCTAATCGACCTATGATCCCTAACCATCCATATAAGCCTTTCTTCAAAAGACCTTTTGATCCCCAAGTACTCCTCTAAGTGTAGCTTGGATTATGGCCAAGAGATGAGTCCAAGAAGTCTTTCTTGGGATATTACTTTCCTTTAAGAACTCTTGCCACTGGAGAATTAGGGTTATAAAAATTTTCCATGCTTGTTTCACCAAAAGAGCTTCATTGAAAACCTCGAGTCAACTCTCCTAAAGCCAAGTCCACCTAAACATTTTGGTTGACAAAGAAGGTCCATCTCTTAAGGTGCATCTTCTTCTCACCATTCAAGGACCTCCACCAAAATTTAGGCACCATAACATTAATTTTCTTAATCAAATTGTTAGACATTTTAAAATAGCTCATTAGATAGTAGGAATACCTTGAATCACCGATTGGAGGAGGACCTCCTTTCTTGCTTGAGAAATAAGCTTCTCTTTCCAACTGTGTAGCTTCGTCCAGATCTTGTCCTTCCAACAACAAATATGGCTTTTTGGACCAACCCGCAATCATGGGTTCCCCTAGGCCTTTTGACGGCGCTTGGGCTTCCTTCATCTTCAAACTAAGATTTCTCCTTGTCGCAACATCCAACCTTCTTACCAAAGGAACGCCTTAGACTTGTCGAAATTTAATACTTCTGCTTGGCCTAATGCTTCTCCATTGATGTCGAGTAGATGAACTACTTTCAAGCATTCTTGTTTGATTGCTCGAGGAAATAAGAGGTTGTATCTATGAAAAATAAATGAGTAACATAGGGCTTCTCTTGCTAGCCCTTGCACCATGAATCCCTCCTTTTAGTGTCACATTGTTGATAGACATGAAAAGGCCTCTAGAAGGTACCGAGCACTCTGAATGTTTGCCATGGATAAGAGCAGCATAAGACAACGTAGATGCACAACTTATGACCCCTACTGACCCACCAAAGGTTGAAACCAATGCAGACCAACAATCGTTCAAGGAAAGGTCGTTCCACATGGTTGTAGGCTTTGTTCACATCTAATGTAATAGCCATCACCCCCATTCCCAGTTTAGTCCTGGTCTTCATGGTGTGAAACTCCTCAATAAGCACATTATCGGTGATTGAACGGTTACATAAGATGACACTTTGGTTTTGGGCAACCATTTGTGAGAGCAAAGATGTAACCTGTCAGCTAAGACTTTCAAAATAATCTTAATTATACAAGACATTACAAAGACTAATGGGTCGAAAGTCTTTCATATTCTTTGGGCGATCGACATTTGGGGATGAGGGTGACATGGGTCTTTATTTATGGCACCTAATTGGATAGATCCATCAAGAACGCCATATACAAAATCAATAATTTCAAGGCCTATCATGTACTAGAATTTCTGAAGGAAAGAAAAATGCATACCGTCCTTCCCCGTCTCTTAATGAAGGTGCATTCGGAAGACAGTTACTCGGACTTCTTCCCCTGTCACGGGTCTTGCAAGTTGGGCGTGCATAAACTCAAAGTTATTGGACACACTTCTCTCTAAATGGATAATTACGAATGAAGTTAAAAAAAAAATAAAAATCAGCAGAATGCACAAAGCTTGCAGGATTTCATATCATACAGACTAGAGCAACATTCTGATGAAGCAGGAGAGATTACTATCATTATCATATATACAACACTGTTGATCACTGTTTGTAATTACAGTCTACAAATCACCTCTGTAAAATGGCGTACTGAAGACACTAGGGAATGTGCCTCCACCATTGGGGAAGAGAGTGAGGAAACACATAAGGAAGAGGACTATTCCCCATGCAAACCGGTCGTTCCCCAGTGGGGTGATCTCATCCCGGGCTGGAAGTTCTTCACCACCACGGAAGAAGGTGGCAAACAAACCCCACGCCAAACACAGGATACTCCCACTCAGACCACCAATCCCGAGAAGCAGAGATCCTGCGAACGAGAGTAATGCAGCATCGCTTCTTCCCAACATGGCCTGTGCAATTCTCCCCCCTTCGAGCCTCCCAATTGGCAGCAGGTTCAATGAAGTCACCACCATTCCTGAGGAAAATATGGCATTGTGTTAGAGGATGCAAAGTTAAGGTTGTTTGCTATCTTGGAGTGGAATTTTGTGTAATGAGCTTGTGGTAAGTAGTTTTAGATGTTTTGCCTACTTGTTAGGACCCCCTCTCATGCAAAATAAGTGTGATTCTGACGAAGCTCCCCTAATCCTGGGTTTAGGAGTCCCCAATACATCAGTACCTCTAGGACTGGCAATGTTGGCACGACATTTTAATATACTACCAAAACCAACCAGCAATCATTAAGAGAAACATGAACCCAACACAATAGTGTAAATTGGTCCCAAAATCAGCAGTTTTCTACGGTGCAGCATAAGAATAGCTCCTTTTCTGTTTTTCGATAAATTTAATTTGTTTTATTACAACCACAAAATGAGATTGTTATGATATAGTTTCATACAACACAATCCTGCCTCATGGCCAGGACTGCAGACTTCTTAATTGCAGAGAGGCGGTTTCCATGTAATTTTGAAACCAATACATTAATAGAATACACCTTATTTACTTGTTGGTAACTAAAGGGTACGTCAAGAATAGAGACTAACCTAAAAGCCCAGCAAACGCAAGGGGGTCAACTGGTACTCCTACTCCTTCCACTGCATAGGGCAACACATTGCCAAGCTCATCGGCATAAGGTCCAATCACATATTGGATGAAAGAAAACAATGGGTTGTTCTCGAAGAATTGAGGCCTGACATACCTGTAAGAATGCACAAAATAGTATTGAGTCTACAATTTTACCGCAAGGGCAGTCCTCAATTCAAAGGGAGTTCATCCCATAAATACTTAATCCGTACAACACTCAGACTGCCTGCTCTGCAATGAATACTGGTGAGTAGTGTTCTCACTTCTCAGACTGACAAATCAAACTTACTTCCAGAAATTGCATTAGCATTGAAGCTGAAAACATGATTCACTTGGTGATGGAAGGAACAAAAACAAAGAAATTGTATTTTTTTTTTTTTTACTACTTGTACAGGGAAAGAAAAAGGGAAAACGCATGACTGCCAAGGGCCAACCTTGGCATGTATCATAATCTTTTGGGAAATGGAACCTGTTCTAAATCCCTTCCTATATTGGCCGTTTTGCATTTTTTCGTTTCGGAATTGTAAGATTTATAACTTTATTGCGTTGTCTTCTGGCCATGACTGATGCATAATACTTACGAAAATGTAATAGTATTTACTTTCTTAGGAACAATTTCATGCCCTCACAGCAATAGCTGACCCCCCCCCCCAAAAAAAAACCATAAAAAAAAAGAATTATAGAAAAAATGAAGCTACGAACTATGCAGGATCATTATATGATGTTGCTATTGATTATTTTATCCCTTTCTGGAGCAAGGGAAGTTTTTATGTCCTTTTTCCTCTCAATTTCCCCGCAGCCAATCATAGGCCATTAGCCAGAGTCCTCAGATGTAAGCATGCTAATATAATATGGCCTTCCTCTGTCTGTCAAGTGTCCCCCCTCCACCGGTGGGTCGCTCCAAAAAAAAAAAAAAAACAAAGGCATATGATCATAGATATCAAACTGTCTAAAATGGACAAGGTCAGCACATCCCAGCGCATCTTCAAATAAAAATCATATCAACTGAACAAACTGTTGTGCACGTGTAGAAAATGACAAGTTAACCAACAAGAATTAGATTCCAGAGACCATTAAAAGAAAACTTACAGTGCATTGTCGCCTCCATTGAAGCTACCGTCTAGTATAAAGGCAGCAATGGCAAGTGCCAAGGATGTCAGGTATGCACTGGCTGTACGAGCCACTGGTATATCAAAAAGAGGCTTCTTATTTGGGAGAAGGGACTCATAGTTGTTTATTACTCCCAAGCACCCCGTCCAATTAGATGGAACAAGAAACGAGGGGCTAAGTTTTACCCCATAGCGGTTTGCTGTCCACCTAGTGGCAATCTGCATATAATATTATGTAGCAGAGGCCACAGTCAAACAAGGTCGTAAAAAGTATATAGAAGGAATGAAATAAAAAGAAGAAATAACCAGATACTGCAGCAGATTGACAAAAGAAGGCATCAATGCATCATCATTTCCTCCTTATGGAAGAAGTAAAGCAGTAAAACAGCATATAGAGTGATGTCTATGAACTGTCACCATGATTTGAAACTTTCTCAAGTACTAACCACCATACCAGTCACATTTCGAAAAATTGAAAAGCAGAATCTATTCATGCTCGAGATAATCTTGATTGCACCTAACCATATAGCTCCTCACTTACAGCACAGGATCAAAATAAAAAGGACCATTCCACAAATTATTTGTATACAAAAAATAAAATAAAATTATCTGCCAAGTACATCATGCGGATTCATAAAGAAACTCTTACCTCTCATCTATTGTTCATGTTAACTTATGTTATTTTAAGTATTTAGGTCTTGTGTATGCTAAATTATTTTACCAACCGATTTTCAACATCTAAATATCTTCTTAAAACTTTTTATGTGGGCCTACTGGAAACGGTTTCTTTACGTGCAGTCATATCCGTAGAGGTACGGTTTCCTACATCTGGATCTCCCCAGACTCCGCGAGAGCAGAACCTACAATGGGAGTTGTTGTTGTTGTATCAATTTTCCCCACCAAGCAGCAACTAGAAAGAAAAAGGTCCACGAATAATCATATTGAAATTCAAGGAAGAGAAACTGGTTGCAGAAATAGAAAGATCATATCATAAACCCCCCCCCCCAAAAAAAACAAAAAAACAAAAACAAAGGAACACAAGGATTCATTCGGAATGCAGTGGATGACTCACCTCAGAAACACCCAAGATGGTCAGGAAACCACCAAAAAGGGGGATAACATTAGACACATAGTCGTCAAATGTTGCATCAGGCTTTACAAAGAAGCCACTTGTAATTGCTATCGTCCCAAAAGTTGTAATACCCAAGAGTATTGCACTGAAATATCCCCAAGGATTGCTCAGCGACGTAGCTTCAAACTGGAGGTCAATTTCTGCCTTGGGTTGCACCAAGCAGACCTTCAGAAACACACAATGTAAGCTCCATGCAGATGCAACAAGCTAAAATGCATCTCATCATAACCCAAAAAATCAAAACAAGCCCACACAAGGTCAAAAGAAAGCATGACTTTGTCTAGTTTCCACTTTCCACAATATATATGATGAATACAATAGATTCTGCATGATCCCAAGAAGTTCAGACAATTAATACCATTGTTGATCCACAACCTCCTTTTCCCCCTTATTTTATTCAAGTTCAGACATTTCTATACGCATTCGCCTATCAGATATGAACAAATCTCTATGCTCTCATAGCATGTCCAACGATTTGATCCTGTCTTGTTTCCCCCCCCCCCCCTTTTACTTACATGTCAAAGCCATTTCTGTCTTGAACATTTTCTTAAGCATTAAACTAACAGGTCCTAACCCTCGAGCAGGCGAGCAGCTAGTAACTTAGAAGCAGCATTCCATCTGACAATCTACACTTTTCTGTGCTGGGACCATTCATAAACACATTCTAAATTTCTGGTCAATCAACCAGGTGATGAAGCAAAGATTTTCCCTCTAACTCAAATTTCAAATTGAAGTTAAAACATGAAGGCAAAGGACAAAACACATTGTTAAAAAAATTATCATACAGTTCAAGTTTTGATTACCTGTTTCGTAATACCATCCTTCTGCTCTTCCATAAACCATAGCACAACCTCCCTACCAGCTGCCTCAGACAGCTTTTTCTCTAACTTAGGCATGACTTCCTCAATGGGTCTCCTCAAGTTCCCAACAAAGATCCCCCCATCCCCAAATCTTCTCACATCAGTAGCAAAAAATGTGTCAAATCCGAAGCAATTCATCAACTGCAAAACCCCAAAAATTCATACATGCACAAATCATTAAAATCTTGAAATACCCAAACAATAGACACCAAAATGAACCCAAATCAAACAACATAAAACACAAATTTGACAAACCTTGTTAAGATCAAGAGCCTTGAAAGTCTCTTCAGCTTTCTCCAACCTCTCTTTCTCCCTCTTCAGATTATCACGAACAATCCTGCTGAAGAAACCCACAATTGGGTTATTACTACTACTCTCAGCATTAATCTCTTTCAACTTTCTCTCAGTCCTCTTCTTCTCGAGCTTAATTGCAGCCTCTATCGACGGACTACCCATAAACTTCTTGAACTCCTCATCCGTTTTCCAATCAACTTCCTGCTGCTTTTCTCTTTCTTCGTCCCACTCAGAAACTCCTCCTTCATCCCCCCTTTTCTGGGTCTCCTCATCTTTGGTCTTCTCATCCACAACAGCTACTGAAGACTTCTCGCTTTCTCTGTCATCTTGCAATGCAAAAAATCGAAGTTTTCTGGGTTTGTAGGGTTTTGAGAATGAGACAGAAAATGGGTAGTGACGATTTGGAAAAGATGGGATCTTTTGGGTGTGTTTTGGTGCCCATGATGATGATGGTGGTGAAGAGACAAACAGAGTCGCCATTGATGAAGGTGGGATGAGTTGGAGGGAGAAGTGAAGTTGGAAATTGAAGAAGAGGGATGAAGTGGAGTTGAATTTGAAGAGGGTTGAGAATTTGGAGGCATCTTGGGGAGTACAGAGTCTAGAAAACTGGAGAAGTATCGGGGAGAAATTCAATCAAAGGTGGAGGGCGATTTGATATCAGTGACAAAGCCACAAAGGACCTATGAGCCCCATGGAATGCACAAGGAAGATTGAGAAAATGATGAAGTGTTGGGAATTTAAGTGGCTACGAACAGGCCGGACCTCAGAAAGAAGGTTCTCCTCAGTCTCTTTCTATTTTTGGAAAGAAAAATCGTCCATTTGGCACGTTATGACTAGATGTGCGAAGTGATTTGGTCCAAACCTAATCAACTCTGGTTCGGTTAGACTTGGGTTTGGCTTGATCAATGTCGGGTGCCGTGTCTAGTTAGATCGTTCTACTTAACGATAGTTAATTTAGATGTTGTTTGTCAAAATTAACTGTTTAAATAGTAAAAAAAATTTTAAAATAGTGAATATTAATTTTAATTTAACTTTTAGTGAATAACTGTTTAGATGAGTGGTTAAAGCAAATGTGTTCGTTGAATTTTGCTGTTGGATTAGCTAATTAATGTAAATTTACATAAAAGAATATATAAAAATTTCAAAGAGTATTTTTTGACCAAAAAATATGAAACACTATTTTGGAATGTAAAAAGCTAATATTATTAGTTTTTCAAAAGCGTTAAACGTTATTTGAAATGTTAGTTCAAATATTAGGCTATTGAACACTAAAAATTGATTGATTAGTGTATTGACTTGATCAAAACAGAACGCTACTTGAAATGCTATTGTCCAACATGACCTCGATTTGAATTTAGATACACTAATGTCCAAATTGTCCCGAAAATCACAACTTAAAAATGTCTTATGAATTACATGTAAGACTAGTTTGCTTACATTATGTGTAAATTTTTTGTTTTAAATATTGATAATCTTTTTTAAATTAACTAGGATCAAAGTATCTGAGATATAATTCTTCGTTTCCAAAGCCAAACAAGTATGTAATTAAGATCCGTTTAATTGGATTTCATCTTATTATCCAAAGTTCTTCAAATAACAATATAAATTTGGACGTCCACACACATATATATTTAAAACATTTTACTTTACTCGAATTCACTTTATTTTCCGTGATTCCATATCATAATGCATAACTGTTCTCACTTTCTTTATTGAAATGGACATCATGACAATAGTTTTTAATATTTTAGTGATTCAGTACTTTGCATGTCATTTACTTCAAATTTGCCCTTTATTGTTGCCCCTCCTACTTTGCGATAGTTCATGTGTTTTGTAATGTTTTAGATGTGTCACTTTTGCCCAAGATCAAGGCACTAATTTATTTTCTAAAAATTATTAAGTACCAAGAAACAAAATCATGTATATTATGCTTTGTATTTCCACTAATTGTAACAAATTTGATAAAAGTAAACTACATACATTTTACAAGTGTGCTCTAAGATTATATATTTATTTCTTTTCTTTTAGAAAATTGGATCAAAGTAATGCATATACAATATAGTAATTAGTAACCTATATTGAGGTATTCAAAATTCATTACTAGAGGCAATAGCCTTATTGATTAAAGCACTTCAAGAAAAAAGAGGAATTCTTTGATAGATTCAAACAATTGATTGAGTAATATTATAAAATATTTATTAATGCTCTCTTAGTCCTTAGAGCACTTCCAGAGTTCCAGTGGAAGGCTCACGGGCCAAGCTGGAGAAGAGAGAAAGATCGTGAGGCGGGGAGAACTCTGTAGTAGATGCCTCGCGGCTCATGTCTCGCAGGAGGCTTGGGGCCATGAGCCAGCTCGCTGGGAAAAAAAAAACCTTTTTCTTAGTTTTTTATTTTTTTAAAATATTTTAAATTAATTTATCTTTTCTGTTTTTTTATTCTAAAAATAAAGTTTGTGTTATAAAATAGGTTTATAGGTATTATTTTATTTAATAAACCAAAATAATGTACCTTTCATTTAAAAAAGAAAGAATTATGAATTAAAAAATTAACTCACAAACTAATATAGTAAAAATAAACCTAATATAGTAAAAATAAACCTTCACTCATAAATTAAAAAAAATTCACCATTAAAAATGCTCTTAAATGTTTAACCTTTCCAACATTTCCACCCCACTAGCCCTTCCTCATAGTAGCCCTCCGGGATCTCTAACCCCTATCCGCCTATTCCCCCCCCCCCCCCCAAAAAAAAGGTTCGTGCATATCTTCAACAGTTCAAGACTTAGGCCAACGGATTAAAATATTCAACATTTCCAATTTGTTCTTCACTAGTTTTTTTGGTTAATCAATCTAGGGTTTTCATCTCCGTGCTCATTCGATCGCCGACAATCAACAGAAACGGAGCAACTATGAAGCTGAGGGTCAGGTCTTTAGAATCGAAGGAGACGCACAGAATCGAAGTCCCAAATTCATGTAATCTTCAGCAGTTGAAGGAAGCTATTACTCGCGTAGTTTCTCCATCTTCGTCTTCTTCATCGTCCGCCATGGATGGAACCTTGCTTTTGTCACTTAACAGGAAAGACGAGCTTTGTGGGTCTTCACCTGATGAATCCCTTCAATCTCTGGGCATCACTTCAGGTGATCTCATCTATTATTCTGGCAATCCCTTTGCGTTTTCTTCCCAAAACCCTAATTTATCGACTACCCAGAGTAACCCTAATTACCAAAATCAAGTAATCGTCGATACCCAGAAGCCTGAATCCTCGAATTCGGTTGAATTGATTGATGCAAGTGATCAAAATCGAGAATTGATGGGTGCCCAAAAGGAGTGTTCCTCAAAATTGAGTGACCCTAATGAAAAAGCTGACAATTTGGTCGATCTTAAGAAGGAAGAGCCTGTAGAAGTTGCTCAATCGATTGAAAAAACTGAGGGAAGTGAGGATATGGAGATCGATGATGGCTCTGTGCTCGAGGCAAATAGTAAATTTTCTGTGCCGAGTTTTCTGAAGAAGGTATTTGTGAAGGAGGTTGGAGATGCTGCCAACGGTGGCGATCATAAGCTCCTGGTTATTGCTGTGCATGCTGTTCTGTTAGAATCTGGTTTTGTGGCTTATGATCCAGTTTCAGGCATGAGATTTGTTGGCTTTCATCTTCATGACGAGTGGCCTAAATCGGCTTTCGGTTTATCTTTACATTACACTCTCCCTGAGCTTGCCTCCTCTGAAGTGGTTGAAACCGTTGTCCTGAAGTTTCAAACCCTGGGAAGGTTTTTAAATATATATGGTTCTGTACCTAAGAAAGGATTTGGAGCGCATCGGGTGTGCTTGGATGAATCTCGGTTTGCTCCAGCTTTGAGTTTCATCTTGAAGCATAGAGATCACCCTGATTCTGGGAAGCTATACCCCAATAGAGAAATTTTTGAGTTTTGGAAGATTGTAAAAGACGGGCTATCATATCCCCTCTTAATAGACCTCTGTGAAAAGTTGGGCTTAATTCTGCCCCCTTGCTTCATGCGCCTTCCAATCGAGCTCAAACTTAAGATTCTGGAGGCACTTCCTGCAACAGATATAGCCAGAGTGTCGTGTGTTTCTTCAGAACTGCATTTTATCGCTTCAAACAACGAGTTATGGAGGTTGAAGTATGAAGAAGAGTTTGGGATAGCTGCAGATCCCCAAAGAGAGTGTCAATGGAAGGCAAAGTTTTCTTCTGCTTGGGAGATCAGGAAGAAGAGAAAGAGGATATGCATGCCATACCCTTGGAGAGAGCCTCTCCACTTCAGGCCTTTGTTTCCAGGACGGAGGGATCCCAATTTCCCTGGAAGTCCTTTTCTAATTGGGGGAGATTATGATCGCTTGCCATCTTTTGGGTTTCCTCAACGTCATGGACCGAGAATCTTCAGGTGGAATTGTGATCTTGGCCGGTTTGGTCCTTAAGCCTAAGTGGGGTGCCTGTTCTTGCTGGTTAGGCTGAGATTGTGGACAGTGTGAATATTTTGCAATATCCTAGTGGTTATTTTGCTCATATTATCTCATCAGAAATCTTGCTAGTGAAGGAATCAAAGGGTTGGTGTGTAATTTATGTATAATCTGGAGTTCTGGACTGACATGTAAATTCTGACCTTTATATGTCTCTTTGAGTTTTTGTTCTGTGAAATTATGTTGTTAGTTTACGCTGTTTTATTGAATGCACAATCTGTTGCTTATATACATCTTTGTTCACTGTTTTACCTCAAGTTTCTTTCAATAATCGACAATTTGAAACTATAGAATTTCTGTCTGGGCTTATTGGATTCCGTTTACGTCTTGCTTTGTGTGGGATGAACGAATTTGCAACTTGGGAACTGCCAGAGTCTCAAATAGTTCTGGTTGCTTGCTTCAAGTCGAGTGATTTGCACATATGGTAGTGCTTTTCCATGATCCAAGACGTGTGGTTTAGAGTTTGGCCGAGGGAAGAAACTGTGCTCACGAAAATTCAGAATGTCGACCGAACATCAAAATCGTGACTGTAATTTTCCATATAACATGTCAACTTTTTCGACATCATAAAACTAGAATGTGATACCTGGCATGATTGCAAGTTGGGATATTAGATTTGCTGTTGTGAGCGGTGATGACAATGTTGAAATCAAAGCTTTGCTGCTGTGATCCCTTGTAGATGTTCAGTTTGTACTTTTCTAAAGATAAGGGGGGTTTCTTTTGGGGGGGCTGGGGGGGTGAAGGAAAAAGGATAAATAGACGACTGTCATTGACAACGTTGATAATATCGTGATGGCTTAATCTAACTCTTCAGGGAGAGAAGCGCATTTTCAGATAGGTCATTCAATTTGATTTCAGATTGGGTTGTGTTCAAGCCAAGCACATTCAGTTCAATTTCAATTTCGAGTTGGGCAATTTTCGATCCGTGTTAACTTCAGGTCACTCAATTCTTGGACAAATAAAGTTGTCTTGCGAAGAAGAGTAAGTCTAAAAAAAGAAAATGCTCGGGTTTAGGTGCTTATGTTTGATTCAACTTCAATTCCTCATCCACTTTAAGTCCATTTTTTTAGACATTAGGTCAAATCATATATGACTTTAAGTAGTTTCGAATTTCGGATCAGTCTATTGTACAACTGTATCTATTAGATTTGTGTGTATCCTAAAAGAGAAAATGTTTATTTTGATCCTTGTCTAGAATGAGCCCATAACGTCGTTACAAGACAAAAGCCCACCATTCGCACAAGCCCAAACACCCCTTAAGGGCAAACCCTGCTCTGCTCTCATTCTCTCTCCTCTTCCTCATAAAACCCTAATTTCTCGCTCCCCATCTCCCATTTTCCACCGTACCCACAAACTCAACCCCATTCCCTCCCCCCTTACTCCACCCTAAGGCCGCCGACATGGGTAGAGTGATCAGAGCTCAGCGTAAGGGAGCAGGGTCTGTCTTCAAGTCCCACACCCACCGCCGCAAGGGTGCGGCCAAGCTTCGAACCCTAGACTTCGGTGAACGCAATGGGTACTTGAAGGGTGTTATCACCGAGATTATCCACGACCCAGGTCGTGGGGCCCCACTTGCTCGCGTCACCTTCCGTCACCCCTTCCGGTACAAGCACCAGAAGGAGCTCTTCGTTGCTGCTGAGGGTATGTACACTGGGCAATTCGTCTTCTGTGGTAAGAAGGCTAATCTCATGGTGGGCAATGTTCTTCCCCTTAGATCCATCCCTGAAGGAGCTGTGGTTTGTAATGTTGAGCACCATGTTGGTGATCGTGGTGTTTTTGCAAGAGCTTCTGGGGATTATGCTATTGTCATCAGTCACAACCCTGATAATGATACTACTAGGTACGGTTTTGACTCTGTTTGAAGATATTGGTTTCGATGATGTTTTTGTGTTGGGGTTTAAGAAGATGTTTTGTGAATTGTTTTGTGGTAATTGATTGGCTTGTGGCGTATGACTATATTACATTCTTTATTTTTTGATTTCTTGTTGTAAGATTTGAGGCTATGTCATCAGTCACAACCCTGATAATGATACTACTAGGTATGGTTTTAATTCCAGCTGGTAACTGTTGGGTTTGGTTTAGAAGGATGTTTTGTGAAGTGGTTTTGGTTTGTTTTGAGGTTATTGATGAGTTTGTGGTATATATGCCTCTATTAAGTTCCTTTTTTTAACTGGAGTGTTTTGTAAGATTCGAGGACGATGTGCTTTTGCTTGGGCAGTTGGTAATTCTATGATGTATTTGTTTCTTGTTTTGGGGCGTTTTGGGCTATTTTTTAGGTTCTGGCCCTTCTGAGAATATTTGGTATATGATTGTGATTGGAATTGTTTCTGTGATTAATGTTTTTTGCGAGTTGAAAAGCTTTGAACTGGTTGGTCTGTATCGTGTTCTTTTTTGTGTTTATCGCTAAATGGTGAAATGGTCTCTGTTTTGTTGATGGAGCGCATTGATGACAATGATTCAGTAGTGTTAGGTCGATTGCTATATTAATGTGTTGTATAGTAGAAATGAGCCTCTTTTATCTTGTATCTGGGTATTTCTCTGTTTTTAGTTTCACGATGAAGGGTTTTGTTTAGTATTTGTTCTTTAACCTCAGCCTTTCCAGCAGAAGGGTGTTATCATCAAATAGATGCATCATTTATGTAATGACTGTTCATCTTAGGTTTGAAGTGTAATAAGAAGTGAGCAAATTAAATTGGTAATTGTTCATTTGACGTTTATGTAACAATGTGATGTGGCCGAGTAACTGCATCACTTATTAACCGGGCCTATGTTTCATTTCACTGAGCTTTGAAAACCCCCTGCATACCCTGATGTATTGGTCTGAAGATAAGTCTCCCCTATATCAATTTTCTGTTCTGGACTCTGACTTTCTAAATATGTTGCTACCTCTAGGTTCCTTTGGTTTTGGTTTGATTTTGTTGTTCTACCAATGTTTTATATAGTTGATAACATTCTTATCGAATTGATCTTGGGTGCATACAGGTATTATTGATAGCCTTGTAGAGTTAGTAATACTGTAGCACGTTATTTAATCTGTGATTCTCTGTTGTTTGGGTCGGTCACTTATGTTAAATGTGGATTTTTAATGTATCGATGGGCAATGGTATGAAATGGACATCAAGGCTGTGTTGTTGCCAAGAGGTGAACCTTTATCGTATGACTAACGCAATACTGTCTGTGGCCTTTTTGCAGGATCAAGCTGCCATCTGGTTCCAAGAAGGTTGTCCCGAGTGGATGCCGTGCTATGATCGGTCAGGTTGCCGGGGGAGGTCGTACTGAGAAGCCCCTTCTCAAGGCTGGAAACGCATACCACAAGTACCGTGTGAAGAGGAACTGTTGGCCCAAGGTTCGTGGTGTTGCTATGAACCCCGTTGAGCATCCTCATGGTGGTGGTAACCACCAGCACATTGGTCACGCCAGTACCGTCCGCAGGGATGCTCCACCAGGGCAGAAGGTTGGTCTCATTGCCGCCAGGAGGACCGGTCGTCTTCGTGGACAAGCTGCCGCTACTGCTGCCAAGTCCGACAAGGCTTAAGACGCTCAGCCATTTGTTTGCCATTTGTTATGTCACCTTTAACGTTTGTCTGCTTTGGGTTAAAGATTATCTATTTGGGAGACTTTGCTCTGAGAGTATACCAAGTTTTGTCTGGATATTTAGAATCTCTTTTTGCCATTCACAAGTTTCACGGTGCTAGTGCCGTTTTTAGCTCAATGTTTCTTTGATCTATTCTTTTCTCCCTCATGCTTTCGATCAGTTGGAAGTGCTATGCTATGTTGTACTACCTTTACGGCAGAAGCTCCCTTGTAGTGAAGTGAACTTCTGTTGGTAAAATAGACCAATAATCTGAAGCTGTCAGTACTCTGCTTTCTCTACATCATGAGAACTGAAAGCAAATGGGAAAAGAGGTTGGTTGTTCTGAATGGCAATTCTTGTATGATGTATCATGGCTCTGCTTTGCCCTGCTTCGCAAGGCGACCTAGGCACTAGGCAGCCACGTCATACGTTACTTGATGCCTTAGACTGCTGTACTCTGTTATCTACGAGCACAATAATTTGCTGGCTGTTGGAGATACATTTTGTGAACTGGTTTGAGATCTGGACAGTTTGGGTTATGGCTGTTTATGGGAGTTTCTCATTTCCTCATCCTTGGAAGTTGGGGGCTGCTCCTTTTGTCCTTTATTTTTCCCTCTCGGAGAAGTTTCCAGTCCTTTGTTCGAGTTGTCTCGCTTATATTGTGGCTTTACGAGGTCCCGTGGAATTGCAGTGAAAACCGCGGCAACTACTCCCCCTGTGCATCTTCGGTTTCTATCTTTTCTTAGTGTAGGCTTTCGAAGTACCCGAAGAAATGGTGTCCAATTTCAGCTTTGAACGAGGACAACCTAACAAAATGCCTCACTAAACCATACCATGTTTCTTTTTGTGATGAGGTAGGATTAAAAACTTCTAACTCTCGAAAATATTAGTTTATGTACAGACTTATTGCGATTCCGTCAATTATCAATGAGAGATCACATATAGAGTTATAGACTGGACCTCCTCCCCTCAAACACCATGCCATACACCGGACCCTTATCATCATATACGGAAATACAGTAGTGTCATTCTGCAACCATTCAGAGAAACAGCGTTAACATTCTGTTAGTGTACAGAAGTCGGATGCCTTGACTTTCAGAGGGCATGATAACCTTTTGAAGAACTCCTGATCCTAGAACTGATCACAAAGCAATCACAATACACAAGATCACTGCTGATTGTGAAAACAAAATTTCAGGCATCAGGAAATAGAATCATCCTCTGTATAATTGCACTTTCATATTTCTTTTTCTGAGTTTGGCATCTTACAAAACAATAAGAAAATATGAACTAGATATATACTTGTTGATTTACAAAAGAACCCCCCGAAATGCCAGCACCACGAAGTGAATAATCATGATTTGGGTCCTAAAGATGCCAGCGCTTCATATATGCTTACACCCAGTTCAATTGATTGGGGCTGTTTACTGACCGATTCTTTCATCTTGTAGAAGTACAGACGGATCGACATACTGAGGGGGTACAACTGGCATTTCGCTTGCATCATGGATGAATGACGGCCCAAAGTACTGCAATGGGGATAAGTCAGCCAATTGCAGAGGAAAGTTTACTCCATGTGACCAGACAGACAGAAGCTACTCCCCCCCACAGACGTAGACGAGTAATCTTTGAAGAACAGCATAGGTAAACTAAGGACAGCATAAGTATTTAACACGGATCAAACGTAGATCGATGGTGAAGAGGCTGCGAACGCAAAAAAAGTCATACATTTCTGATTATACAATTAGCCTGATTTGTTCAGAGCCTTAATATAGCACCTACAGATGGGCTAAATCCATAACATTCCAATCTAACACCCCCCTCCTTTCTCTCTCCTTTCCCGTCAATTCCAAAGAAGATATCAAAAAAGGGGGCTTATGTACAATAAAACTGAGAATAATGGGCAGGAAAGCAAACAAGTCAGTAACAATTTCATCTGAAGTTTCTAGGCCAATAAGATGAAAATGGGATCATGTTAAGAGAGCTGTTGATGCACACAAAACAAAGGGAATCTATCCTCATGAACAGATCACCTATTAGTCCGAGTCCAGAAGTCTCAGTTGAGGCCGGTACAACAATAAAACCCCAGGTTGTTAGACATATTCAAAAACACTAGATCTTATACTTATCAGATGAATATGGTAGAATTAAATGTCCAACCTATTGATAGAAGCGACAACATATCTATAAAAGCTATGACGCTCCAAAGATATTTCAGTCAAGTTACTCAAAAGTCCGCCGGGGGGGGGGGGACGCGTGGGAGGAGAAAACATAGGAGCAAGAAACAGCAAATATAAAACAAATAATGATGAATAAACCATACTAGTTAACCCTTCCTAATACCAACACTTTATACTCCACTTTCCAAGATCTGCTATGAGAGTATGAGACTTTATACTCCACTTTCCAAGATCTGCTGTAAGAGTATTAGACTGCAGAAACTCCATATAATCTCTCCTCTTGCTAGGACCAGGGAGGCCAAGATTTATGCAGCCTTACCCAGGTTAGTGAAGAACAGAGATAGATTCAATTCTAAGAAAACAGTGTAAACAAATTTCAGAATCTAGAAAATTGATTAAGAGACACAGTAGTACTTATACCACTGAAGTACTACATCCTCATCTCATTTTCATTTTTGTTTTTATGGTAGTTTTCATTTAAAACCACAGGAATTCTGGGTAAAACATGCCTATTGACTCTATTCAACTAGCGTTCCCTCTTTAAAATGTGAAGGTGGAATAGAACATGGGTCACTAGCAATAACCCTCAGAAACTTTGCAAAATGTGTTAGCTGACACAAATCATTGCAGTATTCTTATTTTTTTGTTAAATGAATGAAGAATATTTCAATCGAGATATAAGAAATAGTTGGCATGAAACATACATGATTTTCAGAAAACAGGACCAGCCAGAAAAGAAAAGAAAAGAGGTTCCTTCAACAACACTTAGAAAAGGCCATGGTAAGGAAGCTGTGCGTTTACAAGTTTCCACAACATTTTCAGCATACATTAAAAGGTGGACAGAGAGGTATTTTGAGGGTTTATAACTCTTTATCTTGATTCCCATGTATCAAAGAAATAAATGCCACAGCAAGAGAATGATAGGAAAAAGAACACGAGGCTTACCAGATATAGAGCAGCAAAAGAGGCAATCGTTATGAGAATCAGAGGCCAAAACGCCAGGAAGAATGTTCCACCAAGCGTCACTAAAAGCTTAGCACGTGGTATCAGCCCCTGAAATTTGCAACAGCATAGAAGTCATAAATCATAAGTAACAATACTTTTAGCTTTCCATGTACAATAAATCAAATCCCCTTGGGTCAAAAACGTTAAATAGACTCAAGTTGATTTGATATTTTGTAAGTAACCTCCAAATGCCAAAATGGATGTTCCTAGTCAAACTCTCATAGAAACCGTCACAGTACACATCTTCACAAAACAAGCCATAGCATAGATATTTCAAAGGGTCCCCCCCCCCCCCCAAAAAAAAGCTAGACTTCCATATCTGCCAGAGTTTCAAGAAAATGCAAGTACGTGTTTTTGGGTTACAAACATACTGCAAGGCAAGTTGCACTAATAAAAGTAGACTACAGACACACACATTAAAAGACATGCATCACATGGATCACGACAACACACGCACAGAAATCATTGCATATACAAATGCATGAACAGCAAAGCAGCATGTGCACCAGACACTATATTGTTTATGCTTAGCGAATCCTATATTAAACAATGCACAAGACAGCAATTTTATGACACTAGGAAGGTTGGATACTTCTAAGCACTTATTTTGGATGATGTTCCCAATTAATTAGCAACAATTTGTGGGAAAATGACAAAACTATCTTCACATATGTAGGCCTCTTGGAATGGCTCTCTCTGCCTGCAGCCATTTTGATCTTTGCAGAGCCCGCTAAAGTAGGACCCACATGGGCGTAGTGGTGGTGTTGTCTTCGTCACATATCATTCTCACATATGCATCGGAAAATTAACAGAATAGGTGGACAGCAGATAACAACATTAACAACAAAAAGAGCCGGGCAAATTTGAACTACTGGCAAATCAGAAGAGTTCCAATCTACATACATAGTTCTTTGACAATGCCCTGCTAATCGCTTTTCTAATATTTGAGTAGGTATCTTAGTCATGATTCTCACCCTTATATTCCAAGTTCTCTAGCCACAGTGCTCTAAACTTTGAATCCATAAAGATAACTAGAACAATGTCGTTCATTCATATCTTTAATACTTCCAAAGAAGGACTCAATCAAAAACATGAACACACTCCATTTCCCAGCAAGCCAGCTAAGCAGCCCTCAATCAAAACCAAGAATAAACCATGTTTTGTTTATTGAGCTTTGCCCACGTTATGGTTTTTAACATGGAGCATCCAAGCATCATGTCATCTCCAAGTGTCAACTAAAAAAGGAGTGCTTCAATATGCACCGCGTGTCCAGATAAAAGCATGTCAAATGACTTTCCTAGGGAGTTGACACTTCCAACTATGCCATTCGACGCTTAGTGCCGGCACCTTGCTCTTTGAAGGTTTGAATACATTACATAAATGCAGCAAAGGTTGAAGTTTGCTTGTATAGCTAGATAAGATAATATAATCCATAAGTTCATTCATTCATTTTTGATAAAATGGAAATGTGATCTTTCCCCTGATCACAAGGGAGCTTATGCGACGTCAACTCACAACATCAGGGTGGAGATATTGCCAAATAGGAGTTTACGGCCATTAGTAGTTTCCACTTCCCTTGTCAGCGTTTGTAGCTAACAAAATCGTCCAGTGCCTCCCTTGATAAAATTGCCAGGGTCACTCTTGTAGAATTCTTGAGGTGTGATGTTCATTGAAACAGATATCCATTCAATCATTCAACAAAGAACCAGAATCAGAAATGCAAAAATTAAGCAGGATATGTCATCCTATATACCAAGTTGAATTTAAGACCAACATGGGTCTGGACCTGGTGGTTGATTGCAAGCATTGCCAGTAAAAGCAAAATGGAGATTACACAAAGGTTCCTAAATCTATGGGCTAATATTTGCGAATGTCTTTGACATTTAGACCATGATAAAATTGGATTACTCAAAGCACAGTTCCAGAGTCTAGACAACCATAAGTCAGCAGTATGTTTCACCAGCTGAATCCATATTCCATAAACGCTGCAAACTGATGGATGGGATTCCACTCACACCTTAGTTAATGCCTGATGAACTGTATTTCCAAAACCTTACAGCACTACCCAAGAATCGTCCCAGAAAGCCGCCAACAAGGTCACCACGCATCTGCTACCATAGCAGGCAGAAATCTTACTCCAACTTTCATTCAGCAAGAAAAATTATTCCGCACGAATAATCACTAAAGTATCAAATAGAGACTAAATCAATCACATGTGAGCCCAAGATATATTGCTCCATCTTTTACTTTGGATTTACAGATCTCTCTATAGATTTATATTTCAGTTTATCATTAATTCATCACTAAACATTCGCTCCATAAATGCAAGACCAAGTTGTCTGCCTCGTCACTCAACTATCATTGCATTTCCAAGTGGGCAAGCAGCAACCGTTGAACTGAATTATTGTAACATTAGGTTATATCCACACTTTCCTTACCAGACATATTTACGATAATTAAGGTTTACCATGAAAATATTTAGCTAAGTACCGAAAAGGAAAGTCAACAATTGAATTTGAGTAAACAAAATCATCAGAAACTAGAACATGGTCAACCTCAAGGCCTTCACTGTTCAATGCCATGGATTGCTCCCTCTGATTTGTGAGGCTTCTATCAATTCCTGTGGCAACAGTGTTTCTTTTCGAAGATCTATCGCCTCCCTGTTCTTTTGTCTCTTCATCAATTGCACTCCTATTGGTCTCTTCAAGCAATGATGTGGGTGGAATACCTCGTCTTCTTAGTTCCTTCATGAACAAGGACTCGGGAGGTTCTTCACCTACAAAGGATAAGTAGGCCAACATAAACACAACATGCTAGGCCCTATTATATATCTCTCAGCTTCATGCAAGTTGATAGGTGCTATAAAGGACAGCTAAGTTTACAATGCTTAACACATGTGAAGGTTGCACAAGAAGTCAATGAACCCTGTCCTGGATATGGAAATCAAGTGTCAATGGAATCCTAATGTTGGGCTCTTCACACTATCATTAGGGTGGAAAGGAGCCTAGTAGTTCCAGCTACTGTTTCCAAAAAGAGAATAAATGATACATGGAAAAATAAAACACACAAGCACAAGTTATGTTCAATAACCTTAGAAAGCTTCACTCTAATACCAACAGACAACTCAAAAACACAGTATTACAGAAAATTGCAGTTACTCGTCAGCTGGAAATTACATTTCACCATTGAAATGTATTCTACTCAAAATACCTCACCAGCTAAGAGACTGCCATCTTGCGATGATTTAGCACACATTAACCCATGACAGAAACAAGAAACACTCTCAGATGCCAACCACCTCCTAGAAAACTATAGTATGGTTGTTAAAACATCTTCAATTGTGAGTCTTCACAGCCGGTTTCAGTTTATACATCAAATGAAATTTAAAAATAAACATATTCAGTAATATGCAAAATGATATATTAGCAAAATCATTTCTCAGTCTTGATTAATGGAAGTGCATCAATCCCATCCGCCTAAAGAGAATTCAATTGACATCGTCACACAAAGATGGTCTAGATAATCAAACAAGGATATCGAAGCCTCACAACCTTATCCAGAAGTCTGTTGGACTTTTTTGGGGGGGGGGGGGGGGTTGCAGCTTACCTTACCCCAAAAGGCCAAAAAATAAGTCAAATTCTAATAGTTGCTGAGAAGAAACATGCCCTGTGTTAGTTATAGTATTAATTCCTATGATTTTTAAAACCCCATGTGGGACATAAAACAACAAACTATTACCATCTTTCATAATTGGAGTACAAACATGAAGCAAATGAGAGGCTTAAGGTAGTGTAGTTCTATCAATTATGTGAAGAAATACTTGCTTTGCACTTCATCTATTCCCCTAGTTCCACCTCTAGGTCCTCTATTATGAGCGTCAGCATCAATGCGGAACCAGCAAAATACTTTCACACTTGACCTTCTTTCTGATCTCTGCTCGTGTTACAGCACTCCCACGTTCTCCATTCAAATACAAAAGTACAGCAGAAGTTATAGTCAAAGCGGCACATATGGCATGTGCGAAGTTACTGTTTCGTCCAAAGGAACCCAGCCCAACTAAACCCAATAATTCATCAATCTCTGTTAACTGCTAGTTTTTAGCATCATTACAACAATTTCCAAACTCAGACATTAAACACTTGAATTTTATTGTTTTTCTAAAAAATCACAACTTTCGACATTTACTCAAACTCTCTCAACGCAGGACAAACATAAATCAGACCCACAAAATATTTTATAACAATAAGCTCAAATTTAACAATCAAACTCCGGTGAACATCCCAAAGGGGGGGGGGGGAGAAAGAAGCGAATAAAGCCAACGAATTTACCATTATTTTGGGAACTGCCATTCTGAAATTCACAAGAAATCCAATGAGTCTTCCACACACTACTCCTCCGTCGCCCTGGCAACTTGACAAACCCTTTTACGTGTGATTTTGAACCCAAATTCGACATCGAAAAGCATTTCGAATCCCTCAATTTAGACCTCGGAAAAGCACAAAGCCCAGAATTCATCATCCGAAGCGACGCCATTCTTCCACAACCCAGCTCTTTCTGCCTACTTCTTGAGAAACAATCAAATGGGCAAACAAAAAAGCGATCAAAATCAGTAGGAAAGCAAATGGGCAAAGAGTTTCATGGCTTAAGAATAACGGGCTCGTGAGTTTGGGTGCAAGCGAAGGCAAACAGCGATGACTTTGAGGAGGAGAGAGAAAAACAGAGACTGGAAAGCGGCGGGAGGTGGCGTAGGCTAGCGGGGGAGGGGAAAAGGGACTAGAATGCGCGAGGGTGGTTGCATGAGGAGAGAAACGGGACGGCTTGCGTGTTCGGCGCGGATGGTCAGAAGGTGCGGCTACGTAGCTCTGGAATTTTGTGGCCACAGAGTTGTAGTGAAAAATATGTGATGTGCGTGTTGGTTGGATTTGTGGAGAGTAGTGCAGAGATTGAACAACGTTGGGAGTTGGTGGGACACTAGCCTAGATTGGATCGTATTGGATCAAATTGAGGCCTAATGTGGTGAATTGTTGAATTAGGTTGATTGGATTATTTGATTAGTTTTTGAAAATTCCAGGCCTGTTTTTTTCTTGGGTAAATTGAGATGGACGAAAGGATGAAGTGAATTGAAGTAGGTTGAGCTGAGTTGAAATAGGTTGAAGTAAGTTAAATTTTTTTTATGTGATGAATTAAATTTGATTAAAATAATAAAAGTGAATTGAAGCAGATTAAAGTATGTTGAAATTGATATTTTAAAATTTACCAACAAAAAAAACCCGGCCGAAAGCAAAATCTATTGTATATCAACCAAAACTCCTCGCAAATAGCGGGTAGATATATCCTGGGAGTATTCGAGGGTGAGACTACCTTCTGGAATATGTGTTTCACCAGTCGAAACTATTCAATGACTGCCTAGTTGGACTTTATGCTACCACGTATACTTGTGTTGCAACACTTTCTCAAGGCAGCAATGACCCAAATCAACAAGGTTTGACCTTCCCTCCAATATTTCTGGCACGAAACATTCAAAAAATAGGTAAGAATGTCTTACTGTTCTTGACAGATGCCACATACATGTCCATATGGGATGCGAATTTAGCCGATCTCTCGCACACAAGAAGCCTATTTTGAACAAGTCACCAAAATTTATGCTATATTTTGGATTACACTTTTGTTGCATACTAAGGCCCTATTTTTTTTATGGGTAAATTTAAATTTACCAGTCTCAAACAACTTCAACCCATTTTATGAATTTCAATAAAAAATAATAACTTTAACCAATTTACCACTATTTTAACCAAATTCTGTCCATCATATAAAAAAATTAATCCAATTCAACCAATTTCAACTCATTTCAATCCACTTCGGGCATGTTCTTTTCATTGATAAATTGGGGTTGGTAAAAGGTTGAAGTTGATATATTTTTGAAAGTTGGTTACAATAGTGAGAATAAAATTTTGAAGGAGGTAGGTTGAAGTTGGTTAAAGTGGATTGAAGTTGGTATTTTTTATTGGAGTGGGTTGAAGTTGGTAAATTGAAAAAGACTAACGAAAAGGATAGGTTCTTCAACAAACTTCAATCAACTTCAACCCATTTAAAAAAAAAATATCCGCTTCAACAACTTCAATCCACTTTTACCAATCTCAATCAATTTTATCCATTTATCAACTCATATTTTTCAACAAAAATAACAGACTATAATATATTCCATTACTATAAGTTAGCTTCCTCACAAAGCCATTTATATGCGTTGCGGTTTTGAAACTCTCATAGTTGGTCTCTCTCTCTCTTTATATATATATATATATATATATATATATATATTGCTTGGGTGTATCCATTAGCTTACCCATTCCCCCGGCTCCAAAAGACAAGCACACATCAGCACTAATTTCGGTAATCCAAGAGACTGACATTCTTTAAATGATGTTCATGAAACTGTTTCACTCAACGGTTATCCTTTTCCATGCATACATCCCATGGATATTTTGCTATGAGTGCTCAATTCCACACTCTGAAATTCTATGTCGCTAACCTACCAACTAACTTTGGAAGGTAAACATACACAAAAATTATATTATATAATTTTTTAATAATTTAACAACTTCTTATATGAGTTACATATATTCTTATAACTTCTTACAATTATTTATAACTTTTTACAACTCTTTACATTTTTTTTACAACTTTTTACATCTTTTTACATTTTTTTTACAGTTCTTTTATCTCTTTACATTTTTTTAATTGCAGTTTCTCACATTTTCTTACAGTTTACAGTTGTATCTTATCGCGAAAAAAAAACAAACCCTAAATATTTTGATGGCAAGTTTCCCACCATAGATCCTAATAATATGATGATTTCATTCAGTTCATAAGATTTCTAATTTAGCTATGTTAACAACAATGAACAAGAAATGATTATTAATTAGTAACCCATGTCAATACGACAAATTATTATGTACACCCGGCAGCACGTGCTTCCATATCTATTTTATACATATATATTTTTGGAGTGTATTTGTCATATATTTTATATTTTAATATATAATTATTTATGTATTATATAGGAGTACATACACTCAAATTTATGATATAAGTTTTGTGTCAATATTAGTATTTTATATAGCAGTATTAACTAATATCATTATGTGGTCAATGAGCTTTGACATTTTATTTTGAAAAAGTAAGAAACAATAAGCTCTTCTAATAAAGCAACAGTTCGAATTAAAAAAAAACTGAATATAATAAATTCTCATTAATAAAAGATATTGAAATATGTATTTACTATCTAGCCGTATGATGAATCACGCATTCATGCGTGATGCGCACGTTGTGCGACTGGGGTCAGTTTCCACGAGTTGAAGCTATCCAATCTAATTTGATATCCCAGATGCTGAATTTCCAGAAAGATACATCTTCATATAGAGCTTGATAATAGATTAGGTTGAATTTAGTTGTATTTGTGTCAAATTTAAATGGGTTGAAAATTTTTCATCCTAAATCTAACTTGTTTATTAAATGAGTTCAAAAACCTTGACCTGTACTGATTTAATTTTTAAATGGGTTGACTCACTTAACCTGTTTAAATAAAAAATTATATTCTTACTTATCTAATAAAAAGTAAATGGATAAATGACAAATGAAAATATTAGTTGACTTATTTAACCCATTTAATTAAACGGGTTAGATAGGTACTTTTTCATGTTGAGAATCTCGACCTGAATCTAACCTATTTAGTTAAACGGGTTGAACGTGTCAACTTTTTTAATTAAACGGGTTAAAAATTCATACCGTAACTCATTTTAACTTCGTATCAATTTCGAATCGATAATTATATGGAGTCAGTTTTTCCGGCTCTATCTTTAGATGCATATTGATGATGAGAAAAACATGAGCAACGCCGTAACGGCTGAGAATGGGAAAAGTTCAACCTTTTTGGACAAAATGGAACATTCCATTGCTTCTGCTGAATTGGTACTTCAATTCTATACCGATCCCTCCTGTCTGTCTCACTCTCTCTCCTACTCAATCTCTCTCCTTACTTGGAATATTCGCCTCTTTTTCTCATTCCTTCCTTTAACTACCGAACTTGCGCTACTTCTATCCTACCTGTGCATATACATGCCCAGCTATCTTCTACCTAGCATACATAGCACAATTGCACTCAGAGCGAGAGAGAGAGAGAGAGTGATTAGGAGCAAAAGGTTGAGGATTGAAGGGTTTGATAAAGATTTTGGAGGATTCAATAATTCAATTCTGGTTAAAATTGAGTTGGAAGTTCTGGGTTTGTTGCAAACTTCGATCTTTGTTTACCCATTTCCGTCTTTGATCGAGCAATTTCCAGTTGGGTGGAAATCCCAAATTTTTGGGGATTCATTGGATGCTTGGAGTTTATTTGGGGTGCTGGGAATGAGGTTAGACGGGGAAAAAATAAAGGAAATTGATGATGAGGGGGTGATAGAAACTGAGAAAGAAATGAATTCAGTTTTCAATTCGGATTCTCTGTCCTCCACTCTAGGGTTTTCTCAGCAAGTTGTTGTTGGTTATGCTTTGACTACTAAGAAGAAGCACAGCTTTTTGCAGCCCAAGCTTGAATCAATAGCTCGGTACATATATACTTATGTGCATTACGTATTTTCTCAATTGTTGATGTTCAGTTTTTTCAAATATGATTCTCTTTGAGATTGTGTTAGTGGTATTATAGTCTGCAATGATGAGATCCGTGTTAAACTGATAGGCTAAATATTGCAAAATTGGACTGCCCTTTTGCAAATTGAACTAGAATCTGGAATGTCAATGTGCATTGGTCTTCCTATAGCCGTGAATATTCCATAGCATATATGCCTTTTCCCGAATTCATTGTCAATGGCGGCGTCGAAGTCAATAGTTTGATGACTTTTGAAGTTCCCTGTTTAGAGTATGTGGTACCTAAATTACCTAACGTTGTCCACAACGGACTGTTTTGATATTTACCAATTTGCCTTTTGAAAGCATAATTGTAATCACTGTTTTAGTTTGCTAATGTATAAACCATGATGCTGGAAACCAAGTATCCTACAGTTTATTGATTTAAATGAATGAATTGAGGTGTTGACCTGTATTGTTTTGCTTTGGGGTGCTTAGATCTCTGGGAATCACTTGGTTGGATGAAATGAGTTGGTAACGTAGATGGCCAGTTAACAATCATGTCGTTCAGTTTTTAGCTTTGGATATTATTTATGGTTCATGTTGACTATTTTTGATTCACCAAAGTTTAGTGTAGGTAAAATAAAGACAAGAGTTGTCATTTGGACCTAGACTTTAAATTGTTTGTGGCTTGTGTGAAGTTCTGAAGTCGTATACTAAACAGAGGTTGTTTTGATGCAGAAATAAGGGAATTTTATTTGTCCCCATTGATCAAAATCGTCCATTGTCAGATCAAGGTCCTTTTGATGTTCTTCTACATAAGGTTAGTCTTCTCTTATTGCTATTTGTGCTTCGATCTTTGTTCTTATATCTATTGTTGATTCCATTCAATAAACGAGTGATATCCATCCGTTGCACCCTTGTCCCTCGTAGACCTAGAGCTGATACGAGTATCGAAACTGTTATGGTAATCTTTTGGATGTAGAAAAGGCATATGTTCAAAATCTGTCACCTTGATATGATGAGGTGATTTAAGAGAGATGCAGGAGCAGTTCATAAGCAGTGTCTTTCACTTTTCTCTGTCTTTTCGTTCTGTGCTATTATGGCATCTCAGTCCCCTGCCTTAGGTTGACCTTTGCTTTTGAGTTTTGACCAATAGTCTAGCCACTATGGTTACTCTTTTTCGCTTAGTCATAAAAGTCTCTGATTATTCTCTTGTTCCTTGCAGCTGCTGGGAAATGAATGGAGCCAGCTTCTTGAGGTTGGTCCTGTTTATGATTCTTGAATCATGTCATGTGTAGCGTCTATGAGACTGCAATTTCCTGATGTGCCTTATTGCACTCTTTATGAAGTGTGGCGTGTTCTTTTATAATGATGCTCTTATTCCTGCTTTGGGTTTCACGTAATGGCGATTGGTGGGCATTTTAAACCACATGTGCTTGTGCCTGTGAAAACTTATTGTTGCCTGACGTAATTTGCAGAGTATTTGCTTTGCACATCATGAGTAATGACAAGTGTTTGTGGTTGGTCGCAAGAGTTCATGCAAGAGCAATTAGCTTTCTGCCATCAATCTAAATAACTTGTCCAGGAGTTATAAAGCATGGCTGCAAAATATTTCTGGCATAGCTGAATCAGTTCTCAGGTTACTGCTGCCTTGAACTGTATATGTTTAGATGAGTTGTTTATGTCTTAATTTCATTGGTAGTTCATGGAGTTAGAGGCTCCATATTTTGAAAATGTGTCCTTTTGTCAAATTATACATAGCTTCCAGCCCATTCCAGCACATTCCAATGACTCAGAGAAGGGCTTGCTTTCTTGATATAGTTGATTCAGGGGCCATGTTGTGGATCGTTGCAACAAGGAAACAGGGTTAATAGGGGCTTTTGCACTTCTGTAGTGTGCATAGAAAGAAATATTGGGAAATTAATATTTAATCAACTTTGTCTAGACTCTTGAGATAGATCTTATGAGTCAAAAAGAGATCACTTACAATGTGATCTTATTTAAACCTAAATGAAAAGGTGCCCTTCTCATGCGAAAAAAGAAAAATAGTACTCCTTCCGTCTCATGTTCACAGTCCAATATTGGGAACACAAGAAAATTAGTATTGAATGCTTTTGCTTAGTAGTTATTGGTTGAAATGGTTCTTCAACCAATAGAAATACTAATAGGTCTTTGGAAAATGAGATTTTGACCGGATTATGGGACTGAAAAATTCACGTTTTTGACAAAGAGTATGGAATGGAGTGAGGAGGGGGGAATTAACACTGAAAGTGTCTATATATGTTCAGAAATCTTATGAGTTGAGTGGATTAAAGACTTAAAGCTGGTGATCGCAAGTATTAGGTGTAGCCTTGCATTCGTGCTCGCCTCTAATTAATTTTTGGTTCCTCGTTTGATGTAATGGGAGTATTTCTTCTGTTCATTCCCGCTTTTTTTTTTTTTTTTATAATATATCATCTTAAACGTCCTTGAAAAATTGTGGGGCAGACTTACCTGCTATTATGAGGATGGTGAATGAGAAAATTTTACAAACAATCAAACCAAAATTTCTGCTAGTTTATTAAGAAAAATCAACCTCTAATTATGAAACTGTGGGAAGCAGATGGGGGAATTCGGTGGATTTGGCATCATTGATTACGATTGTAAGGACCTCTCTATGGGTAGAAATACCAGTAGAGGTAAGGTTGCCTACAGCTGGATCTCCCCAAACCCCGCGAAAGCGGGACCCACATTGGGAGTTTGTTGTTGTTGTTGTTGTTGATTACGATTGTAAGGAAGAATAGGAGTCGGACAATATTGATTATTAGGATTAGTGTTTGAAATGGGATAGGAGCATGCAGAAAATGGGACTGAGGGGTTGTATGGTGTTTGACGGGGTTGGGGAGGCTGTTTAATTAGGAAGCCTTGAGGTTTGGGAGGTTGGTGGTTGCGCATACGAGAGGCTCCCTCCCCCCCGCCCCCCTCGGTTTTGACCTTTTGTTTTCTGGGGGTGGGGATGTGTTTTTTGGGGCTGGGTGTGGGTGGGTTTTTTTTGGGGGGGGGGATTTGTGTAGGTGATAAATTGATGGGGGCTAGATGAGGAGGCACGAGGAGATGCTCGTGGTTGATCCTTTTTCTTTGCTGGTTATTTTTGCCCTTTTTTTTTTGCGATTTTTGGGGGTGGGGGGTTGGTGGAGTTGATGGTGTTGCTGAAGCCGGGCGGGTTTGAATGGGAAGACCTGTGATGATGTGGAGGAGAGATTCTGATCATGATATTGGAAAGGAACTTGTGTCTCTGTATATGTGTGAAAGAAATGGGACTTCAAATGTTCCTGCTACTGAAGGCTTAAGTGGATTACGAAGAGAATGAAATTATTCTCAATTTGGGATGTGGGTGGTCTCACAACAAGGAGAGGGGCAGCTGCAGTGTGCACTGAGAGCGGCAGGTGGGGTTAAATGATGCACAAATTCTGGTTTCTTTTTAGATTTCAATTACCGATCACTTTTTGTCTTTTCTGATTTGATTGATTTCCTGACAAGTACACTGCATGTAGTAGTTGATTCGATTTCTTGGCTTCTCTTCGTCTCCCATCACCTATAGAACCTTGTTTAAGCCACATAAATGTCACAAGGCCTGTCAATAGTTCCTCACTCGTGACAAATATGTTAGTAGTTCCTTGTTAGTATCTTTTATTTGTTACCTTTTGGCATTTGTGTTAATCACTTCTTCTCATAGTACTGTATTTTTATCTGTAAGGGTTGAAATGAGTTGCACCAACTTGTGAGGATTTGCAAGCTAGTTTGGTAGCAAGCTCAAAGAGCTCCGCTCTCTCGAGTATGCTTGGGCTCCAGGTTACCATACAAATAAGCCTAAATGAGCTTAAAAAAGCTTGGCTGGGTAGGTTTGTAAAGGGGAAGGGAAAAAAACAATCATGTTGGCTTCACCTATAATTCAACTCCAATAACTCAATTATATTAGTCTATACAACTAGGACTCTATTCCTAAATCTCCCTCTTGTCCATTGTGGATCTTGAAGCCATCATTGTCATTCTCATTACTGCTACAATATTGCGATTCCCCCCCCCCCTTTTTTTTAAATCTCATCCCCATCACTTTCCAATTTAGCGTGATTAATTGTTTTAGATACGCATTTTTCCTATCTCAAGATTGAAATGGTGAGAAAATGGGAATCATTGGTTTGTGGAGGCTCGTGAGCTTAGGCAAGCCTAGCCTTGTCAAACTTAGAACCTCCAGGCCCAGCTTGACTTGGCGTGCTCATTTCCACCCTACTTATCTGGGTTATATAAAACCGTTTATCTGTGAGTCTTGGTTAAAATTCTTGCTCACTTTCAAGCTAACTCAAGAAATCTCTATTTTTAGATTTTTACCATTTTGGGGTATAGTAGGCTATTGCATAATGTTTCACTAAGCTGGCTTGTACTTCTTTCAGCAGTGGATTGTGGAATTAGCCTACAATTCCATTCTAGGCATGTGCCTGTGTGTTTGTGATAATGTGATCCTCCTTCCCCTACGCCCTTTTCTGAGGGGAGACTCTGGATAATTAGTTGATTTGGTTTGTGTCTTTAAAATCATAAAGAAATCTGGAGTAGGAGACCAACTATGATAAAGTTAAGATTCTCAAGCCACTAAATGTCATATCTCCTTAGTCCTTATCTCTTGGTTGTCATTTTTGGGCACCTGAGTCAAAGTTACTATTTCCTTCTCGTCATGGTTTATGGGGTCGATTGCTAAAAGATGATGCGCGGTGGCGGATCTAGACATTTAGAATAGGGATGTCCGTCTAATACGTCATTACTAATATGCACTACCCAAAAGAGTCATATGATTCATATTATAGTAGTTTATTGTGTATAGACCTTTCTTCTTCTTTTTTTTTTCTTTTTTCCAAACCTTCCGTCTCATATTTCTGCATTAGCGGAACTTGATATGCAATAATAATATGCCTTACTTTTTTACTCAAAAAAACTTTGGTAGTCTACTGCTATGTTTGTTCTCTGCGGTATTTGATATTTTATGGTTGACGCGTAAATTGTGTCGAAGTCGGAGAATATTATCATTACGTATCATTTCCTAAAACCGTCGTTATAGAGCACACATCATCACCATCACCAATTAATAAAAGCAAAAAAAAAGGGATGTGAAGTGAACATGCCAAATATGAAATAAAACTACAAATAAGTAATCTCCACCATCTAGTTAGTTGTTACACAAAAAGGAAGGGGGAAAAAAAAAGAAATCAGCAGCAAGTTTGAATAAGTAATTAGTGTCAAGTTAAAGAAAATTTTGCACCAAGAACATATTGCAACTAAACAGTCGAAAGAATCAATAATAACAATAAAAGAAAATCAAAGAGACTAATATTAGATTAAATTAAAAGACTAAAATCTACGCAAGAGGGAGGGAGGGAGACAGAGAAAGATTTGGGAAAGTGGAATTTAGTGTTGCCTGAGAACAGGAGAGAGAGAGAAATTTGGGCTTGGAAGCATTTAATTTTATATTTTTCTATCAAATTTGAACTTTATAGCTGTAATTTTTATATTTAAAAAAAACAAAAATGTTAGTATGTAAGTTGGGTATATTTAGAGGGTGTGCATAATTTTTTGGGCTTATTTTAGGGGTGTTTACATATACCAATCTGACTCCCCTTCAAAATAGCCCATTATAAATTTTTGGGGTTAGGGGTGTATAGATCCGCCCATGATGATGCGTGTCCTTTTTTCCTTCTACTCCCTGCAGTGCATATGTTATCTTTGTATTTCTGAAATATGTTTCTAAAGTTCATAATTAAGAGACGATCTGGTTGCACTATGTTGATGATCTTCAGTTATTGGCAAATTGTTCCGTGTACTGTGTTTGATCAGGGAGCAAGAAAAATTGCATCTTGCTGTACTCCTGTTTTGCTGTGATTGTCCTCCATTCTTTTTTGGTTTGACTGAATTAACCATCTTTCTTATTGGGGCATTTAATGCACAGGTTACTGAAATAAACTCTTGTAGATCACTTACCATTCTTAATTTTATGAAAGTCAAAGAGGACAATCATTCTCAAATAAAGGCGATACTTGTTTGCCCTATGTGTGTTCCTCTCAATATCCTAGGCAAAGCTTTGAACCACGTTCAATCATATTGACAATTTTTTTTTAATGCCTTCTAATCTCCTTTTGAAGGATTATAGACTGAAGCATCCAGATGTGACAGTCCTTGATCCTCCCTATGCAATACAATGTGTACACAACCGACAGTCCATGCTTGAAGACGTTGCTGCTTTGAATTTGGCTGATAGCTATGGTAAAAACTAATACTTATTGGTAGATGTTCCATCACTCTTTTATTGATTTTTGGCTCTGTTTTTATGTGTTGGGCGGAGAATGTTTCTTGATTGTGATGATATGTTTGGGTGTCCTTTTGATTGTTATATTATCGATCTGTATTTGATTGTTGCCACCCAGATGAATGATTTGTCATGCTAGACAATAATGTTGTGCTTTCTGTGTGCTGTAGGCAGAGTGTGCATCCCAAAGCAGCTGGTTGTAAAGAAGGATGCATCTTCAATCCCCAATGAGGTTGCTAAGGCTGGACTAAAACTGCCGTTAGGTGCGTTTCTATGCTGGTGTCTGCTTTCTTGACTGTGGTCAATAGTTTGTGCAATTTGGTCTAATGCAAACTTATTGACTGATGTTCCTAGTTATACATTTTCTTATTTGGTTTATTGAACATCCACTTATTAAGCTATTTTTTTAAGGGGTTGTTACTTTAAATGTATCACATGGCCCACTGGGGACCCCATCACTCATGAGACACCCTAGATCCTACCACAGAAGGGCTTGGCCCCCCCTCCTTTTTTTTTGTGGGGAGGGGGCTTAAGGGGGAATGTTCTTCCCCAAATGCCCCTAGTGGGATTTGAACCTTACACCTTGATGGGAGATGGGTTCAATCCCACTTGACTACCATATTGGTGGGTAGGACATGTGCAATGTGTATGGTTGCTAGAGTATCTCATTTGGATTCTCAGTTGTATGTTTCCATTTACCAACTTGCATTTCTCATTCTTTGGAATTTGGCTGAAGTGGAATTTTCTGATCCTTTCTGGAATGTCTTGTCCTTCTGGTGTCACTGGAAGTTATTCTCTTGTCAGGCACTTTTGCGAAGCTTGTGGAATTAGATCAAACGCAGTTAACTCATTTGGAGTCTTGACATAATGTTCGGATGCCTGCGACAGGATTCAGTCCTTGGGGAGAGACATAATCTCCTTTGGCTGGGAGTCATGGTTCCGCAGAGCAGCGTGAATTAGATTTGTCAAATGCATCACTATTGTAGACTCCATATATATATATATATATATACATACATACATACATATATATATATATATATACACATATATATATATATATACATACATATATATACATATATATATAAATA
>JACYFF010031957.1:6274828-6294834 GCA_017589665.1 Selenicereus undatus | reverse complement strand
AAAAAAAGGTATTAACATAACATAGAAGTTATGTCACTGTATATATACAGTTGCCTGGAGAAGAGCTTTCCACATGGCAAAAACAATGCTATAAAGCTTGCAAGAGTACTATATAACTAATACAGCTACCAACAAGAGAGGAAAATTGAAGGTTACATCAAAACCTAATCCTCGTAACCTAAGTAACAAAATTCAGAACTAGATTTTAAGGCTTTGACAACTAACCAGCTCTGCAGATTCATTTTTTCTCGAAGCAATGATGTTCCATGCACTTCCTGACATAGAAGATGTTGCATCTGAAGCTTCACTCAAAGAGCTTCCATCGACCAATGTATTCACATCGCAAGATATTACTGGTTTTTCTGTGGTGGCCTGCAGAACTGCAATATCACCATTTGTATCTTTCATAATCACATGAAGCTTCCCTAGGAAACTAGCAAGAAGGTATGGAGATTCAGTATCATTGTGATCATGCGTCACAGGAACTTCCCCTGAAACAACTCTCCAAGAGTCATCTTGATGATCATACACCTTAAGTTTAGCACTATCTAATGAACCAGACAGGTCCAGGGCATACAACTCATCGTCAACAACGGCACTTAATTTAGTTCCTGCCTGCTTAGCAGGCCAACCCTCACCCATACCAACAGGCATTTGGGCCCACAAGTTTGTTTTTGGGTCATAGATCTCTCCACCAGCATCTACAAAGAAAGGCCAGCAGTACAAGCTCTGAGGCACATACAGTTTACCTCTGTATGTCGTCAACCCTGTTGCTATAGGCTTTAGAATGTCAGCCAGGAAAGCGGTAGGCATTACCTGAGCTTTTGAGAATGGCATGCTTGGAACTTCAGACCACTGACCAGTCTCAGGATCAAAAACTTCGGCAGATTGCAAAGGAGACAATCGACCTTGGCACCTAGTAACCCCTCCAACGACATAGAGTTTGTTGTCTATGACTCCCGTCTTACAGTATGCTCTAGCGGCTAACATGGGGCACACTTCACTCCAGCTATTTAATACAGGATCATATCGCCAAACGCACCTTAAAGCAGACCCTCTTGATAGTCCTCCAAGCACATAAAGGCAATTGTTCACAGCCGCCACAGAGCAGCCACAAAAGGGGATTTTGTCCAAGGCATCCCCTCTACTGAGCCACCCTCTTATGGCATCCGCTATTTTAACGCTTGATCCAAAAAGGCCCCATTTTTGAAGAATGCCTAACCCTTTTCTAGATGCATCTTGTATAGTGTCGTGAGGGACCGGTGGCAACTTTTGCCATTTCTGAGAAACAGGATCCAATGCACACCATGATAAACTGTCCTCAACACGAGTCAATATGAAGAGCCATTCCTCGCTTGTCTTGAGTTCTTTTCTCAAGTTATATATTTCAGAAGTAGATATTGCTTCTCTCCAACTCTGTGACACTAACTTAAGTCCTGGATAGTAAATTCTAGGTACTCTGGCAAGAATCTGGAGCGATATCTCATCCGGGAGGGATGGAATTAACCTTGTGCGCTCCGAGTAAGTTGTTATCCTTCGCCGCTTGCATTTCTCACTTGAGGATCCCTCATATTGGTTAATGTTGGAGTGACGGGAACTATTCAAGCTGAATACAGAACCCATGGAGTCCTCCAAGTCAATTCACAATCAATCAAATTCAAATGAGCGTTATCCTGTGGAAAACGGAAAAAACTGATCCAATAAGTTGACAAACCAAAAGCAAATCATGGGATGAAGGAAGAAAAATGTGCATAGACTAGTCCCCCTCGAGAAAAGTAAGAGAGAAAACAGACAGCCATGCAAAATTCAACAATCGACGCATGACAGTGGATAATTCAACATGTGAAGTCTCATAAGTCACAAACTCTGATGATTCAACATATGTTCCCTGAATTACACAGCTCTGATTCGTGCAAATATCATGCTTCATCTAGCAACTAAACAAAACATAAGCTCCTAGAAATTGGACATCTTCCCATGATTCATCACTTCAACAAAAGGGTGAGTTATGGAAAGGAAGCAAGACCACTTTTTCAAAACTGACATCCCTTCTAAATCCTTCATTTGAAGAAAAATGATATCATAAGAAAGCCCTCTTATTCATTTGACTGGTCTCTTACGTTTTGGCTGTGAAATATTAGGGTCCAAAAAAGTCTCAAGAATATGCCTTTGTCCAAGTATGAAATAATATTTTTAGTACTTGTGTAAGATCTTCCTACAATACAAGACTCTCATCAATGATCCATACAAATGCAAGCTTAATCAGGGGTCCTAAAGAAACAGGTCCAACCACCAGTGTAGACAGAACAGATCATTAAAAGCATTAAAAAATGTGTAGTGACGTTAATCTTGCTGCTTTTGCCAAGTGCTTCTAGAATCACGGTGGTGTAGCAATATAAAATTGCCGCTGGTGTTTGGCCCCCACCCTTTCTTCATAGCCCGTTGGTTGCCATTGACCAAAAGGAAAAGCAAACAAAGAGCGGGGGAAAGAAAAAGGAGGCCTAATCCCACAATTCATATCCCCTTATTTTCCCATCAACTATTCATCTTGACATGTCTACATCTATGATCATCAGAGGTCTTAACAACCCTCTCCAAACCTTTAACCTACACCAAATTTTGACACCACCTACCCATAATCCGTCACGCCTGAAGGTATTATAAGATACATTCAAATGTATGCAATCTTATTATTATTTTAAATCCTTACTTATGACAGACTTCTGTCAAGCATTAACACAACAATTTTTTCCCAGAAACAAAACGATACATATGCACGCGCACACAAACACACAAAAAATCTAATTCGAAACTGGGCAAGTAAAGTAGTATGATCAAAAGAGTGTGATAATGATCAATCTAAACGATTAGTAATAAATAATTTGATCATTAGCAACTTCCAACACCAACCCAACCCACTCCATACCATTACTCGCGCACACGACACCAACCTCAAAAGACAAAACAAAAAAAGAAGGAAAAGAAAATCGAACTTTCTACAATGAAGAGAACAATTTAACAAACAAGAGCAATATGAATAAAATTTCAGATTATCAATCAAAAGCAACAAACAACAAATCAAAGAGAGGACAATAACCTGAATTCAATGTGGAGATCAGTCCTTTAGAGCTTCGCAAAGATGAAGAATTCTTACGAGCTAGAAACGCAGATCTGAGAAAACCTAATGGATGAATCGGAGCAATCAAATCCGAAATTGAGGATCCTGGACGAAATCCGATTTCGTTGGAGATTACAACAGACGAATTCAATCCAGAAGAGCGAGACAGACAGTGATTAGGAGGGCATGGACAATGGTTGAGCATCACGTAACAGAGAGAGAGAAAGGGGGGGGGGGGGAGGAGAGAGGGTAGTAAGAGTTTTTTTAATTTTACTTTTAAAAAGAGCAAATCGTCAATTTATTTATAGTAATAAAAAAAGGCATAGTATTAGTAGACAAATGGAGGATAACGTCACGTCATTTTGGTCTGGCAGTGGAAAAAGGCCAACCCCCTTCCCATCAATCTTCAGATATTTAAATCCTCATTTACTTTGGAATCTTCTAAGCTTTAGTTTTTTTGAATGCACATTTTTGTCTTAAATTGACTTCCTTTTTTATGGTTTAATTTAATCTTTAAAATATTTGGAGGCTTATAGTATTCAAAATATAAATTTTTAAGTGAGACCGTCTTAATACTTAAGTGCTATAATAAGATGAATTTTTTGAGATTGATGCTTGACTTTTAGAAGTAAACTTAATATCTTGAGCCAATGTGTTATCTTGCATTTTGAATCCGGCAAGTATAGCATCCCGATCATTTGATCTATCTGCAAATTTATATTATAATTGATGACAAGAATTGTACGTAAAAACTGTATGTAGGGTATGTTCGTTTTCAGCATTTTGCATCTGCTACCTGCTCCAACCTATTCGAAACTGCTCCAATATGCTCAAATCTGCTATCTGCTAGTCAAACCTGCTCTAACCCGCTCTAACCTGCTTCAACCTCATTGAGAGAATATTTGGAGTATTAAAGAACATTTAGAGGATTTTAAATGACAGAATGTCTCAAGTGAGTAGAGAATGACAAATTGATGTAATCATATCATGTTGCTCGTTACAGAACTTCATCCGAATGCATGACAAAGGGACACCAATTTTATTGAGGCCAGCAAACATTACAACCATCCCCAACATTGGGTTGTATGATGCGCGAAATAAACAAGCAATGAATGAATGTAGAGATGCAATAGCTAATATGATTTCAACATCGAGAAATAATAATTACAATATATGCTAATATTAGTTATAAAGAAAGGCATATGATTGTCATAAACTAACGTTTGGTCATGTATTACGATGACATTTAACTTTTCTGTTATATTATTTTTGTAAATCTATTATACAGTAATTGTTATAAATATATGATGTATTCAAGATTAATTATCATCGATAATCATAACATTAGAACAATCACAACAAAAAAGCTTCAAACCCTCTAACCTGCTTCCAACCTGTTCCAACCCGCTCCTACCTGCTAAGTGCTGGTCAAATTTGCTCCAAACTGTTTCAACCTGCTCCTGCGTACCTGCTAACAGTTCTTCCAAAACACTGAAAATGAACAGGCCGGTAGAAGTTGTCTTTTTATCTTAGTCTGTCACATAGCAAACTTTGCTAAATAATAATAAAAAGAGACGACTTTATAAAAGATAACCCTAAAAAAATAACTGATTATCCTTAAAACTATGAAAAATCACCCTAACTATTTTCGTCTTATTATAATATAATAGCATCTAAGATGTTCATATAGAAGACTTATTACATAAAAATTTGATCAGTTTAGTTGAATAAGTATCTAAACCTAAACTACCTCAAATCTTCGATTGATTGATCTTCAATTAGTTCTATTTGACAAAGTCAAAGATCAATTTGACACAAAGTCAAAGATCCAAATACGTGTTGTTTTTTTTAAAATAAGATAATGAGATAATTCTTTCGCATCTTAAATTTGTCTACAATCTTAACCGTACATTGACAGTTTGCATCAGCAAATATCCCAAAAGTGAAAGTGTGTGAGAGAGAGTACAGCGAGGATGGGGTTGATATTTTGTAATTTTATGACAAGGGGAAAGTGGGTAGGTGGACGTTGCAGTTTCAGGAGGAAGCTGGCAATGAATGGAACCCAGCAAAGCAGAAACAAATGAAGTGCCATAAACGTTTTGTGTCTCATTTAAATTGGTGCTAAGAAAGTAAAAAAGATATTTGCAAGCTTTAGTTTTACAAGGTTAAAATTTCAACAATTTACAAGAAAATATGAGTGTGAAATACTATTTGAATTATGTAAGAATATATCTTATGGGACATCTTCAAATATTGTTGTTTTTAATGATTTTTTGTCTACTCTTTGTGATGATAATTAGGGAAAAGTAACGAGTCGGGTATCCATTGGTCAAGTGGATCGGTCCGTTTAAAATACAGCTAATTAAAGGTCGGGTCAATAATAGATTGAGCCACTAGTTGGCCGGCTCATTAAGATATAATAAGGGGTCGAATCGGGTGGGTTCTTTAACGACCCTATTTAATGATCCATTATTTTTTTCACTCTAATTGACACACTAGTTTATATGTTTCAATTGGTTAAACTTATTACCAATGCTTTCTAATAATAATAATTATTATACACAATTTTTTTATACAAGTTTGATCCATTTTAAAACGGGCCCAAGGCAGACAACTCATAAACTAGCCTGACTCGTTTATTTACACAAAAGACCACACCTATTATGGGAAAACTATTTTGCAAAAGTATGAATCATTGTCTCCCCACCTATATCTCTCATGGATATGTGAAAAATAAAAATATGATGATATTTGTCACTGATTATCGTTATATATTATTGAAAATAAGAGGTTTACTATGTTAGTTGCATTATTCAATTCTTAAATGTCCAATGGGATATGTACATCATCTCGATATCAATTTATATTATATATAGTTATGTTGATATTAATTTTATTTGAGTGCTTCTCTTTAAGAGCATTAGCAGCTAGTGCCACGCGAGGCACATGTGGAACCCGCGAGGCAAATGGAGTGTTAGACGCCTACTGACAGCAGGAGGAAAACGCGAGGGGCACGCGGGGTGCCTTGCGTTCCTCTCCCATTCCTCCGTTTTTTGTCCTTTTGTGAGTTTTTAAATATATTTTTTGTTCTTTCTTTTTTTGAGTAAATATATAATTTTTAAATGATTAAAAAAATAAGTTGTATGTTATAAGGTGGGTTTATGACAAATATCTTTATTGGATGATTAAAATTGAGTTCCATAGGTTGGAAAAGTGATGGAATGCAAGTTCCAAAATTGTGAAATTTTTACTGACGTGACAGACCAAAGTTTCAACCTTGGCTGAGAAAGTGAGAATGCTCTAAAGTAGCCGATCCACCAATTAGTAGTTACTGTACAAGTAGTTATAATTGTCAATGACTGTTGGCTGAAATCTTTCCATTTGTACAACCATATCTTTTCATTTTAAGAAATTTGTTAATATATGTAGATAGACAACAATCAAATCAGATATGGAGTATCATACGGTCATTTACGTATGGCACTGATTGCTTACATCTGTGTGATAATGTACACAACCTCACATCCAAACATACTAGCTGTTATATTGGAAATCCAGATCTAAAAAACATTACTAATGAAAGAAGAATCTCATAATTAGTTAATTAATTAATTAATTATAGTCATGTCGATTATGATTTAAAGACAAACAAAAAGTATGTCTACCAATGACGTATTTATCCGATTACCATGTAAGATTAATTAATAAATGTATACGTGTATTGCCATTTGTCCCGCACATGACATGAGAGATATTGGAGCTTATATATGTGACAACTGCAGAATTTAGCCCAACACTAGATAACAATTTCTCAGGCGATCCGCTGGTGCGTAGGGGTATGCAAAACCAGTTAATCAGAGTTTCGGTTAATCGATTTTTCGGTTCAAAAAAATTTCGAACTGTAACCGAACTAAAAATTTCAGTTAACTGTTTTTCGGTTAACCTAAAATTTCGGTTCGTCCAAAACCCGAATTGTAACCGAACTGAAAATTTTGGTTAACCGGTTTTTCGGTTCGGTTAACCAGTTTTTCGGTTCGGTTTCCAGTTAACCGTTTACAAATAATAAAAAACTTATACTTTGTTACCTAAATTTGTCATTCTTTTATGTTTAAATTTTTTTTATAAAAATTAAACTTTGGTTAACATTTATAAATAATAAAAAAGTGCACTTCCTTACCGAAATTTTTTATTTTTTATGTATAATTTTTTTAAAAAATAAAATTATTTTCGGTTCGGTTAACCGAATTTTCAAATAATCCGAACCATAACCGAACTGAAAACCGAAAAAAAATTTCAGTTCAATTAACCGAACCGACTTTTTTGAAAAATTTGTTCGATTAACCGGTTTTTCAATTCAGTTTTTTCAGTTTTCGGTTTCAGATTTTTTTCACACCCCTACCGGCGTGACTTGTGTGGGATTGTAAATTTGCAATTAGCTAACAATATAATGACGCACATGCTCGTAATTAATTTACTAACTTGATTGAAATTAATTAAACCATCTTCCTTGATAAGTAATGGTTTTGTAAGTCATGAAGTGATCATTGCAAGGCACTTTAGTTTCGATGTCTGTATTCCCACCTCACAGATGGAGATTACCATCAAGAATATCTCCCTCCGTATCCATTATCAACAACTAAACACAAGTGATTCACAAATTGCCAAACAAAAAAATAACATATGTCGATAATCTTATTCTTACGCAACATGATAAAATAGTGGGAATTATTATTAAAAAAAAAGTCAATTTTTTTTTTGTGACTTTTTTTTTTGGATATTCTAGAAGGCCTATAATGATTACGACATGATCGGAGTTTTTATCCAAATATTATTATTAGACGTATCAATGAACATATATTGGATAATTCTATGAGCACTTATCATTTTGATGCTAAGATCCACAAGTTCAATTTTTTATATGCTGTACCGATGAGACCTAATGGTTAAGATTGAGGTTGTAAGTAGGACTCAGATTCAGTTCTCCATCCCCTCATAATACTGATTACCTTTATGACGCACTTGAACAAAAAAAAAATTATATATATATATATACCGCATTTTCTTTAAGAGTGTCTGTTATCCCAATTTTTTTCTTCCAATACCGTACGTACCGACTTATTAATATTCATCTTGAACTTCATAAAACGAAACCCAACTTTAGAAAAAGAAAGCATATGTATGACCATTGACCGTAAGTGAGATCAATATAATTTAATTTGTACGAGTAAATTAGGTGTAAAGATCGATATCAATAAATATATTCACATGCATGGTCACACCATGTATGCATGTCACTAATTAAGATATACACAAGTGACTGTTGGTCACATAAATTAGAAGGACGTGAAAAAATAAAAGGCATATGTAGAATGAACATCATAAATTTATATGGAGGGCCCTTTTCAAATTACAAATTTGACCAAGTAAAACTAAAATTCCAAAGGCTTTTTCAATTCACATTGGAATATGCAGATGGAACAGCATTAATTTTTCGTTTTGCTTGGATATATATGATACAAACCTTTTTTCCTACAATTTCATATGTGTTAATTAATCTCCATCATATATAATTGTATTCTGCATTTTTATTTTAAATTAGTGCTAATTTTTTAAAAATTTAGATAATAATATAGGATCTTACCGAATTTTATTTCTTTCATCTATAGATATGTACGTACATTTCAAGCCAACACAAGAGGAATCGTTTAATAACATATAACATGCATAATCACACGTTTTAATTATATGAAATTATCCAGCCTTAGATGACAAAAGAAGGTATAATTATGGATTCATTGTTTAAATTTTGAATTCCTATATCAACATTTGCCATGCCAATATAATTTTGACTCAAATTTGAATTTTTATTGAAGTGTATTAAGGCTTAAACATCAAAATGGAATACATTAACCTTCTAGAATATTGTAGATAACGAGTAGATGGATATGCCTAATGTAGCTAACAATTCAGTCGTTAAATTTGACTAAAGTAGGTAGCACATAATAATTCTAGACACGTTTCTTTGTACTATAAAAAGTACAAGTAAAGATATGTATGTATGTTTTTGGGTGGGAGGAAAGATATATATATTTTTTGGTTTAGATAATTTTTTAATTATCCTTTATTTTATCGGAGTTGAACTATTGTTGGCTCAATAAGGTGTAAAACTCTTCCATCACAATTTTTTTTTATTCACAAGATTTGAACCCGAGACCTTGCTTAAGAGGAACTAGTGATGAACAAAGCGAAGAACCATATTCTTAATCTCTTTGTTTGTGTGTTTATATGTTTTTAATTCTTAGGTGACTTCAGAGAACCTTCGAAAAAGATTACAATAATAAGTTATTAATTATTTAGGAATGTGGTTTCAACTAGAAAAACACGAACCAAATATTGAGTATGAGAATCGTCAATTTTATTCCATACCAAGATTTAAAGAAAGAAAAAGGATGAACCATGCAAACAGCTAGCTCACACAGAAGTGACTAAAAAAAAAAAGACAGCATGTGATTAAAAAAAATGTATCTAATTAATAAGATTATATTGAACTTAATTACTCTCTTTTTACTTATGCATAATTTTTTTCTTTTATGCAATTAAGTGATCCTTAATTTGGAGGTGAAATGCTTGGATTAATCGATCTATGATCTATTTAACTGTATTTGAAATCAAGTGACAAATAAAAAGGTTAGTGTTAACATAAGTGGACTGCAATTATTGTATTATATCAAGGGTTTCAATGGTTGTGTCTGAATTTTATTTGATTTATTATTAATCAAGTTCAATTTAACCCTATCAGCGTGGAAATTAGATACCCCCTATATATTGTATATTGTGTAGGGGAACGTGGATCATATGTATTGCATGGTTATGAGGTACATGTATAACTTCAAGCATGTGTGATGCATGTAGTGGTAGGTGGCCTTTTTTAAATCATTATTTTGGTCAAGCTTGGAACACAAACAGCAAAAGATAGAAAGACATTTTTTTGGGGTTTAAATGAGCCACGAAGGTAGTACAATATAATTGATGAAGGAGAATCAAACCTGAGATTTAATATGCTCAGGACCTCAATCTTAACCACTTGACTAAGATTTCATCGGTAGACAATTTATGCATATACTTCTTAACAGGCGCAATTGTATTATAAATTTGCAAATAGATCAAATACCCACGATGTTGCACTTTCTTAGCAGGCGCAATTGTATTATAATTTGTTCGAGAAATCTATATATGCTTGTTTTTTGGTTTCAATTTCTTTTCTCAAACTTCTAATAGCCCTTTTTATGACTGGCCAATGGCTTTTATCCTATAATAAATCGTCTCTTTGACAATTATAGTTGGAGTAGATGAATCGAATAATAATATATATTGTAATTAACTCTTGGAGAATTTATAATTGATTTGCTACATACCGGCTGGCCTCTCATCTTTTTTTTTTTTTTTTTGAGGCTTTTGTTTTATATTTATTTCCTTTTTCATTATCCGCGTATCCAACTCAGCATGAGGATTCAAAAGTTCAAAGAGGATCTGATACATGCACAATGACGGAGGGTGTGCGCATGCACTTGCATGCGCACAGTACGTAGTAGTGGTTGGCGAACAGTTGCGTACGCGTGCCTCATAAATGATAGGGTGTGATGGGGGCTGAATAGGGTCGGGTATTTGGCATATGTTTTTGGACTTATTTTTTCCATTTTTTGGCTGGGAGAAGATACACGCCGAACAGTCAAACATCAGTGGCCGGTGAAGACATGCGCACATGTATGTGAGAATGAGAGTCAGAGAGCGAGAGTCAAAGAAGAATGCATAACACACAAACACAAGATGACGGTTGGAGAAGAAGGCTCTTATCGCTCTATTTGACAAATAACTGTTAGTTGTTTGAATTAACGGTTTGAATTGGCTATTTATAGAAAAACTGTTTAGTAATTAAGATTAGCAGTTTTAAACAAAATTATAAGATAAAAAATTAATTCTCAAAGAAGTTCTTCTAAAAAGCTAATAAAACTAGCCTTTTCAAATTAGCTTTTTGGACCACAAAAACTATTCAAAAAAGTCATTTTACGAAGCACCTAAATTAGTTTTTTTGATAAGGACAAACAGCTACCCTTGGTCCAAAAAACAGTTTTTGGCAAAAAAGTTCTCTAAGAAGTTGTTTGTCAAACACCCCCTAGGTGAGAATATGAGAATGGACAGTGAGAGAAGAGAGGAACAACCAAACGAGGGGGAGGTGGGGATTGAATTAGGATTTCCATGGTCTTGTTTATAGTGATTATATAAACCTCAATTTTTTTTTATAAAAAAAAAAAGTTTACTCTTAGACCAGGTAGTCCTATAACAGGTCCGATTCTGAGTCTAAGTTTTCATAATTCAGACTTGATTGCAATCAGGCCTAAGAATTGAGAACCGATCTGGATCTCGGTTTCACTGGATTTGGGCATGGACCTGTCAGAGCCTAACTAGTTTCTAGTTCGGAATCGAATATCTGAAAATTTTGACTCAGCCGTAGGTGTGATTCATGCACAAGGAGGGAGGGCGTGTACATGATTCATTAGGCAAAGTCTTCTTATCATTGATTGATATCTTGTTTCTTATATGGAATAGACACGAATATATATATGGATATGGATGGTCATACATCAAGTGCCCTCGACATTAATGAAGGGCTAGGGTAATTGAATAAGTTGGATGAATTGATATTTTGGAGATATTTGAAAAATATTACCTAAGCAAACTTTACATAATTTATATTTTTTGAATATGCATGGATTTCTTTTTTATTTAAAAAAACCCTTTGTTTCTCCTCTTATCAAAATACTTTGTTCCCTGTGTATCAGACATTTTGGGGTGGGGGGGGGGGGGGGAGATAATAGTTGTCAAAGTATGAGAAAATGTATTTTATTTTTGAAATAGTTGAAAAGGTGCCTAATTCAATAACAATACCTATGTGATGAAACAGAGGCGCAGGACACAGGAACGACTTTAAGCTTACCCCTGTATATGTACACTTGGACAAATCAAGACTCTCGTGTCAATCATTTTGTATTTAGAGCACTGGCAACGGTGAGCACGCGGGTCATGGGTGGGTCCGCATGTCACATGCGTGTCAAATGCTCTTTGGCAACAAGGGGAGAAACGGGGGGCACGCATGGAGGAACCTGTGGGTGTTCCTCCATGCGTGTAAATTTTGGGATTTTTTTATTATTTGTTTTTCTTTTTTCTTTTCTTTTGGAGTTAATTTATAATTTTTAAATAATTTAAAAATAGGTTGTGTGTTATGAGGTGGGTCCATGATAAATATTTTTATTGGATGATTAAAATTGAGTTCCATTTGTTGGAGAAGTGATGGAATGCAAGTTCCAAAATTATGAAACTTTTGCTGACGTGGCAGACCAGAGTTCCCAAAACTGGAACTCTGTTGGGAATGCTCTTATGTGGCATTTATAAATATAACAACATTTAGTTGTTGGGACACATGAGCTAATAATGTGCTAATGTTTGTATAGATTTTATTGGTAAATGTTGCTGAAGGTCATAATAGATGAATAAAAAGTGTCCAAAGTGGCATTTATTTAAATGTCACTTCTTGTGTATTGCCATAATATCTTATGTTTTTTTTGGTTGGGGGGAGGGATTGTGACATATATTGCGAAAAATGTTGTTAGAGTCTTAATTCATTATAGTGACCCTATTCTTTTGAACAAGAGGGAGTGATAAACTTATCGCTTTCAGTTTCTTGCGACTCCTTATAACTCTTCACATCTCTGAAACAAATTCAATTCTTACAGGTCGTTGCATTTTCTTACAACTCGTTTTATCTATAACAAATTCAATTCTTATAGGTTGTTACATCTTCTTACAACTCCTTACATCTTCTTAATTATAACTTTTTACTATTTCTAACAACTTTTTACAGTGGCCCTAGAGCTTCTTACAACTATTTATAACTTCTCACAGCTTCAACTTTTTATGATCCTTTATAGCGCTGACAATTCCTTAAAGTTTCTTGACACTTCTTATAGCTCCTTACAAATCATAACTGCTTCATTTCATAACAAGAGCAGAGCCAGTGTTAGTAGGGATGGCAATGGGGGAGGGGAATCCCCGTCTCCGCTGGGGCCCCGCCCCGCATCGGGGGAAAATCTCTGTCCTCAATGGGGATAGGGACGGGGACGGAGAAGAAATTCAATCCCCAAGCAGGGATGGGAACGGGGATGGGGTGAAATTTTACCGCGTCCCCGTCCCAATCCCCGCTTACCCGCCTGGGGAAAAATTCCCATCCCCGCTTCCCCGTTCCTGTTTGGGGGAAAAGAAACCCATCCCCGTCCCCATTTATCATTAAAAATTATATATAAATTCTTTATTTATGAACATAAGATTAAGGTTAGATATGTAAATTTATTTGAAAAAATTCCTAACTATATAATCCCTATTTTTCTTCTTAGACTTTGATCAGGTTGTGTTTGACTTCTTAGATTTTGGTTTGGTTGTGTAGCATGGACTTGTTAAACTTTAAATTGGGTTGAATTATAAACTTTGATAAAATTTGTTAAACTTGCGTTGCATTGATCCTACAAGAGTTTTGTACAATTAGTTGAGTGAAGTCTGCCAGACAACTTGACCTTTCACCCAAGATCTAACTTGTAATATAGTTTTCACATAGAATAGGAAAAAAATTTACAGGTAAAAATACTCGTTGGGGCTCCGTCAGGGATTGAATCCCCTCTGGGAATGGGACGGGGAGGAATTTTTTCCCCACAATGAGGAACGGGGCGGGGACGAGGCGGGGAGCAGAACGGGGACAGGGACGGGAAATATGCTCCCCGTCCCCAACCCGCCCTGTTGTCATCCCTAAGTGTTAGTTCAAATCCTGTGCCTATGGTGATGGCATTTACTGTTATAATCAACTCACATTTGAGAGGGATGAAGACCGGCTATCTTTTTTTATGGTTAGAGAAAGACCGGCTATTGAGTTCATTGGAGAGGGAAATTTCACATCAATAGAATAGGATTGTGTTCAATGTAACAGTAGAATAAGATTTTAAGTGTTAGATTATAAAATATATTCTCGGGCCTTCAACCATCAACATAAGCTTTTGGTTGAGATGATTTTTGAACATGGCATAAAAAACTTTCTTAATTAGAGGTCTGGAGTTCGAATCTCAGCAGCTGTATATTTATTGCGGAAGTATGGAGGGACCTTTGCAACATCCTTGCTTCAAGCCCACCATTGACGATCCTTCTGAATCCACTACACTAGTCTCTTTCTCCCCTTCCCACCCCACACAACATATGATTTTACTTAATAGTTTCTTAAGAGGTTTTTTGGTCTTTTAATTTTGATTCATTATGTATGCATTAAAAAATAAAAACAAATCATAATTGTTAGCTGCTAAGACAGTAAAGCTTCAATTTCATAAGCAGATGAATGAAAATGCTAGAAATAAATGAAAAATGTCTTCTTCTTTTTTTTTTTCAAAGAAGTGAATTATTTATGAAAGGAAAAAACGTCATTCTTTCTAACAAATAAAATGACTTGGCTTAGTTGTATAAGGGTCTGTTCTATTTCGCATTTTAGATAGATAGATAGATACAAGGAGATGTAAGGAGCTGTAAGGAGATGTAAGGAGCTGTAAGGAGATGTAAGAAGCTGTAAGAAGATGTAAGAAGTTGTAAGGAGATGTAAGGAGCTGTAAGAAGATGTAAGAAGCTGTAAGGAGCTGTAAGGATAGATATAAGGAGTTGTTGAATTGTAAAAGAGTTGTATAGTATAATTTGTTTTAGATGAAAAATAATAATATTAAAATAATATACTTAAGAAGCTGTATTTTGTATTTTTATTTTTTTATTATTATTATTTTTATTTTTTTTCATTTTTTATTTTTATTTTTTACTTTTTTTATTTCTTGTATTTTTTGTAATTTTGTAATTTTTGTTATTCATTATTTTATTTCTTTATTTTTTATTTTTTATTTTTTTTAATTATTATTTTTATTTTTTTTAATTATTATTTTTATTTTTATTTTTTTGTTATTTTTTAATTTTCTATTTTATAATTTTGTAATTTTTAATTTTTAATTTTTAATTTTATTTATTATTTCTTATTTTTTTAATTTTTAATTCATAAGTTTTTAATTTTAATTTTTTAATTTTTTAATAAAAAATAAAAAAATAAAAAATAAAAAATAAAACTAAAAATTTTGAAAATTTTTAAATTAAAAAATTAAAAATTAAAAATAACATAAAAATTTAAAAATTAGAAATTAAAAATTAAAAAAATAAAAATAAAAAACTAAAAACAAAAAATTAAAAAACAATTAAAAATTAAAAATTAAAAATAAAAGAATAAAAAAAATTACAAAATTACAAAATTACAAAATAAAAATTTAAAAATTAAAAAATTTAAAAAAAATTAAAAAATTAAAAAATGGAAAAATGGAAAAATGAAAAGTGAAAAATGAAAAATGAAAAATGAAAAATGAAAAATGAAATATAAAAAATTTAAAAAATTTAAAAAAATAAAAAAAACACTAAAAAATAAAGAACAAAAAAATAAAAAATAAAAAATAAAAAATTAACAATTAAAAAATAAAAAATAAAAAATAAATAATAAATAAAAAATAAATAAAATGAAGATGTAAGGAGATATAAGAAGATGTAATGAGATGTAAGGAAATGTAAGGAGATGTAAGAAGCTGTAAGGAGATGTAAGAAGCTGTAAGGAGATGTAAGAAGATGTAAGGAGATGTACGCTCTTAGCTAAATCCTAAAAAACGCGAAATAGAACAGGGCTCGCTTAATACAAATTATTGAATGACATTTTTTAAATTCAAAATAAAAAGGACATAAAATGGTATTCTTGAAATACTAAAAGTTAACAAAATGCTGCCTTTTAGAAATAATTGTTTGAAACACTAATTTTACTAAATATGCTAACTAAAATAATTAATTTATGATACCATAATAGTATTTGAATAATCAATATGTGATCAACACTTTACACAAGTGAAAGCATTAAATGTGATTTCAAATCTTGTTATCAAACAAAATTTGAATCATAATATAATTAACGAGGATATTTGTATTTGTAGCAACAATAGTGCAAGATATATCCTTACATTCAATCAATCGTAAAATTTGATGCATTTTAAGTGATACGAAAATCAAATCAAATATGACGTAGCATAAGTTAAACTACACACACGTTTGAATTCGAAATACAAAAAGGAATGATATGTTTTTAGTATCGAACGACTCCAAACCTTTTTAGAAACTTAAACACAGACATGAACGAAGCTACGTTGGGACAAGGGGTCAATTGACCCCCAGCTTTTTAGAAAAATAATAAATAAATATGGGATATTTTTATCGATAAAAAAATAGATATATATATATATCAATTAGTTCCCAAGTATTTTGCAAATGTGTGCTTGGTAGGATGGTAGGTTGCTCTTTAATTGTTTCAGGTGTCACGGGTTTGACTCTCGTGACTCTCCTTCTATGGTCTACCTTGTATGTTTTTTTTTTTTTTTTTTTTTAGAGTTTCCCCTTTCATTTTTCCTCATTTTGCCTATACCTCTCGACTCTCTAGTCTCTGCTTGCTTTCCTCCTCAGACACTCATGCAGTGACGCAGCCACCAGCCACGACCACCAATCCCAACTCCAATGCACTCTCTCTCACTCTCTGCCTAGCCCAGTCGCGGACACCTCTAGGCCCGCCACTAGTGTCGCCACTTGTGCCGCCGCGTCCACTCCTCCTCAACTCTCCTCCTAAGTGCCAAATTCCAATTTGAGGTGACTCCCAAAAATTCCCAATTTTTGTTTTAAATTTTGTTATTTTGTAAATAATTATGTTTATTTTATTGATTTTAGTTAGATTCATGTTAAATAATTGATTAACTTAGCGAATTACTCATGCTTCATGAATTGAAAAGTGAGAATTTACCCTAATTGTCTTCTTAGTTGAAGATTTAAAGTTGAGCTAATTTTGTTTGTAATTGCTTCCTTGTTTATATTTAGTTTACTAATCATTCTCAAACGACGATATCATGTTTTACTTCCACAATATGAGATCTGGTTGAGGATAATTTTCTTGAATGTAATAGCTACGCACTTTATTTTGAGAACTATTAAAGTTTATATTATGTATATTATTAATCTCACAATCCTCTTACTCTAAATTCTGACCTCTTATTTGAACACAAATAAAGAAAACAACAAAAAAGATACTCAAAGCGGGATCCAAGCGGAAAGAAATCCAACCAAATCTCTCTCCCTCTCTCTCCCAAATTGGGAGATGATCCAACGGCTCCAAAGACCTTTTTTTCACTATCTAATTTCATATGATCATAATCATAATTAAAAAATATTGCCTTTTATCCCCACTCAAACGGTCGAATTTTCTGCCAATTTAAATTTCCAAGGCCATTGTGCTCTTTGCAGAAAACTAGCCGTTACTCTTTCCTTTCTTGCTAGTCTACTTGCTGCCTTCCTCTCTCTCTCTCTCTCTCTCTTTGTCGCTCTCTTCTTCACTCCAGAAATCAAACACAAGAATTCATATTCAAAGATCGTTGCTTTGATTTGAAAGAAGTTGAGCAATCAATGGTGATTAGTTCGTCCAATCGAACTCCGTCTCCTATGTCGACAAGACCAAACCCAAACCCAAACCCTAACCCTAATTCAAGAACCCATCAAGAACGAGAAGGGGTTGTTCCTGCTAGGAAGAGTTTCAGTGGCTACCCACTTGGAAAAGCTTCCATAATTTCGCAGCCTCGGAGCTTCATCCCCAACACCCCTGCCAATAGCCCTGCTGGTACTCTCTCTCTCTCTCTCTCTGAAGCAAGTAATTAAGTTTTTCTGCAATAGGTGATGAATTATCAATTATATTTCATAAAATTGGCTTCTGGGCTGTAAACTTGAAATAATCTATCTGTCACGCCTCTGGTTGTCAGTTTCATATCCGAATTTCTTTTGTATTTTGGGTGTGGATTAATGATCTGTTGCTTCTTAGACAATTTTTATCAGTTTTGGTAGTAATTTACTGAATTAGTCATTATTTTTTGGCTTGTTGTGTCATGTTTAGTTGCTTCTTGATTCAATTTTGTGATTTCTGGGACTAATTTCATTTTTATTTGTAGTTACCAATGTTAAAAAAAAAAAAAAAAACCTTTTGTCAATCTCTTAAGTCCAGTAAGTTGATGGTTGTGTTTTTGGGATTTTGCCAGAGTATGCAAAGAGAAATTCATTTAGTAGAGACCATGAGCAGAAAGAGAATGAAAGAGATAATCCTAATTCAAAGCCAATTGGTGCGAGACCCCGATCCCCATCAGTGCTAAAGGGGTCCAAGAACTTCATGTCACCAACAATTTCAGCTGCCTCGAAGATCAACCCATCACCGAGGAAGAAAGTCTTGGGAGAAAGGAACGAAGCAATTCGCACATCTGCCTCATTGTCTGATGGGAAATTCCAGTTTTTCTCTACAAGCTCATTGGAATTTTCTGATGAGAATGAGCCAAAGATAGACACTGAACACCCAACCACAGATTTCGACAAAGTCCAAGCCAAAAATGTTGCTGAATTGAATCCTGAGGAGAGAAGGATTGAATCAGAGCCAGATTTAGTAGTAATTAGCCCTGAGGTACCCTTGAATATTACTGAGTCATCTGATCAGATTTTACCTCTAAGTGAGATGCCTAAAGATGTTGCTGAAAGTAATGTGGTTTTGGATGTTAAAAGTGCTACTTGTTCTTCACCACCTGTCATAGCTCCCCTTGATGCTGACCCGTCTCTTCCACCATATGATCCCAAAACCAATTATCTTTCGCCAAGGCCTCAGTTTCTTTGCTACAAGCCCAACCCTAGAATTGAGAGTTACATTAGCCAAGGCCTTAGGCTTGAGGATGAATTTTCCTCTGAAAGTTGTTCTGAGACTGAAAACAGTGAAGCAACCCAGTCAGAAAACTCACCCAAAGAGCAAGAAGATTCTTCTTCTTCTACTGAGGGGACATCCCATATTGTGGAAAAGCCTCCATCTTCTGAATCAAACCCCACTGAATCCCAGGAAACTCAAGTGGCTGTTGAACCAAAAATTGAGCCTAGCTCGCGATTTTTCACTAAATCGAGGGCAGTTGTATTTGCTTTGATTTTCTTGCTTGGCTTGGTATCCTTTTCTGTGACCTATGCCCCTGGATTGGGAAATGCGACATACAGAGACGAGATCATTTCTTTGGTATATAATGATCCTTATGTTGTCGTTGATCTTGCAAAAGTGAATTTTAATGGCTTAGTTCAAAGAGCTGATCTTGCACAAGTGAATTTCAGTGGCTTAGTTCAAAGAGCCAAGCTATGGTCAGCCCATTCTGTGGATTATTTATCCCAGATGATTCACAGTTTAAGACAAGTTAATGAGTTTAATCCTGTGTTATTTAGCAACCTAACTGGTTGGGCAGAAGAGGAAGATTGTGTGGTAGGAGATTTTGAGTTGGGCTCTGTTTTTGAAAGAAAGGAAGATGGGGATTTTATTGTTGAAGATTTTGGGTTGATCTCTTTCGTTGGAAAAGAAGATGGCCAGGGGACGACAATGGATAGAAGTGCTGAGAACTTTGCAGAATCAGAAAGCAACCCAGAAACTGAAGAACAAAAACCTCTTGTTGAAGAGACTAATTTGGTTATGCTGGGTGATTCTGAACCTGAGAAAGTGGAAGAAAAGTCAGTGCTTTCTCTGGACCATTGTGAAGATTGTTTGGTTGATGTTGAGGATCTGAATGCTGATATAAGGGGACAAAGCTCAATAGCTCATGCAGCTGAGAATCAGGAAGTGGACCATGTCCAAGTCCAAGAAGAAGACATCAGTTCTGATGTTGGGTTTGGCCTCGAAAATGATGCC
>JACYFF010031957.1:6256290-6274818 GCA_017589665.1 Selenicereus undatus | reverse complement strand
AAGAAGACATCAGTTCTGATGTTGGGTTTGGCCTCGAAAATGATGCCAGGGCTGAGGGATCCTCATCACAGGATGCTGGTGTGGATCAAACTCAAGTTGAAGACATCAGTTCTGTTGTTGAGTTTGAGTTCCAAAATGATGCCAAGGGTGAGGATACCTCGTCACAGGATCCTGAAATTCAGCCTGAAGTCTCAAGTGTTCCATTGGGTCAAGATGATGATCAAAGCTCTTTGAACAATGAGACTGTGGAGATGATGGAGGAAGTTAAAACCAATTATGAAGTGGTTCCTGAAACTACACCTAGAAGTACCCAACTTCCATTATTGAGTGAGAGGAGCTTGGCTCCAACTACAACAACAATCAGCTTAGTTGTTGCTTCTCTGCTTGCATCAGCAGCAGCAGTCGTGTTTATGAAGCAAAGGAAAGCCAATTCCGCAATTTCAGTTCCGTTAGCTGATCAGTCACTAAAGGAGAAGTCAACAGTGGAAAAGTCGGTGGCAAGTGTGAAGGAACCCTCAATGATCCATGAGTGCCCACCTTCATGGAGTGGTCCAGTTGAGGTTGATATGAGCAGTGAGCCTTGCCCCTCAGAGATGAGCAGCTTCCAGAAGACCTCATCTCACAGCAAGAGGAGTGGACGAAGGGGTGCCGATGAAGCTCAAAGTCAAAGCCAAGAAAGGAGGCCTAAGAGGGATTACAACAAGAGAGAGTCCTTTGCTTCTTCTTCATCTTCAGAGTACACAATGTGTTCATCTTTTGGAAGTTTCACCAGCTACAGCATAATCCCCTCCAAGAAAGTAAGTTCAACAGACCCCCAACCCCCTCCTCCCCCCCCCCCCCCCAAAAAACCCGTTCCCCCCCCCCCCATAAAGGATTACAACTAACTTGGAGTTGAATTTTCTGTCTTTCAGGGAGATGAAGAAGTGGTGACTCCAGTCAGACGGTCAAGCAGAATCAGGAATCAGGTCACTTCTCCGTGACAAAACAGTCGACGGCAAAAACATTCAGAGGCTTGTCTTCTCTAATATGTAGCTTGTTCTAGTTTTCTAACCAATTCATTCATTGTGTGTGATGTTTAGAGATGCCACTTTCTAGTTTCTGAGTTGGTTGTAATTAATTAGCTAACGATAGTGGCACATTGAGCGGGATAGACACTCATATGACTGATTGACTTGCCAATTCCTTTGTCATGGCAAATCTGGTTTGCTGTCTTGTGTTATCTTTGATTATTGAAGCCTATCTGTTGTCAATTCCAGTGTCATCTTCTCTCGTCCCCGGCCCCCCCCCCCCCCTGGGCAACCAGCTTTGGCCGTCTTTAACGTGCTAATGTAACCTACAATCTAACCCTACAAGTTAGCTACAAAAACGATTGTCGACCGTCTCAATGAGTTCATTTGGCCCACTCAGAGCAGTTTTGTCCTGGGCAATAGATTTCGGACAACATGATTTTGTCTTAGACATGCTCCATTCCCTTCGCCGTAAGCAAGGGAAAACTGGCTTTATGTCAGTGAAACTAGACCTTGAGAAAGCTTATGACAGACACAATGGGCCATTCATAAGGGAGAATCTCCTTGAAGCAAGAATAGCACAAAAGATGGTTGGTGTGATAATGCACTGCATCACTGGAGCTTCTTGCAACATTCTCTTCAATGGTGGGAAAGCACAAAGCTTTAGTTCGACTAGAGGGATTTGACAAGGTGACCCACTATCTTCCTACATCTTTCAACATTCTCTGGAGCTTCAATTTGTTTGATTGAGGAAGCTACGGTGCAAGACACTTGGAACTCGGTTTATGCTAGCAAAAACGAGCTAAACTTGCTTCTTGATGATGCACAATCCTTTTTAGGGAAGCATGCCCATAGCAAGCTCGGCTGATGAAACATTGTCTTAAACAGTTTTGCACAACGTTGGGTCAGAAAGTGAGCACTGTTATAGCAAGTCTCTAGCCTGTTTCTCACGTAACACTGATCAAAGTCTTGCTGGGTCCATAAGTGAAGAACTTGATCAAGTCCCTATTACTAATGGCCTTAGTAGATATCTTGGCATGTCTACTATTAATGGTCGTGTCACATGGTAGACTTAATCTGATCTGAATTAGATTTAGCATCTGATCTGACGAAGTCAAATTGGATCAAATTTTCAAATCCGATATTAATTAGATCAGATTTAGATGTGTATACACCCAATTCGATTCCTTATATCCACATTGCTTTTTTGGGTGATCCCTCCTCCCTACTAAAATTCTAATTATCACTTTCTTTCCTTTTCATTTTGCTCTCTTCCAACGTTTGTTTGCTCTATCAATTCTAAAATTATTGGAATATTTTTTTTAAAAACCAAATTTCTTACTTCTTTACTCTTTTTTTAATTGGATAGAATTAATAGAATATAACATAGTTATTTATTTTTGAATTCAACACTATAATCTTGTTTATGTATTTGCATGGATTTATTTTACTTTCTTCTTTTTCTTGGTATCATTATATTAATTCTCTTTTTTGGTATTTGAACCATCATAATATAACAAACATTTTTCAAATGAATTTAAAATTCGAAATTTTAAATGATGCAACTTTCCTTGTATTTAATAAATTTTTAGGACATGTTCTATTTCGCGTTTTAGATAGATAGAGAGATGTAAGGAGATGTAAGGAGTTGTAAGAAGATGTAAGAAACTGTAAGGAAATGTAAAGAGCTGTAAGAAGATGTAGGAAGATGTAAGGAGCTGTAAGGATAGATGTAAGGAGTTGTTGAAGAGTTTTATAGTATAATTTATTTTATAATGAACGTTTTGGATGAAAAATAATAATATTAAAATAATATACTTATTGAAAATAAATAATTAATTAAGTTAATTATACAACGAGAAAATATATTAATCCCCATAAATTTGGTGAATAAATTTTTGTCCACTTGAGGTGATTTTTTATATGAACATTAGTTTGATCAAATAAGCAAAGTATAACAAAAAAAAATAAATTTTTTTGACAAAATTGAATACAACTCTTCAAATAAATTTCAATTTTAAGTAAATAATTTTAAATATAAATAAATGTATGGTCATCTATAATAATACATATTTCATGTCGAAACTCAAATATAATGTATGTCGTTATATTGGCCCTGTTCTATTTCGCGTTTTTTAGGATTTAGCTAAGAGCTTACATCTCCTTACAGCTTCTTACATCTTCTTACATCTTCTTACATCTCCTTACATCTTCTTACATCTCCTTACATCTTCTTATATCTCCTTACATCTCCTTACATCTTCTTACATCTTCTTACATCTCCTTGCATCTTCATTTTATTTATTTTGTATTTATTTTATATTTTGTATTTTTTTATTTTTTTATTTTTAATTGTTAATTTTTAATTTTTAATTTTTTTGTTCTTTATTTTTTAGTTTTTTTTTTCATTTTTCATTTTTTAATTTTTTAATTTTTTAAATTTTTTATAATTTTTTAAATTTTTAAATTTTTAATTTGTAATTTTTAAATTTGTAATTTTTAATTTTTAATTTTTTTTGTTTAATCTTTAATTTTTAATTTTTTTAATTTTTAATTTTTTTAATTTTTAATTTTTAATTTTTAATTTTTTCTTTTTTGTTTTTTATTTTTTATTTTTTATTTTTTTAATTTTAACTTTTTAATTTTTTAATTTTCAAAAATTTTTAGTTGTGTTTTTTTATTAAAAAATTAAAAAATTTAAATTTAAATTTAATATTAAATTTAATATTGAAAATTAAAAAATTAAAAAATTAAAAATTAAAAAATTATGAATTAAAAATAAAAAAATAAAAAATAAGAAATAGAAATAAAAATTAAAAATTACAAAATTATAAAATAGAAAATTAAAAAATAACAAAAAAATAGAAATAAAAATTAAAAAATTTTTAAAATAAAAAATAAAAAAGAATAATTAAAAAATAAAAGAAATAAAAATAAAAAATAAATAAAAATAAAATAAAACAATAAAATAAAAAAAATTACAAAATTACAAAAAATACAAGAAATAAAAAAAGTAAAAAATAAAAATGAAAAATGAAAAAAATAAAAAAATAATAACAATAATAAAAAAAATAAAAATACAAAATACAGATTCTTAAGTATATTATTTTAATATTATTATTTTTCATCTAAAACAAATTATACTATATAACTCTTTTATAATTCAACAACTCCTTATATCTATCCTTACAGCTTCTTACAGCTTCTTACAGCTTCTTACATCTTCTTACAGCTTCTTACATCTCCTTACAGCTTCTTACATCTTCTTACAGCTTCTTACATCTCCTTACAGCTCCTTACATCTCCTTGCAGCTCCTTACATCTCCTTACAGCTCCTTGCATCTCCTTGTATCTATCTATCTATCTAAAACGCAAAATAGAACAGGCCCATTATGTTTTTATGTTTAAGTAAATGTTGTGTTCATAAGTATTTATAAATTTTGTATATTTGTAGTATCATTAAAAAAAAATACATATTTCTATAACTAAAATAAATTAATGTTACAGAAAATCTATGAGATGTAAGAAGATATATGAAGATGTAGGGAGATGTAAGAAGATGTACGGATTATGTTAAAGATGTAAGGTGCTATAAGGAGATGTAAGAAGCTGTAAAGAAATGTAAACTCTTAACTAAAAATCCTAAAAAACTTGAAATAGAATAGGGCCTAGTTTCAAATGATGAACCTTCTAAAAGCTTCATCCCTTCAAAGAAAAGGTTCTTCATTAAAAATCTAAATGGTGAATCACTCATGCACTTAAATGAATCTCTTCCTTCAAACAACTTAGTTTTAAAAGCTCTAAACATTTTTTTTTCAAATTATATTACTTTTTTTCCAATTTACAAGATAAAGAGAAAACTATAAGATTTTTATTTTGATTAACTAATATTAGATTACGTACATACTATTCTTTCGACGCTCTTTCCCTAAAATCCTAACTTTGTCACTGGTTACAGGATTCATCGGAAATAGAAAATAGAAGAAGGCAGAGGTCAAGCAATGTTCACAAGCCTGCTATGCTTGTTAGAGATGGTCGGTTAAGATGCCTTGATTCTTGTAGCCACAGGTCAACCAATTCATCTATGCTCCCCCGTTGGGTCTGATCATCACTGGGCTTATATTGCGACATGTTGGGTTTTAAATGGCCCAGAATTTCTTTTTATTGCTTGGCTGTGATTGGCCATAATGTATTCTCAGCCCATTTACTCAATGCTAACCCATTGCCCAGAAATTCCTTGTGTTGACTTCCACACTACTGTTGACTTCAGCATATTTTCTGCAACTGCTTTCAGTCTTTCAGACTTGAGGCAGTAGCCCTCACGGACCAACTGTTGTGTGTGTCATGGACCGTGGGAAGGGTGTGGCAGTGTCTGACTTCTGAGATGTGATGTCTTGGCATTTAGGAGTGTCTCTTGGCATGTCCCTTTTATAGCTGTGTTGTTCTGAAGCAGTTTTTTGAGTCATCTTTGTCTCTTCCATTCCACTACGTACTTTTGTATAGTTGATTGAGTATTTTGTGAGAGATTGAGATTGTAATCTCCTTTGGATCTCATTGGGCTTACTATTATTCAGATCGTTATTGTACTCACTTCTATATATATAGTGGATTTTATATTATCTTGCAGCCCGTGGTTTTCTCCCAATTTAGATTTCCACGTAAAAATCTTGCGTCCACCAGTATTTTTGGTTTTAATCTTGCTTTATCTTTATCAAATATCTACATTTCTTCTATGTTTTCGCATATACCACGCTCAATTTTATTTTATTATTTTTTCCAACACAAAAGTTCATTTAAAACCATTTTCATATCATTTTTCATCGAATAAGATAGAAACCCATCTTGTTCTCTCATCCCTCCCACACTATAGAGGGATGCTAGCTTGTGCAGTTGTGCTAATGGTTCTCAAGTTGACACACTCCCTATCCAAATTTGCCCTAGTAGGGCCATAGATGTGCCGAACTGAGCCCAAGCCAGCTAGGCCCAAGTTCGACTCGATCAGTTAAAAGTTCAGCTCAAAACTCACCAAGCCTGTAAACTTTAGGTTTGGGTTCGGGTTCGGATGCACAATGGTCGACTCAACTCAACTTTACTCGGCTCGGCGCAGTATTCATCTTTTCTGTTTGTTTTTGGTAAAAAAAAAAAGTTCTCAAATTTAATAATATAGGCCCTATTCTTTCGTGGGTCAATTCTAAAATACCAACCTCAACCTACTTCAACCTACTTCAACTCACGTCAACCCATTTCCACTATTTTAACCAAGTTCAATTTATCACATAAAACAAAATTCAACTCACTTCAACCCACTTCAACCTACTTCACCCTTTTGCCCACCCTAATTTACCCTTTTGCCCACCCTAATTTACCTACGAAAAGAACATACCCATAATCCAAACTAAATTCTAGATTTTTGTATTGCATTCAAGAATTAATGATTAGAATAAAATTTTGTTGATCATGACAATAATTTTATACTTTCCACGCAAACGTGTATAGAAAAAAAAGAACTAATGAAGCTAAACCAAGCCCAGTCGAGTTGAGCCTTGGTGGGCTTGAACTCGGGCTTGGCTCAGTATGCTCTGAGCCGACTCAAGCTCGGCTCAAGCTCGATTTGACTCAACTCTAAGTTGACCTTTGACCGATCCGAACCCGAGGGCTCGACAAGCCAGCTCGATTTCATTACAATCCTATGGCCAACTCTTAGTTGGGGAGAGTGGGTTTAGCATCAACCCAAAAAAAAAAAGGATTGAAAAGATTTGGATTACCAAAAAACAAAAAAATAATAATAAATTTGACAACATTTGGATTAAAATTAAAATGATGAAATATGCTCGATTTGTTTACAGATGATGGATTCAAAAATTGCTAAATTTCAAGTATTAAATCATTAGAGAAGGACCAAACAAGATCCATGGGCTCTTGCTGCAAGATAAACTGCAAACACCAAGTTAAACATAATCTGCAAAATGTATTCATGGTTGTTCAATTGGAACTTTCAACCGCATCTAAAGAAACCTTGCATGATTACACATGTAATATAGATAGATTTTATTCATTATTATTATAGCAATTAACTACTTGGACAGTAACAAAGATAGATTTAGGGGTTCCAAGGTCCATAATCAGGACCAGGGATGTTGCTAGTTCCAGGAGAATCAAAGCAGTTGAACATGACCCCAAGTTGGTCATCATCATTGACAGAATTGTTGTTCAAATTGTCGCCATTTTCCATGGATTTTTCGAGGATCGATCTTCTTTCGACTTCACATGAAACCCTCATCTTAAGGTCCTTCAACATGGCTTGCAGTTGTATAGCCTGAGAGAGGCTAAGTTGTTCCTTAGATCCCATGATGTCCATGGGGTAGCCTGGTTGGCTTGCTTGCTTCTCCTCCTTGGCTTTGTTTCTCTCAATTTCCGCCATCTTTTGGATATCATTGTATTGGGTATGAAATTTACCCACATTACTCATTTGATACTCCTCAAAGTATTTGAGATGATCACAAAACGTAGAATCTTGCGATTGATCATTGAAAAATTCATTCAAAAAACGAGCAAATATGGTATACACGTTAGGGTGGCCAAAGGAATAGGCCTTCTCACCGGGAGAAAAGATAATAATGGCAAGTGCAGCACCACAAAGGCTAACGAGTTCGTTTGCTTTCTTAAAAATGCCATTACGGCGTTTCGTGAAGGTGACTCCTAAACTTGTTTTGTTTTCGATTTTCTTCATCTCAAGCTTTCTACGACCCTTACTGGTTGGTTTCACCATGGCTACACTTTACTCTAGAAGACCGGAAAAAAAAGGGGAGTAAAGTCTAGACGTATAAAAAAACGTAATATCACGTTGGTTTATATAGCAAAATAAGAAGTGAATGTAGGACGATGTAGGCTGAATTCGAGTCTAATCTTTGATAACAATCCTCTGAGATTTCATCCATTGAGCAGACTAATATTCACAATTTAATTTAAAATTTTATGAAGCCCGAAACAAATGTTCTAATTTATAATTTACATTAAAATGAATTGTCATGGCCCTTCCTCGGACCCTGTGTGAACGCTGGATGCTTGTGCAGCGGGCTGTCCATTAAAGTAAATTGTTAGTTCTTATTTGGTGAATGAGGTGGCAAAGTCCTTTGGCCAGCCTTTTCCTTTAATTAATAAGCTGTTAAATTAAACTTTAATTATACAAGTTTAGGGTTTTCTTTTTAAAGAAAGATTTTTCTTTTGATAGATTTCTATATATATAGTGTGAACTGAAATTTTAGTAGCAATCATAGAAAGAAATTATGGAGGGGATTTTTGGGAAGATTTCATTAGTTAGCATTTCTGTCAAGGTTCTATCAGCCATAAGTAAAGGTTTATTTTCCTAGAAACATAGGTTTTTCAAATACTGTGGCAGTTATTAGCCTTAAGAAAGGTTTTGGGTTCGACTCTTATAAATGGAGAAATTATGTGATGAGAGAGCACTGCACTATTGTGAATTAACAATATTTAGATTTTACTAGAACAGATGCCTAAAAATCAAAAACCATATTTTCCTTTCAAAAATGAAGGAAATTGATTTTCTTTTAAAGTTTTTTTGGACTTTTAGGTTGCAATGTAATTGTTTATTTGAAAATTTATTTTTCAAATATCATGCTACACGTTGGAAAAGCTTTAAAAAAATTCATTTGCTAGAAGTTTCTTCTCTCAAGGAATATAATTAAGCAATAAAAATATTTTTCTTTCTATTAAACATTTACTATTATGTTTTTGAGTGGCCTCCTTCCTAAAGGATTGTACATTTTAAAGGTTAGAATTAGTAGTAAGTGGTCAGGAGAAGTTAAGAGTGGCAAGGACAGTGATAAATAGAGCGATCAGGATGGGGTAGACAGAATAAGACTAATAGGTAACATACGTATATACACAAATGAAAGGTTACTCAAGTGGTGAAGTACACACTTTTTAAGTGAAAGGTTAGCGGTTCAAACCCTAGTACTTACAAGGGTCATCGTAAAAGGTAACATGCGGCTGCAACGAATCGATGAACCTAATGAGACCGTGCCCAATGTCGAAGAATTTGCTCGATGGATATTAGAAGTTGGAGATGGTCAAGTGCAAGGAATTGCTATTTCAGATGACGGCGAACCTAATTGGATTAAGATACCGGAAGAATTCCTAATACGGAATGAAAGCAACGGTCTGCATGATGATGTCGATGAAATAAACACAGTCATGTTATCCATGCTTCTTGGAGATGTGAAAAGCTATTTGAGTTGTGACACTATTTCAAACGCCAACGATTGTGGTCCTTTCGGTGATATGGAACCCCCTGAATTATTGCATTCCCTAAAGATCTCTGGGTTGCCAAATCATTATTTAGATCTTAAAATCGGTGCGCCAGTTATATTATTGAGAAATTTGAATCAGTCAATAGGGTTGTGCAATGGTACTCGATTAATTATCAGTAAGCTGGGTGATAGAGTGATTGAGGGCAAAGTAATAACTGGCTCAAAGGTTGGGGAGACTGTTCTAATACCCAGAATTGATTTAACACCATCAAATCTTCCAGATCTACAGATCAAAAGAAGGCAGTTCCCTCTAAAGTTGGCGTTTGCAATGACAATCAACAAAAGTCAAGGGCAAACTTTAAATAGAGTTGGTATATACCTTCCAAGGCCTGTGTTCAGCCATGGTCAACTTTATGTTGCACTGTCACGTGTTTCATCTCCTTCTGGATTAAAAGTACTGCTCTGTAACAAGAGGGGAGTTCCAGTAGACGTTACAAAAAATGTTGTCTATAGGGATGTATTGAACAATTTGTAGCTTATAATTATATTGTACAGTTTATTCATTTTGCCTATTACATTATGTTTGTTTGATTATCATATTTTCAATCATAACATTCTGGTGTTATGTATAGTAATATACCTCACTGGATAAATACTTTGTGGTAATTTCTTTATTACCATATCATACTATATTCTTTTAATTTTTTCAAGATTACAGATATGGCATCTTCAGCACCTACATTTATGCCTATATGCGCCATCAATCCATGCAATAGATCTGTAACATTGACAGTTCGCCTCATGCGAGCATTGTCCGTCCGAGTCTATGGGCAACGGACAGTATGGAAAGTTATATTTATGGACTACCAGGTATTGGATTAGTGTGTTCAATAAAGTCATCATCGTATGGATGTATAGTGCTTACGTATGCATTTTATTTTTTTATAGTGTGATGAGATATTCGGCATCATAGAAGGCAATGCCGATATTACTCGATGGAGGTCTATACTCAGTGCTGGCAAGGTTTATCATATATCCGGACTCTCGGTTGATGCTGCTACAGATGGCGAACGGAATGTGGTGACCAACCTTTACAAATTGGTTTTCACGCCGCGAACAACACTTATTGGTGTCATTGAAGAATGTCAGGATATTCCCTACCAGCATCGACCTCCTTTCCTGCCATTCATCGATATCCCTCAACGTCTTCGGACACCTGATAATGTTGTTGGTACGTATTGTTCACACAATCAAGTTTCCTATCCAAGTTTATGCATGCATTTCTTCTGTATTATTTACAGCTTTCTCATTCCCTGTTGCTCTATAGACATCATAGGGATGGTAGTAGCTATATATAATTTGTAGAGGACTAGAGATAGAGGCACTGTACGGCGGGAATTATTACTTTGTGACATGCAGTACGTATTGTTTTTCTATAAAGATTTGTTCATATTGATTGTTATATCTCAATTATATAAATATTAGTATATATGACACCTTTGTGCAGGATGCATCCATTGAGACTGACTTTATGGGGAGATTTTGCGGAAGTTGAGGGGTCCTATATTCAGCAACATTTGACTGATGAGAATATACTCCTTGCTTCCAGAGTGCACATTAGACATTATGAAGGTAGCTTTACGTCCACATAACTCACTAATTTTCATTATTCTGATTGTATATTTGAGTAATATGTTTTCACTATTGCAATATAATTGTAGGAATATCAGTTCGACTTTGCCCGTTAGTAGATTACTGATAAACCCAGATATTGAAATAACAGAAGACTTTGAAGGATGGTATACGCAACATGTAACATTAATTTAGGTTCTGTAATTCCATACAACTTATATACATCTAACCTCACACGTGTTACTTTCTATATATGCATTAGGTACTCTGGCACTTCAGGTGTGATGAAGCATTTCGATTTCATGCGTTTGAGAACATTACGCATGTGCCATCTAGAGAAACTGTTTGTAGCTAGACGGATTAGATTATATGAATATGCTTCTGCGCCAAATGTAAGCTAAGCTTTTATTCATCAAATGTTCCTTATGCTCACATACATTTACTCAGTATCACATAATTATATCTCTGCAGGTTAGATATTTTCGGATTTTTGCATATATTGCTGAAATTCATCTGTTGCTTTACGACGCTTGCACTAATTGCAACAAAAGTGTCAACACTTACGTATTCACGCTTAATGTACCGTACTGCACATGTCGATCCCCGAGTTTGACTCGGAACAGGTTTGCATATATGATTCTCTATTGTTTCATAATAATGTGTTGTACTTTTCCAAATTTATGTGTAAAGTTAGTGTAACCATCCCTTTCTATTTCAAAAATATAGGTTCATATTTAGAGTTGTGTTACAAGATGTTACTGGTTGTAGAGAATTCACAGTTCTTCATGATGATGCTCGAATTCTTTTACATACGACCGCTACACAGTTGGATATGTATGCAGCGCAGATATTCTTACTGTTGCTGATTATCATGTTCACCCAAATTATTGTTCCACTGTTGCCTAACCTGTGTGACTATTATTCACAGCCATATGGTCATCTATCGCTCTATTCGATCATAGATGATTACATCGGAAACCCTTGGGTTTTCGTTATAGAGCCTCCACGCCGGCATGAAGTAGAAGCTCCTGTTGCTCTTATTGTGCCAGTCAATTGGGATGAAGAAGTCCATTACATACGACATACTAATGTTAGGTATACCAGGTATATAATGTGTATGTATAAAATTCTCTTCCATAAATGAAAATCAAATTATCTCTAAATCTTTATTTTTGGTTTAGGTACAAGAGACGAAGGTGGATTCTTCATCACTGGCGTCATAACTTAACTTATCATCATCCAATTTAGCTTACTTTGTACCAAGTTCACTACCTAATGTGTTAGACTTTCTTATATAGACTTATTCCACAAAGATATAGTTTTCTATTGTTAATCGTAATGTTTATGCAAGCAGTTACTGTATATTTAATTTTTTTTGTTGGGTTTTTTCTTTCTCTTTACTTACTTATAGTATTAATTGTTTCTACGCAAACTATCCATTTATTTTTTTGATAAGATATGTATGAATTATCTATTTAAACATGCTCCGTGCTTTTGCACGGGCCCATACTAGTATACTTAAATGCTAAAGGGATTGCCAAGTCGTTTAAGAGGGTAGTTGGAGTGACCTGACTCCAACTATTGAGCGATAATTTCGGTTTCATATGGTTAGTTAGTTTGGTCAAATATTTATGTTTAATTCAAATTGCTTCTAGCTGCTCCTAAATACTCCCGACCATTCTCACTGTCTGGCGATAGTTTTGATCTGAAATGTCCATATGGTTAGTTAGTTTGATCAAATATTTAAGTTTTGCATCCAACTTGTTATCCAAAGTATGGCAATTGGTGATCCGAAGTCCTGCATAACAATTCTCCTAACTCGACCCCAACACATGGACATTGGTAAGATGAAAACGCAAGTAATGCATGACGAGCCACTTACAAAATTTTACAATCCACTGTTTTCTTATAGAAAAATTTAAGTTCAGCCGCAGTGCACCAGCACCAGGGCATTGCAATATATGTTCAAATGCATAATTTTGGCTCAATTTGCTCTAAACTGCTCCTAATTGTCTTGAATTGGGTCAAATTGTGTTAACTGTTACTCCAAACTGCTCCTAACCACAAACAGTTAGCTAATTTTCACCACTGAAATGAGCAAACTCAAGTAAATTACGTTTGAACTTTATGCTCAGATGTGTAAAATTTTTAGTGATAGTTATCAGGAACATGAGTTCGAAATCCACTTATATCAACCACTTTTACGTGTCATTCACAACAAAAAAAAAAAAACCTTTATCCGATTTAGTCCTCATAATCATAATCATGATTATGAAGTGCTGAAAAAAATTAGATTTGGGTCGAATTTGGGTCAAACAAGTCAGACAATGTCAAAATTCGGACAAAAAATTAATATTTAATACTTGTTTTTTCAGATCAAATAATTCGAACAAGGTTGAATTTGAATTAAAATTGAATTCAAAAAATATAAATATAAAAATTGTTATATCCGAATACAAAATTTGGACAAAATTTTTTAGGATCATACCCATTTTTTTTGAAATCAAATAAATTCAAATATTTGAATGGGATAATTTTAACCAGCTCTATGATTATGATTATAGACAGACTGGAATTGAACTGTAAACTTTTTGGGCACAGGCGCACAGCTGTTGCTTAATCCCTGTCGTTTTATGATGGAAAGTAAGAAAAGATCCCAGCGCGCACTCCGCGACCACAAACAAACAGCCCCGTCCATTGTTTGTTGTTATACCGACTCCTTTCCTGCATCTCTATCATTTTAGGCCCCCCACACAAAGCGACAATTTTTAAAAAATAAGATAAATACAAATATCATATTTTAAAGATTTTGATCCTGTTTGATAAACAGTTATTAGCTATTTGTATTACCTGTTAGCTGTTTGAGTTAGCTATTTATACAAGAAGTGTTTGGTAAAATTAGTTGTTTTTTTAAAAAAAATATTCAGTAAAATTTCATTTATACCCTTATTTTTAAATTACTTTTTAATGAAAAATATTTTTTTCATTTACTAGTTAACTTATTTTCTTTCCAAAAAGAATTAAATTAATGTCATATGTACAAATTAATTTTATTGATAAAACCTTAATTTGTTACTAGTTGTACATAATTTGTATTCTTATTAATCTTTTTTTCTTTTCAACTTGTGTATATTTATCTACATGATAATTATGTCTTAAAATATTATTTTATTATTTGCTACATATTTATTATTATGAATTGAAATTTATATATTGGAATGATTTAATCTTGGATGTATCAAATTTAAATAATACACAACATCAAATATCACTACAAAAGACTAATGGCATATTGTATAATTTTTTCAAACTCTTGGATAGTTATGTTATTTTCACAAACAACTATTCCCAAAAGGCTAATGAAAACAACATTTTGAGTTCAAATAGCTCTTCCAAACAACTATTTAACCAAACACCAATTTAACTATTTTGACTAATTAAAACAGCTAAAATCCTAATCAAAATGGCTAAAACCCCTCCCCAAAAAACTCTTTTTTTTCAAAAATTTGTTGCAACCAAACACCCTAGTGTCAACATGTAAAGCAAAACAAGGATTAGCCTAGGAAGTTTTCACTGCGAGCAAAAGTATCTTGCTCCTGATCCTTCCTAACAAATCACTCAGGATTCTTAACAAACCTTTCAAAGTAACTACAGAAGACTGACACCCTATCTCCTATTGAGAGATCGCGCTTCTTTTGTTGATGTTTCATTTGCTTACGATCCTTCACACTCACTAGCCACTTAACGGATGCATTAACGGTTCTCCAATGAAGCATATTAACTTCTTCAACTCAACTAGAAGTCAGGCCCTCTTCCTCAACCTCGCTTAAAGCAAGATGATACCCCAACATGGAAGCAATTCTCAGCCATAGTAGTCCCCCATTCATCCAAACTAGAGTTATTGCTACAGGCACTTCCAAATTCTTTGAAGCCCATTTCAACTCGTCTGCATCATTAGCCTAGCTCGACATAGGAACCTTGTTCATGACCTAGATCAAATTGTTGCTCCTCCATTCTTCTACCTAGTGGTAGCAACGGAGTGGGTTTAGCCGCACTTTGACTTATATCCATTTTCAAAATTAATATTCATACTCATACCTATATTCATAGGATATTGCAAGACTATACACATATTCATACCTGTTGGGTATTGTGAGTATGTAGATTTTATTTAGGTACATATAAAACAAATGAATTAAACCCATTTTATACTCATATTCAACATAAGATACCCAATATGCCACACGAACATCAAACTTTCAACAAAATATCATATCCACCAAATACAACTAAAAGTTTCTAAATTCAAGCAAAAAATTAACACTCGACAGTTATAGTTTCTAACAAAATGTCTCACCGGAGTCTTGAATATAATACAACTCAAAGCAACTAGAAAAATATCTACCTCCAAGCAATAAATTAGAACTTTAAATAAACATGTATGAATTTTATATGGGGAGGATACGTTGCGGATACGGGGTAGGTATTGATAAAATAGGTACGAAGTGGATATGCGGCGGGTAAGAGTCATACCCATACCCATTTTAATAATATTCACCCCATACTTTTTTCTTCTTCTTATTTTTAGTACTCATACTCATATTAATTGGATAAATTTTAAGCGAATATGAATTTTTTTTAACCAACCGTACTTCTAACGATATTGACATATATTGATTTTTGTTATCTAGCAAATCCTACGAGGTTGAGACGACATAAACAAACAATCATCCAACTCACGGCATGAGAGTGAAAAAAGGTGAAATTGTTGCCCTGACACAGTTGCTCAGGGCATCCCCAGCCATTGCCACGCGAGCTTCCCCCCCACACGCGGGACACCCACCCCCCTCCAGCCACTGCCACGCGTGTCCCTCCACGCAGGTCTCCACGGCTGGCCGAGTCTCCCCACGTGCCACAAATGCCCTAATATAGTGGAATTTGCTGTTTTCATGTCTGCTCTTCCATTTTCTTTGAGTTCTATTTCTGGGTTTTTATGCTCAGATTTAGTTTAGTTCAATTCTATTCGCGTCCACTGCTCTAATTTCACAGCCCTTAATCTGGGTTTTAATTGCATTCTGCTGAGTTTGGATTTTTTTCTTCATCGAAGTTTCTGGGTTCTCTGTTGTTCATCAGTTCGGGATTCATGTGGGCTTCCATTAATGAAGGATGGTTGGGAGTTGGCCGAGCTCATTGAGTTAGGAGGCCCTATGTTACTATGTTTGTTTTTGGTGTGCCCAAATTGTCAGCATGACTGCATTTTTTTAATTTGATGTTCTGGATTGTTTTTTGTTTTTTTTTGTTTTTTCTTTTTTTTTTGAAGTTATAAATAATTTTTATATGATTAAAAAAATAGGTTGTGTGTTATTAAGTGGGTCCGTGATAAATTTTTTTATTGGGTTATTCAAATTGAAGTTCCATGGGTTGGAAAAGTAATGGAATGCAAGTTTTAAAAATATGAAATTTTTGTTGATGTGACAGGCCAAAGTTTCAAAAAATAGAGGCTCCTGTTTTACTCGTATGTGATTAACTCATGGTCAATTGCATAAATATAACCGAAGACAAATAACCTTTTACTTCTGCTTGTGATTTTTCAAGTAGAGCTCAATTTAATTTTTATTTATTTTTAAATTAGAAAGGGCAAATGAATATGGAATCATCTAGGCCAATAGATGAAACAAACTCGCTGGCATCTCACTTTTTAGCAGTCGTGCACCACTGGATTCCACTCCCCACAAAAATAAAATAAAAATAAAAATAAAAATAAAAATCATTTGCACTCGAGGGTGATTAGTTAATTCCAGGCTGTTTCTGCTTCACTATCCTTTCTCTCTCTCTCTTCACCACCCTTTAAAGCCCTGCTCCCCTCTCTTTCTCTCTCCTACATTCTGACTCACCATTCGCCATGGATCCCTGCAAGTTTATTCGCATAGTAATCAGCAACCTCGCTATCAGATACCCATCCAAAACCCCAGACCATTCAGATCTTCCAAACTCCTACTTCTGCAAAATCAAGCTTACCCATTTCCCCACACAATCCGCCGCGATTCCCATTCTGCCCTCCGACGCCGCCTACCCGGATCCCCGCACCTTTTCCGGGTCCGGGTCGGTCTGCTTCACCCTCACCCGACCCGACGTTGACAGGCTTGTGTTCTCCAAGAAGCTCTCTAAGCGGCCGGAGCTTAAGATCGATGTGTACTCCTCTAGGAACGGCACCGGGTGCGGGTTCGGGTCAGCCGGGAAGCTGGTGGGTCGGGTCACGGTTCCTCTGGAGATCACCCAGCAGACTGCTGAAGGGAAGGGGAGTACGGTGGTGAGGAACGGGTGGGTTGAGTTAGGAGAGCGAAAGAAAAAGGGGGAGGGTAAGAATCCGGAGGTGTATTTGAGAGTAGTGGCGAACCCGGATCCCAGATTCGTGTTCCAGTTCGATTCGGAGCCTGAGTGTAGTCCTCAGGTTCTTCAAGTTCAAGGGAGTATTAAGCAACCCGTTTTTAGCTGCAAATTCGGGTTCAAAAATGCTACTTGTTATTCGGGTTCGGGTGATTGCTCGTTCAAGTCTGAAAAAAGAGAGCATAACCACCATCGCAACCAATCAAAAAGAGAGCGCAAGGGGTGGTCGATCACCATCCACGACCTCTCCGGGTCCCCCGTGGCGGCCGCCTCCATGGTCACCCCCTTCGTCACCTCTAATGGGTCGGACCGGGTCGGCAGGGCCAATCCGGGCGCATGGCTCATCCTCCGGCCGGGGGGCGCCACCTGGGTGCCTTGGGGGCGGCTAGAGGCGTGGTCGGACGGACCCAATCGCGTCGGGCATCGGTTCGAGCTCTTCCATGAATCGGGGCCCGCCACCATAATGGGCCCCGACGGGATCACCCTGGCACAGTCTAGTGTCCCGGCCCGACCCGGCGGCAAGTTCAGCATCGACGTGACCTCCTGCACGTCTCCGGCGGTGAGCCCGAGCAGCAGCATGGACCTGGGATCGGGTTCGTCGTCCGGCTCCGAGAGCGGGTTTGGGTTGGGGTGGTGGCCGGGGCTGATGTACAAGGGGTTCGTGATGTCGTCGAGAGTAGGAGGGGGAAAGGCGCCGTTGGTGGAGGTGGGATCGCAGCACGTTACGTGCACGGAGGATGCGGCGGTGTTCGTGGCGTTAGCTGCGGCGGTGGATTTGAGTATGGACGCTTGTAGGCCTTTTTCGGAGAAGCTCCGGAAAGAGCTCAGGCAGCCAAGTGGAGAGTTCGTCGTTTGATTTGGTTTAGCTCGTCGTTTTTGTAGCTTAGCTTAGATGAGATGAGGTGAGGAGGGTTCTGAGTAATTGTAGATTTATTTATTTTTTTCTTTTCTTTGTAGTTTTGATTTTTATTGTTCTAGTTCTTATTTTTAGATGTACAGTGGATTATTCTAGAATCCAGATTCTCTATCCTGGTATTGGAAGTGAAAAATGGAAAATAAAAAGATTTTTGCAAAGCTTGCACTAGTTAAAATTGTGTCGTAAAAATTAATTATCATATCAATGTTTATTATACTTTTTTACATATCATGTCAAGCCTTTTTTTTTTAATTTACGCAAATGAGACATAAAGATTCATATTGATAGAATTTGAACCTAAATTCCTAATAATAAT
>JACYFF010031957.1:6219382-6233834 GCA_017589665.1 Selenicereus undatus | reverse complement strand
TATATATATATATATATATATATATATATATATATATATATATATTATTGTTAAAAGAGTGAAACTAAGGCAAAAACCTTCAACTCAACTCTCGACCCTCTTTCTCTCTGGGTATTTTACCTCTCCCTCACCCAGAACTCTCTGTAACCCACGGCTCTCTCTTTCCAGAGAACTCACCTCTCTCTCTCTGGTTCTCTAACTTTCTACCTCTCTCCGAGTTCTGCTGATTCTCGGCACATAGCCGAGACCACCATGGCCGTTTTTTTTAATTGTTCTGGAACCTCGACGGTTCCAGGGCAGCCATAGTCGTCTTCTTCGACGTCGGACACCACCACTGGCCACCACCACCACCCAGATGATGGTACAACCCCCCTTAGTCGCCTTCAAGAACTCTATCCCTGGCTCAACCACCAACCAAAACAACCCAAAGTCTACGCCGGTGAGTAGATCGGGCACCGAAATTTCGATTGACGCCATCCACTCGTCCAATGCGCCATCACTGTGACGGTGTGTGGCGTACACGCGCAGCCGCGACGGGTTTATTTGGTTGGATTTTGACCGGAAATAGCAGATCGGGGCCGGTTAAGGGTTTGGGAGGAAGAAAACCACCCAAAAAGGTTTTCGTCGACGGCGCGTGACTTACACGCGCCACCTATCCCACGATAGTGCTGATGGGTCAGGTAAGTTGCGTTCCACCCCCCCTTTTTTTAATGGGTTTGTCTGGGCATGAGAGAGGGTCTTGAGGTTCTGGGTTTGGGTCTGGGAGGTCGGGAACAGATCCAGGGTCGAGTCTCGGTTATTTCTTTAAGCAAATGAAAAAATCAAGTGTTCCAAGCATGATTCATGTGCAATACTGGATAAATTGGATTTTCATGAGCATACAGTTTGTATATATCTTGACATGAAAAATTAGAACTGAATGTATCATGTTCTGGCATAACCAAAATATAAACACACAGTTTGATTATTGATTATAGTCAAGACATATTCCTGTAGAGAGATTAGCATTTTGATACAATTTACGAAGACAACCATAGTTATATGCTTATTTGAGGCATTCTGGCTGATTCACACAGAATTACATGTTAATCGAGGCATTATTGCATAAACACACAGTTTTGCATACTAGCATGTAATTCAGATTCAATTGATTCATGCTTCAACCAAAAATAATTATTTTCAGGGCTAGCAACAAGCAAGTGTGACTCTGATACCACTGTAGGTAATTTAGGATTACCTGGTAATGCGGAAGTTCGGTCCCGGATCTTACAATCGCTTAACTGCTACCCACGAAACGGTGGCTACTAGAGTCACCAGAATGCCACGCTCCAAAACTTGAGCCTCTGGGGATGGTTAGGCAGTGAGAGGGATTAAGGCAGAGAGAGTTTGATCTAGGGAACTGTTTTGCTTTTTGCTCAATGTCCTTCTGACCCACATACACACCCATTTTATAATCTCATAATCCTGTAACTGATTCAGGATTAAATGGGCTGATTAATACACAATTAACCCCTCTGTAACCGCCATATTAATAAGATGATTATGGGTATTTATTGTCTGTGCAGTGATCGTTACCGAACAACACATGTTATATATAATTCTCTCTTCGTAAAATGTTATGTGGTGTATGAAGCATTCTCTGATTCTCTCTATGTGTAAGGTTAGCTTATCAAAACTAAAATGAAATAAAATCTTGATTACATAGCTTATTGTATATATCTATGTTGAACTGAAGTTGTGTTTGTAATGTGTCAAGTCTATTCATAGCCAAAAAAACTTCTTGATCTACTTTTCAACTTTGGATTATCATGGATTAAAAATAAACAGTCTCAATGCATTGTTAAGTTGTGGTATTTTTGACATATCTTAAACAAGTTTTATAAAATAGCCTATATACCCTGAGTTTACTTATTTTCTTTTTCTTAACACCTGGCATATATGTACAAGGCAGATATTGATAAAATGGGTATGGGAGTATAAGGGCATGAGAGAATTATATCCATGCCCATACCATATTTATACTCATTTTAACAATACCCATTCATATCCATTTTTCTTTCCCATTTTCAACATCCACACCTACTCCCACACCCGTCGCGTGAGTTTTATGGGTTTTAAGGAAGTACAGATTTTGCTGGCAGTCCTTGTGGGATGGAGGACTTTATCCCAATATGATCAACAATGGTGGAATAATAGAGTTCCCATACCCGAATCAATCAATATTGGGCACCTCAATTAATAATAGAGCTAGAAATAACATTTGTAAACTCAAAGCCATCATAAAATAGTTGATCTATTTGGTTATGTTTTGTACATGTTAAAAATTGAACCCAGTAATTGATGATAGATAATAATTATGGACAATTTTTAAGGTGAGAGAGATGAAATAATAATTCTAAAAATAATATTATAAATAAGATTGTTCTAAATGTCGAGGGATATATAATTATAGTTAGCAATTAGAAATAGTGTTGTACTGAGTTTTAGCTAGCCAGGAAACCGACCCTTAATTTGTTTGGTAAGAATCTAGTCATTCGAGGGGAGGGTGACAAGCTAAAAGAATATAAACCAAGTGATGATGGTGACAGAAATGGGATTTGTAAACTCAAAGCCATCACATAATAAAAATGCTCTGACTTTTTGGTGAAGGTCCTTGTGCATTATTGTTATGTATGTTTACATAAAAAAAATAAAAGACAAGAAATAAAATTATAGAATATTGTAAGTAGGTTTCAATGATTTGACATTTATTTTTATGGATAAGGTCTTGTGTTGGATATACCTATAGGGGTAGGAATGTTTACAATTAGATTTCTCCAGAATTTGCAGAAGTAGACCCCACATAGAAAGTTGGTGCTGTAGGTGAGGTCTTCTGTTGGAATCTAATGAATGGGAGAGCTTAATATCTTTTGACCAAAAGTTAATTCGACTATGATTAATGAAGACGTAAAGACCCAAGCAAATATGAACATATGAGCCAATTGGCTGCTCTTTCCAGTTTCCATTACTAACTAATTTTGATTTGCTTTTATACAGATGTTATTCGTGCTCACCTACAAAAATTGAAGATCCTACACCTTATGTGGATGAAATTTGACTAGTTTTGGTTGATTATGGCCTCCTACTAACTATGAACAATAACTGCATTATCAATTCATAGTGGATATATAGCTAAACCTTCAAGGCGCAGCCTCAAATACATTAGTCAATTTGTGCCTGATTAGAAACATGATCATAAATACAAGTTTGAAGTCTATTAAAATGACAATTGCAAAGGCCAAAAACTTCATAGCAGCCAAGCTTAAAGTATGATTTTCATCCTATATATCGTTCTACCACTAGATTTTTTTAATTGCAACGAAATTTCCACCAATTTATGTGTATAAAGCCCCTCCAATATCATGCTTAATCCTTCATCTCTACTCATCGTTAATTCCTTTTCTTGTTGTAAATCGCAAGCAAAGAAATAAAGAATGGCACTTTGCAAAAGCCTTCCAATATTTCCATGCATTGTGATCATGGTAACCTTAGCCCTACTTCAACCGAGCCAAGCCCAAAACTCCCCACAAGACTTCCTCGATGCCCACAACGCAGCCAGGGTTGCGGTGGGCGTTGGGGACATGGAGTGGAGCGATGAGGTTGCAGCCTATGCCGAGCAATATGCCAACCAAAGGATCAATGATTGTGCTATGCAACACTCCAACGGTCAGTACGGGGAGAACCTAGCTGGGATGAGCGATGATTCCCTTGACGCTGCTGGGGCAGTCAAGATGTGGGTGAATGAGGGACAAAACTATGACTATGATTCGAATACTTGTGCCACCGGTGAGGATCAGTGTTTACATTACACCCAGGTGGTTTGGCGTGACTCGGTCCAACTTGGTTGTGCTAGGGTTGTGTGTAACACTGGAGGAACTTTTATCACTTGCAACTATAATCCACCCGGTAATTTTGTGGGTCAAAAACCTTACTAAATTAAGCTCTTGAGATTCAGTTGAGCTTGATTGCTTAATCAACTTACTATGTATGTTCAAAGGTTGGCTCACCACTAGAGCTTTAGTAGTGCGTGATTTGAGTGCAATAAGGTCGTTAGTAACCATATGTAAGGGTTATTGAACAGATTATAACAAATAAAGCCCCTTATACGTAAGGGTTCTTGTCTTGTTCATCAAAAATAAAACTATGTGACTACCTCTTTTCTTTCTATAATATATACAGGGATTACCAAAATGTAATTATACACGTATTTGCATCCACTTTTAATTTCCTAATGCTTGTTGCTTCATTTTTTGTCAACCCTAACCTTTTGATGTTAATTTTTTCGACTCCAAATTTTCTTCTAATAGCTTTTGACCTAAATTTATGAAAAGAGGCAAAGAGCCTTCACAGAAATTATTGATTGACTTGACCTTTGGATGTTTAATCACAGAAATAGTCCAACACATTCTTTTGTAAGAGAATACCAATTCTCCTCATCCAACAAAGCCAGTAGCGAGATTGTCAATCGACAACGGTGTTTGGAAATCTAAGTTAAAGTCCTTGATCTCTTGGACAATTAAAGGACGTAAAAAATTACTGCAAATAACTTAGGATTGAAAAAATTAATGTAACGAATATAAGAAGGGTAGATGCAAAATACCTGTTGTTATACACCTCTGTTTCTCGGTTTGATATCTAAATTAATTGGGATTGTTTGGTCATGCATGAGTACGTAAAGAGCTTGTGCAATTCTTTTTCTTTTTCTTTTTTGGTGGCGTCTGCCTAGAAGGGCAAGGATTAATGTCCAGGTGAAAATACCGAAAATAAAAATATTTAGTAATTTAAAACTAGTGAAGATTTATTATATCCCTTTAACATTTATTTATGAAATTTCACATAACAGTGATTAGTTTTTAAGCTTCTTGTAATTTTATAAGTATTAATTAATTTCTATGAGATCATATTTTAAACTATGTAAAGATTTGTTTTATAAAATTTTCTTCAATTTTTTGCATTAATAATTGTCATAGATATCAATCTCGACTATCCCACATCTCATATGACTATGTTGGGTTAAACCATTTTCATTTGCCTTTATGTGCACGTCATGGGTTATTTTGCAAGTTGGGAGATATGTGGACTCCATCCATCTATGAACATTCAACTCCTAAATCACTCCGAAGAACATATACATGCAACCAAAAGTCATATAAACACACATAAGTAAAATTTCTTAAATAATATATGAAAAAAAAGTACATGGGATGACACTAGTAAGTATGTATTTACAGAAGTAGGGTGTGTGTTCTGTAAGGCGCGTGTTTAGGTGTACTCGTGTTTAGCGGCTCGTGTTGTAGGAGACCTAGGGCGGTATTAGGAGTTATAAAAAAATTTCTTAAATAATATACAACCAAAAGTACTCGTGTTTGTCGCCTTACCTGTTCTTACAGGTATACCAATTATAAAAAAATAAAATAAAATGTATTTACAGAAGTATGGTATATTTTTCCACAAGCTTGTTGTTAATCGCCTTATGCGAATTGTCCAATGAGAAAACATGGGCAGGGAAGGGGGAATGTGGGTAAATCCCCATGCCTAACTAGCTAATATGCTTTACATGGACCAACCCGTTGTTCATCTTCACCCTTCACTGATTTTGCTGTAAATGGGCACGACCCGATGAGTATCGAGCCCAGCAGGTACCCCCAGTTGGGATTCTCACATCTTAGGGCAAAAGATGCCTACATTGCAAATTAAGTAATTTTAAGACAAATACAAATATACAATGCAACTTGGGCTGCCATAGTGCGTTTAATATCCTAATGTATTCCGTATATAAACTTTGACTAATTTTGGTTGATTCTAGCCTTGCTTGTACATACTAACCTCAAACGATATGTTACATTATTAATACAAGTTGAGAGTTTGTTGAATGAGTAAAAAGGAAAGAAAAAAAAAAACAGATTCTCAGTCATGGCTAAAACATGATTAAAATATCTGAATATTGCTTAATTTAACTACTACATGTAGACATCGCCAAAGATTTTCCTCTATAAAATCCCCACCTGTACCTGCCCAATTCATCAAAAAGCACTCATCTTTCTTTGTTTGCTCTAGCTAAAAACACGTGCACACAAACACACACAAAGCAATGGCTTTGAGCAAAACCCTGACTACATTTCCATGCATTGTGATCATAGTAACCCTAACCCTACTCGAACCAAGCCATGCCCAAAACTCCCCACAAGACTTTCTCGATGCCCACAACTCAGTTAGGGAGTTTTGTTCCACTCAAACAGGACAAGTGAAGAGTAGTGCATCAAAGCAAAATAGAACAATTTTGTTTGAATATTCTGGTGATTGTGTTGTTTGCAGACCCATGTTGTGGACTTGTAAAATTTTTTAATATTCTCAAATAAGTATAGTATGCGGACATGTTGGAACTTGTATGCCATGCATTTTCCTCCTGTGGTCTTAGTTTTTGTTTTTCCCTAATATACTGATCTCTTTTGGCAGCTATGTAGCGGAATGGATTAGAATGCTTTTGGTACGTGTGCTGAACTTATATTTGCTCCTATAGACCTGATGCTCCCCTTCTGCCTTCTGGATTTTGCATAATCCCATTTGATTCTATGAAGGTAGCTTTTCTACTTCGACATTTAAGTTCTAATTATAGATGTCATTTTCTGGAGATTGGCTTAAATGTTTGTTTCTTTTGACTTTTTGGTTGATTGATGTGGTTGAATTAAACTAGAAGGCATCGAATCCAAACCGCTTCTTAGCACTTGCTTCTGCTCTTGAAGTGGGTCCATTTGGGAATAAATCCTCCACTGATAATTATGCTTCTGGTAGTAACATCATATCAGTCATGACTATTGCATTTTAATTTGCTTTTGATAGTCATCTGCAAGACAACGTGGCATCCATGGCTCGTTAGTATGTGCGCAACATTATATCCTTTGTTCAAAGGGTGGCACTAGTGCTCTCTCCTCATTTAGGTTCTCCAGCTGGACTTTGGTTGCCACTTGGAAATCTCGAAGCACACACCTTAGCTCGATGGATTTTCCAAATTTATAGGTATGCTACTAAGTTTTTACTTCTGTATACTTCCATATGTAGATATTCTAAGAATAGCACTTGACCTTCTTTGCTTTAAGGCAACTGCAACCTAATATCTGAGACTGTAGATATTCTATAGTTGGTTGAGCTTTGTTGTGAGTCTTTAAACTTGATTCTGCTGAGTCTGTGTCCTAATTAATCTCTTTGGTTATCTTTTTTAATAATTCATTTTTTTATGTGTTTCAATTGTCTAACAGGTTGCATTTTTGGAGCTAACATCTCTCAGTGAAGAACACGGAGATGGAGATTTTTTTTATATATTCTTGAATGTTAGGCATGTTTTCAAAGTATAGTTTTAGCTAGTATATAGAGCAATAAAATGTTCAATCAGCTACCTACAGCAAAAAAATTAGCAGGATGGATTCAAAAAAATTCAAGAATATTTAGTTTTGATTACCTTAGTCTTTGTTGTTATATCTACGATTTTTTTTTCCAGGCACTAATGTAATTTATTTAATTGATGTTTGATCTATTTTAATTTATTGGTTTGTTAATTTTATTCATTTATGAAGGGTGCTGCGTGCTGGTAATTAGTATAAAACTTGTCAATTAAAAAAATAACAATTGTATACAATTGTTCTATTTTTAACTTAATAAGTTTTATGTTAATTACCAGCATTATTTTTTTAAACTGAAACGACACTAGTAACTCTTTTAAGTGTAGGAAAAATTATGACTTCTCGCATCTTTCAGAGTGGGCATAGCGTAAAATGGCCACACATAAATTGTGGGTAATTAGTACTTACTCTGCATTTATAAGTGTGGGAAATATAGCTCTACCCGCATTTCCATTAAGTGTGGAGAACACTTCCATATACTTAATTTCCCCACATTTAGCCTAAGTGTGGGCAATTGCTATTTCCACACTTATAAGTGTGGTTATTAACAAAATTAAATGTGGAGGGAAGCAACCTTTTTTGTAGTGAAATCACTCCTAAGAACGTATACATACAACCAAAAGTCATACGAGCACACATAAGTTAAATTTTCTTAAATAATATATGCAAAAAGTACATGTATGTATTTACAGAAGTATGTTATATTTTTCCACAAGCTTGTCAATATTTGCCTTATGAGAAAACATGGGCAGGGAAGGGGGAATGTGAGTAAATCCCCCCATGCCTAATAGAATTAAACCCATACTTCTTTACAGAAAGAAGGATCAACTGCTACTAGACCACCCCTTTAATTTTAATGATCACAACACACTTCGTCTGAACAATACTGAACATCCTCCACACCAACCCCCCCCCCCCCCAAAAAAAAAAAACCCAACCCAAATAATGTGAGAACAGGGACAACCTGTGAATTTCAACACCTAGTTAAAAACAGCTCAAAATCTCAGCCAGACCACAAGCAAACTTATTATCCAGCAAGCCGTTTATATTTGGTTGATCCTTCAAGTCCTTGAGGCTTGAGTGGTAGAGTCAAAGTTTAGGACAAATGGAAACAGCAAACATGTAAAGAAACAAACCAACCTGCAACTTAACTATGAAAAATTAAGGAAACAATTAATAATCTACCAGCTCATGAAAGGCCATAGCCTTCAACTAAGGGATCATAAATTAGAGTTAAACACTAATTCCTAAAATCTCTATACCTTGGGACCAAGTTCAATATGTCATCCAAGTTATTTTTCAAAGATGATGACAGATACTTCTAATCGTTACATTAACTGATTCTGCTGCAAATTAAATGGGCATGGCGGACCTGCACGACCCGATAAGTATTTCTAATCGTTACTTGGTAAACCGTTGCTTACATTGCAATTTAAGTAATTTTAAGACAAATACAAATATGCAATGCAACTTGGGTTGCTATAGTGCGTCTAATATATATAAACTTTGACTAATTTTGGTTGATTATAGTCTAGCTTGCACATACTAACCTCAAAAGATACGTTACATTATTAATTCAATTAAGTTTAATTTGGTTGTTGATATCCTCTAGCAGCCTCAAAAAATTAGTTCACAACTTGTCCTAATTCGAGACAGCGGTACTAATACAAGTTGGGAGTTTGTTGAATGAGTGAAAAGGAAAAAAAATGGATTCTTAGTCAGACCTAAAACATGATTAACTACTACATGCAGTCATTGCCAAAGATTTTCCTCTATAAAATGCCAATTCATCAAAAAGCACTCATCTTTCTTTGTTTGCTCTAGCTATATATATAATCTACACACACCAAAAAAAAAAAAAAAACAAAAACAAAACACACAAAGCAATGGCTTTGAGCAAAACCCTGACTACATTTCCATGCATTGTGATCGATCATGCTAACCCTAACCCTACTCAAACCAAGCAGTGCCCAGAACTCCCCACAAGACTTTCTCGATGCCCACAACTCAGTTAGGGAGTTTGCAAGGGTTGGAGTAATGGAATGGAGTGATGAGGTGGCGGCCTATGCCGAGCAATATGCCAACCAAAGGATCAATGACTACGCGATGCAGCACTTGAACGGTCCCTATGGGAAGAACTTAGCTGGGATGAGTGATGATTCCCTTAATGCATCAGGGGCAGTGCAAATGTGGGTAGATGAGGAAAATGACTATGATTTTACTACTAATACTTGTGTCCCTGGCAAGGAGTGTGGGCATTATACTCAGGTGATCTGGAGTGACTCGGTGAGGCTCGGTTGTGCTAGGGTGTTGTGTAACACTGGCGAGACTTTCATCATCTGTAATTACGATCCTCCTGCATGGTAATATTATGGGCCCAACTCCTTTTAATTGATGAAGCTTTCCAGCTATAATTTTGCTTGAATTGTTTGTTCAATAAAATCATTGTGTGTTTTGGCTCGCTATAGCTTCCTAGAGCCATATGACCTAATAATATGAGTGGAATAAGTTGTATGATCTATGTGTCTCTCTATATATTGTAAGGGCTTGCTTATATGTTATAATGAAAAGAAATTAAAACAGAATTTCACTACTTATTATCTATATATGTTGAAGTTAATTTGTCCTTGAGTCCTTGATTTTGAAATTCTAATATCACTTAAGTTATTGGTCTATCTATTCGATGAACAATGTAAAATTTAACTATGTATTAAGATTACAAAATTAGAAATTATGACAAACGGCGCTAAGATGTTGTTAGTTATTTTATATGTTAACATTTTGGAAAACTTAATAGAGTTAAAAAAAATAAAATTTAAAAACATAGCACATTCGGCTTAAGATTATATATGTATCTCCTTTCCCCTAATTAATACCCCATACTCTATTGTTTAGGAAAAATGAAAATGGAAAGTGACATTGTCCTTCAGCATCTCATAAAGGTTCAAGACTTGTGTGTTCCAATTACAAATACAAAGATGTTATTATGTAACTTTTATGCGATGGGAAGTGTACCCTCACAGCTCAAATATCCATGGATTTATCACGTTCTTTGTTATAGTTTAGAAGGCTTTTTGCCTTGGATGATCTTTGTTGAAGCGATGCCTATTACTTGCGTTCTTCTGGCATGCAATCTAATAATTTACAATTGATATTTGATGATGAATACCAACAACTGGTGACTGTATGACATTGGACCCTTAAATTTGAGCCAAATTAAAGGGAAAAATTGTCTAGATTCAAGAAACCTATCATCACCAGGTATAGGGTGTGTTCGGTAAAATTAGCTGTTTTAGTAATGGTTAGCTGTACGTTTTACTAGCTGTTAGCGGTTTTACTAACTATTAACTGTGACCCACTAGTGGTTAGTAGTTAGCAGTTTAACTAGCGATTTAAAATAAATACATTTGGTAAAGGTAGCTGTTGAAATAGCAGATTTATATAAAATGACTCAAAATGACACAATAAATAAATGTTTTTAGTAAATAAAAAAGAAGAATTTTATAATTTGCAATGCAACCACCAGGTAGAGGTTCTTAAAAGCTACTTTCATTAGCTTTTGAAAAACACCACATAAACCTCTAGCCACTACCTCATTCACTACTTTACCGAACACTTTAAGTAATGGTCCATAACATTTTGACTACTACAAACCACTAACCTCTACTTCAACCTCTATTACCGAACACACCCATAGTTAACTATAAAATCATCATACTCACCAAGGTCACACCTATTTCGATGTCTTGGAGTGCACCTAAAAAATATAAAAACTATAATTTTTGGATTAAATGACACAGTGTCCAATAGTACTCGTGATCAAGTCAGAAATCTTTCCCTTAGTATGGATTGGATATGGTTTTATCCAATCTAACAAGGTAACATATTTTCCTCCTCGTTTTATTTGAATTCGGGGATAGGTTTTGCTAAGAGCTTATTTGATTTCCGATACTTTATATTTATTATTAAAAAACAAACTGTCATATAACTCCATATTTATTATTTGAAAATGGAATGCGGATTAGCACGTGTAATGAATTGTTTACTCCACTATCTATATAACTACATATAAAATTGAGTAACTCCATAAGTTTTCGCCAAGTATCATAACATTATTGATTAGGATATTAATGACTATTTAATTAATTTAGTTTCTTTTAGCATGCATACAATTCTTTTTTATTTATTATGTAAACTACAAGACCTTTCATCTTCTCCTTAATCAATTATTTAAAAGTGACATTAATAAACATTGACGTGCAAAAATAGCACATGTGTAAATGATAAAAAAAAATACAAAGATTCTTTAACTGATAAATAAATCTGAACGACGAAAAAAAAATCGTTGATTGAATATTTATAATTTTGAATATTAACATATTAGTTTGCTCAATAGTAAATCCTTGCATTGCTAGGGGAATAGTTCTAGTAGTACATATTTTCATATTTTGGTCCAAGTAAATGTAAGACATAAGTATTTCAAATTTGTTTTGTGCTTGAATGGCTTCTTGCTTAAATACGACAAAATTAGTATAAAGGGTGATAATATAATACGTGTCTTGTTGTAGGAAACTTCTTAAGTGTTTTACCTTTTTCTAAATTGGTATATTACATGGTTTGAAATATTCCAAATTTTAATAGTTATGATTAATTAAAAGTCGTGAACCTTTAACATTCATCAGCTACCTAGACAAGTACAAAATGATATCCGAATTGGATCAATTGCATTTGTGAAGACGTATGATACACATAATTTTATAACTGTGAAAAAGTATTGTTAAAAAAATAAATTTACACAATTTATAGGTGATAACACCCTTCCACTATTCAATTGTATAGTCTTTTTCCAATTTAATACATAATAATATCATTGTTAAGCTAAAATAAAACATTTAGAAAAGTCTTGTAGCAAAATATGTATAATTTTTCTTATTATAAATTATTAAAAATAATCTCACTCTCCGATTCTTCGCCCAAATTAAATGAAATGCCCCCCCCCCTCTTTTTTTTCTTTTTTTTTGTTAAAATCTTCCAAATTAATGGCCATTTTCTAGAAATGAAAGTTCAAAAAGTTATGGCTGTCCGCTAGCAGACCTAAGTGTTGAATTCAAATGCCCGATTTATAGAAAGAAATAACTTTTAAAATTATATTTTTGAATTTAAAAGATTATAAGTATTATTGATATCTATCTTTAATTGTTAGTTCATTCACATAAGATTTGTAAACTCAAAGCCAACAGATAAGAAAATGCATGTCGCCACAAAACTCCAACACACGAAATATATTGTAAGTTAACGGACCATCTTTGCTCTGACTTTTTGGCGGGAAAAGCTCCTTGTTACATCCACATGTATGCTTAGGTGTTAAAAAAAACAAAGAAAAAAAAAAGTCAATGCACGTTAATTAACTGGTTCAAGTCATTTACACTTTTTTTAAGTAATATGTGTATTTGGAATCTCATAAATAGAAAATATCAAAATACACACTTTAAAAAAGTAATACGTTCCATATGTGACCAAAGATCCATAAAAATACATACTTTGAAAAAGTTAGATCGATCAATGGGCCGGGTTCCATGATGATGAAAGTCCCAAAAAAATATACAGATCACTCATGCGCTACCCTTTTTATTATTGCTTATACGTTGTAATGTGAGCATAAATGGTGTTTGTTCAAGAATCAACTTAACCAGAAGTTTAAGCTGATAGTTGAAGGCTTCAGAATAGGTTTCTCTAACAGTGCTCACTTGGCGAAAATTAAATATTTGATTCCTGCCTGCTTCTTCAATTCTATAGGTGAAATTTAACTAAATTACTTTGATTGTGGCCTTTTACTAAACATGAACATCTCATTATCAATTGAATTAAATTTGGTTGTTAATTTCCTCTAGCAGCCATATATATGACATTGGTTAATAATTTATGCTGAATTAGAGACAGGGTCATACATGATAGAGCTCACATTTTCCATTCATGGTGATAAAGAAAAACAGTGAGAGAAAGAGTAAAATGAAGAGAGGGAAAATGATATTCATTAGTATTGTATAAAATGAAATCAGAGTGCAAGGTCTCTTATACAACAGTGCAGAATGAAAATGAGAAAACAAGGAATAAAAGTTTCCCGCCAAGTTTGTTAGCATAACTTCAGGAGACTGTTGCAACAATCTCTGGCAAGTGGCTCAACGAACGGCCTGGAAGCTTCTTCTCTGCTAGCTTGCAATTTTCATGGAGCTTCTCTGTTTGCTTGCAAATATCCGGGATGTTAACACAACATTTCCATGCATTGTGATCATGATGACCCTAGCCTTACTTGACCCATGCCATGCCCAAAACTCCCCACAAGACTACCTTGATGCCCACAACGCGGCTGGGGCGGTGGTGGGCGTAGGAGACATGGAGTGGAGCAATGAGGTGGCGGCCTATGCCGAACAATATGCCAACCAAAGGATCAATGATTGCGCCATGCAGCACTCCAACGGACCCTACGGGGAGAACCTGGCCGGGATGAGTGATGATTCCCTTGATGCCGCTGGGGCAGTCAAGATGTGGGTGGATGAGGGACAAAACTACGACTATGATTCTAATACTTGTGTCACCGGTGAAGATCAGTGTTTACATTACACCCAGGTGGTTTGGCGTAACGCGGTCCAAATTGGTTGTGCTAGGGTTGTGTATAACACTGGAGGGACTTTTATCATTTGCAACTATAATCCACCTGGTAATTTTGTGGGTGAAAAACCATACTAGTTAAGCTTATTAGCTTTGATGGAGCTTTCTCGCCCAATAAACTTATTACATATATGTTTACGAATCTGCTCACTACAACTGTCATAATATAGGTAGTTTGAGTGTAGTAAATAGCTCTCTATCTAAGGGCCACTGGTCAAAATTGTAATAATAAGTAAAATTGCTGTAATAAGTGTATAAGAGTTCTACACCTTTGTCTGTGGGAAACCATGTGGAGAATGCCAACTGTTGTAATTAGATATTTTCTATTGTGTATATATATATATATA
>JACYFF010031957.1:6184940-6214382 GCA_017589665.1 Selenicereus undatus | reverse complement strand
TAGAAATCTTCTCGCCCCTTTCTTCTTCTCTCTCTTATTTTCTCTCTCTTCCTGGTTTCCATTGGAGCTGGGTTCTTGCCTCCACCATGTTTCCACAAACCATTGCTCTTTTTTTTTTGTTTGGGGGGGGGGGTCTGTTTCAAAAAGAAATTTCCGCAAACTAAACGGATTGAATGGCCATGCATGTCGAACCAATGAAGTCTTAGCTTAATGGTGAAGATAGAGGTACTGCATACATTAGGTCTCAGGTTTGATTTCCCTCTCCTCCATTGTATTGTTATTCTATTGTATTGCCCTTTACAACTCACACGGTCCAAAAAAATGACCATATCGAGCGTCATTTGAACAACGTCATCCATACATGCATGCATTTGCATGGTTACATACGGCATCATCGGGACATTTTTATAATTTTTATTATTTCTTTTTGAAAGTTAGTAGATGTGATTGGGAGACTAGTTCGCCATACCTGACCAATTCAAACTAATCAATATTCATTTCGATCTGCAGTACTCCGTTTGACGCACTTGAATATCACTAAATAAGCAAAACAATAATCATAATTAGTTATTGATCAATAATGTTAATGAAAGTTAAAAACACCTTTGAGACCATCCCATGATAGGATAATTACATATGTCCACTTGTAATGAAGGGAATTGACTATCAATATATATGGTGACTTTGTACGTTTCAAGAATCATTTTTTACAGTTTTCTCATCTATTCCTCTTTAATGAAAAATCAATTTGAATGAGAACTAATAACAAAATTTAGTGTGTTTATTCAAATGGATACTCCTGTCATCGTTTACGTGAGATGTAACCAGTGGCGGATCTATGTGGAAGGGAGGGATGTCCATGGACACCCCTAACCCAAAAAAAATTATTTGAAGTCTATATCAATATTATAGATGGACACCCCTAAAATAAGTTCAAAAAAATAATAAATTGTTAAATGTTCGTAGGTGGACACCCCTAATTTGAAACCCTAGACCCGCCACTAGATGTAACAGCAAGCTTCATATAGTTTTAATTTACTATACATACTAGTTTGCAAAAAAAATGTAAAAAAGCAGGATTATTATTCTATGAAAATCCTGTAAAAACCCAATTAACTTTATAAGATAGTTTTCTAAACTTCACTAATTAAACTAAATAATACGATTGGTCGCAACATATTGTTGGCATGTGAGCAAAATTGTGGTCTATTCAACACCCTTTTAAAAAAAAAATCATCTTTCTTGTTGGATTGGAGCCTTGTGATAATCAATAAAAATAAAATACCTTATCTGCATCATATTTCCCCCAACGCCTTGTCTTTTGATTTATCCTTATCTTTATTTATTTGGCGGCCAAAAAAAATAATAAAAAAAAAGAGAGTACCATTTGACTGAAATTAAAATCTGGAATCAAGTCTATAAATCTTTCAAGTCATCCAATATGTGGCCAAATTGAATTTGCTTTTGATTTCTCGCAGCCATCCAAGCCTATCGGTTTGATGATCGAGTTTTCCTACTCCTAGATTAATGTCATCTTTACAATGAAGCACGTTTTTCAAAAAAAAAAAACTAATATATTTGTATTCACATTGAGTGCATGGATTTTCCACGTATATAATAATCAAGCATTTCAAAAAATACGCTATTATTGAATAAAATTTCCATGATTTTCCCCTTTATAAAAGCTTTCCCTATCTTATACATAACCCTTCACCAATTACCTATGCCTTTTTCTCTATAGATGTTTGTTTCAAAAACACTCTAAAACAAGAATGACTTGTGTCAAACCTTTCATGGCAACCTTATGCATAATTGCAATAACTCTGGCCCTACTCCAAGCATGCTGTGCCCAAAACTCCCCACAAGACTATGTTGATGCCCACAACGCCGCTAGGGCGGCTGTGGGTGTTGGAAAAATCACGTGGGATTCCAAAGTCGCGAATTATGCCCAAGCCTACGCCAACAAAAGGAAGGGTGATTGCAATTTGATACACTCTGGTGGACCGTATGGGGAGAATCTCGCCAAGGGAAGTGGTAGTTTCATGACTGGTGTTAACGCGGTGCAACTATGGGTGAAGGAGAAGGCTGACTACAATTACAACTCGAATTCTTGTGCTCCTGGAAAGGTTTGTGGACACTACACTCAGGTGGTGTGGCGTGACTCGACTAGACTTGGATGTGCTAGGGTTCAATGCAATAATAATTGGTTTTTTGTGATTTGTAACTATGATCCTCCAGGCAATATTGTGGGGAAAAGACCTTACTAAATTGGCACTTCTCAGCTACTTAGGCAGTTAGCTATAGCTATACCTAGGTATATATAGCTGGCTTGCTTCTTAGATGAAGGACACCGTATGATGTTGTCTAGAGCTATGGCAAATAGCTAATAATTGTGGAATAAAATTTGGGTCTCCTACTGTATGTGTAATATTTGCTGATAAATATGAATAAAGTATCAATAAATAAAATTTTCTTCCCTTTTGTTTTGTGTTCCTTTATTTTTTTTTTTGGGGGGGGGGGTTCAAACACTCATACCATTCATGATTCAGATTGTTCAATATCATGAAGGTTTAACTATTTTATCATTAGTAAGTTGATTGCAGAATTTGTGTTTAGCATGAAGCTGGGTTTTCTGTTCGATCATTTCTTGTAGATATATTGCAGAATTTAACAGGATGTTTCACCAATAATAAGGAGCAAAGAATATTTAAATTAAAAAGAAAAAAGAAGATTTTAGAAATTAAACCAATTAAGATGTCTTGCTTGATAATTTATACACGAGGGCATGTTTGTTTCAATGTTTGGAAAAGTTAGTAATTAATCGTTAACTGCTCTTAATCGCTCCGAATTGAAAGACTGATAATCCTAACCGCTAGTAAACATTAGCAATCAATAGTAAAACCGGATAGAACATTGTCTGTCATCTCTAAATGTTATTCATAATTGCCACTAACTGCTGGAAAACGCTGACAGTCGCTAACCCTAATCATAATAATTGGTGACTGTTAGTAAACTAGAATTAACTATAAATCATCAATTTTAAACGATGAAACAAAGAGGGCCCTCCTTGACATCTTCCTCTGCTTGTTTTACGTGCAGCAAGAAACCAAGAGAATGCACATGAACGCCATTTACTTAGATAACTGTAGAAGGGAAAAATTCTACGATAAATCAGATGATGCCACGTGTAAAAAAATGACAAATCGCAAATTGTCATGTGTCACGTTGACTTTGGTGGACCCACTTGATCAAAATTAAATGTGGCTAAAATTCAGCCAGTTAAAAGATGCTACGTGTCATTGATGATACAGAAAATAGTAATTATTTTTTTTAAAATTAAAGAAATAATTACTAACATATGGACCGAGGCCCAACGTCCAATTCAAACTCTAGCCTCCGAGCCTATAAATAGGGGGTCTTCCCCCCTTATTTTGGGAGGAGCTCAGAATTCAGCATCCTACAAGCTCCAAAGCTCAGATCACAGACGACATCCAGCTACCAAGTGACAAGGATCAAAGTCAGCTAGCTAAACATCTTCTGCAACCTCAAATTGAAGTCCACTTCGGGGTTCTTCATCCAGTTTATCGATCGAGATCAAGCAATCTCGCCTTCGCATCGATTAATCTGGTCAACTACATTCAACATTCAACATTCAACATTCAACATTGCAAAATTCAAATGCTCAAACCCCAACCAGTATCCAACTACCAAGTGAGAAGGATCAAAACTTGTGAGCTTCAGGAACTACAATCAGCTACTTGCAGATCAAAATCAAGAACAGTTTTCAAAGTTCTTCAACTAATTTGCATCAACCGAGATCAAGCGGTCACGCCCCTCGAAACAATTCAAGTCATTAAGAGATTGAACAAGAGGATCATCTCATTGTATTAAATTCAGAGATTGTACCCATACATACAACATCAATACAAAATTTAATTTATTTATGAATTTCTTGTCTTTATTTATTTTAGACTCGAAATTTATGTTTACAATAACAATTAACATCATCATCAATACGTTCATTTGCATGGTCACGGCATCATCAGACCACTTCTGTGATTTTTGTTCTTCCTGATTTTGTAAGTTGGGGGATGTGATTGGAAGACTTGTCGCCCTTACGTAACCAAATCCGAAGTATTCAACACTTATCCCAATGTGCACTTTTCTCTCTATTGACTGAGCTGCCTTAGGTGAAAATGTTCCATAAGGAACAACAGTAGACAATTTGAATATGAGTGATTATGTAGAGATTTGCTGTTCTGATTGTAAGTGGGTCGCTCTCAGATTGAAGTCAGAATTTACACCTATGTAAAGACGGTTTACTTCTCTCACGTTTTTCGAGTCACTGTATATACGCGCTCTCTTTCTTGGCGACTTGTATAATCATTTGTATAAGATGTGGCAATTTTACAGTGCATCGAATATAAGGATGAGTAGGGTTGTGAAACAAGTCAAGTTGGGTTGAGTTTGTATTTATATCGAATTTAAACAGATTGAGAAATCTTTCACCTGAACCTAACCTGTTTATTAAACGGGTTGAAAATCTTGACCTATGCTCGTTTATTTTTTAAAACGGATTGACTTGAGATTTACCTATTAATCCATATAATATCAACGGGTCAGATTCAGATTATCCGATTACCTATTTACCCATTTAATATTTTTACTAAAATATGATTATCGAGAACTATAAATTAATCTTTTGAGTTCAATATATCATCATAATATAACCATTGTTCATGATCCACAAGGACTATAATCCCAAAATAATGATCAATATTGATTAATTAAGCTTCGTGTTTTCACAATTTCTCCCAAAAAATACATGGTAAAATTAAGTAACCAACATATTTAACCTATTTAATTTAAATGGGTTAAGTAGGTTTTTTTTCATGTCAAAATTATCAACCTAAATCTAACCCAATTAATTAAACGGGTTAAACATGTTAACCCATTTAATTAAACCAGTTGAAAATCTTTATTCAAACTCACTTAATTTCGTGTTCAGTTAAGACTGGATCAGTAATTATATCGAGTTAACTTTTAACAGCCCTAAGGACGAGTTTTTGCTAGCCAAACATAACGGTATCAAAACAAAATGAAACAAAATTTGACATCATTGGTATATATAGTGCATTCCATCAGTTGAGTATACAACTCATACTAAATATGTTTTCGATATTTTTTTCAAAACATGTAAAAATCAACACAGATAAAATTTAAAGCTAAATTTATAAGACAATTCTTACATATATAAACTTCAATTCACGAGATGTGCTTCTAGCAACTATATGAAACAATTAAATTTTAATCAGCTGCCCAACACTTCTGTAGTCATGCAACAATACAATACCTTCGTTGGCATTATAAGTTTAATCAGCTTCACAGATGGCCTTTGTTGACATACCAGAAAAAAAATTAAAAAAAATCAGATTTCTTGTTGGATTGGAGCCTTCTGATTATCAACAACAATATAATACCTTATCGGCATTATAATTTCTCGTTGTGACAGTTACTTTTAGTCACGAATCCTTCCCAATCCTTTTATTTATTTATTTATTGAAATTATAATATCCTCATGCATGCGTTAGCTTGACTGAATGAAACGACGAAAATGAAAAAATGATCAAATTGATTGAAAGTATTAAAATCATAATAAAGACTTAATTGAATAAACCAAGAATAATGATGAAGAGCAATAATTTAGATTTAATATTAATTTAATTTTTAATATGTATATATGATATGTGATTACTAACATGTGTATTGACCACCCTATTTTAGGGCATACTTAATTACTAATTAATATATTTTGAGTGATTGGTGTAATACTTTGAATACATTGAGTACATGAATTTTTCAAGAATATAAAAATAAAGCATTTGACAAAACACGCTACTATTGATGTAAAATTTCCATGGACTTCCCTCTCTATAAAAACCTCCTTTCTCAAGCATAAATCCTCACCAATTTCCTCTTCCACTCTCTCTTAGGGCTCCAAAATAGGCCAAAAAGAGAATGACTTTCACCAAAAGAATTTCATCATTTCCATACATATTTGCAGTAACCCTAGCCCTACTCCGAGTATGCCATGCCCAAAACTCCCCACAAGACTATGTTGATGCTCACAACGCAGCTCGTCAAGCGGTAGGTGTAGGAGACATAGAGTGGGATGACACAGTGGCCGCCTATGCCCAGGACTATGCCAACCAAAGGAAGGGGGATTGCGCTCTTCAACACTCTGGTGGGCCTTACGGGGAGAACCTCGCGGAGGGGAGTGGCGATTTCACCGGCACCAATGCGGTGCAACTATGGGTAGATGAGAAGGGTGACTATGATTACGACTCGAACACTTGTGCTCCTGGAAAGGTTTGTGGACACTACACTCAGGTGGTGTGGCGTAACTCGATTCGACTTGGATGTGCTAGAGTTCAATGTGAAAATAATGGATGGTATTTTATCATTTGTAGCTATGATCCTCCAGGCAATGTTATAGGAGAAAAACCTTACTGAATTTTTAGCTAGCTATGGAGCTAGCTAGCTTGAATTAAACATGTACTCGATGCAGCTCTCTAGAACAATCTCCAATAGTTAATGATCTTAAAATAAAATCAAGTTCCCTGTTGTGTCTGTAACACGTGCTAATTAGAAATATACGTAAAATTATCACTAAAGGATGAGTTGTTCCTTTTTTATTTTCTTGTTCCTTCTTTTGAAAAGTTATGAATTTATTTAATAATTTTTTGTCGTAATTAAATTAATATATAGATAGTTAACTTGAAAATTAGGATAAATAAAAAAAAAGATTACCAATAATTTGTTTGGGGGGGGGGGTTCCAATGGCTAAGGGCTATCGCATCATTGTTGGTGTATTGTCATTATAAAACATTAAAACGTCATGTTATATAGTAGAAATCCACAGGGGAAAAAAAATAATATCATAATAATGGTGTAAAAAGCATTAATAAATACTTTAAAAGCGATGTATAACCAATTGGAGTTAGGGTTTCGGGGCAATATGTGTTTAATTTTTATTGCCAAAATGACGTGCATGCTTACCTTGTATAATTAAGTGTTTTGGACCTATGTTATTATCAATAGCCTATGTCACGTAATGGCCCAAGGTTAGTGTCAGAAAAGCTTATATGTAGTCGCGCCGTGACTATACGTACAACTAAAAAGCGTATATTTTGTACACATAATTTGATAGAAAAAACTTGATGATTAATTGTACATATTTCACTTGAAAAGATTAATGGTAATTTGTAAGGCTACTTGTGAATCATAATGAAAATAATTTTCAATAATCCGAAAATATGCAATTATATTCATACATAAACTAAATGTATTAGACACATGGAATACTACTGTATGAATTTTTATAATTAAGGGATACACACCATTCATGAACAAACCAGTAAAATTGAAAAATACCAAAATGAGTGTTTGGAAGATGGCTTTTTGGATAAGTTTTTGCTCAAAAGTGACTTTTTGGGGGCGATTTTGGTTGTTTGACTAAGTGAAGAGCTATTTGAGTTGTTTGGTAAATGACTTTTTAAAATAGTTTTTTCTTTATCTCAAAAAACTATTTTCTAAGAAGCTAAAACTTGTAACTTTTTTAAGTTAATTGTTTAAGTTTTTAATATAAAAAATTAAAATATCATTAATTAAATACCATAAACAAAATTCATGTATTCTCTTGTGCTCTCTCTCCTAAATTTTAACCTGCATCTTCAAATTTAAATTAAATAATGATCCACAGTAACCCACAACTTTATAGTTTTATGTTAACAGTTGATGAAAAATAAAATTATTATTTCTCGCTAATTTTATATAGTAATATTAAATGTAATGCAAATTTTAACTCTCAATTTCTCCCCCCCCCCCAAATCCAATTCATATTGAAAGAAAGCTACGCTAATAATAAATAGAAATTTGTCAAAAGTAAAAAATGAAATAAGGTTGTGTTATGGGCCTTAAATATCAAATAACTTTTAATTTAGATTAAAAAGAAAACTAGATTAGAAAAGGAAGTCATGTATAAATCAGTAAGAAAATTTAATTCCTATTTGGTAGAATCAGCAATAAAATGCGATAATGTGACTAAAGCTAATTTGTACATATCACATAAACTTAATTCCTCTTGAAAAACAAATGAGTGGCCAAGTAACTAAAAAAATATATTCAGTAGTAAATGAGAGATATGGCCAAAAATGAAATTTTATCGAATACATTTCATAGAAATAACTAATTTTACCAAAAAAAACTTTTTCTAAAAGCAGCTAATTTTGCAAATAGTTGATTGAATTAGGTAACAACTAACAGTCCAGTACAAATAGTTAATAACTAATAGCTAACAGCTATTTGTCAAATATGGCCAAATTTGGTACTGAAAAATTACTTTCTATAAACTTCATATTTCATCGAATTTTTTTCCTAAAACTGCCACAATTTATTACTTCACACACATTTTTATATTTTTGACAATTTTTTAACATATTTAGCAAAGTGAAATGAAGATTCTAGACAAACATAACATATCATATATAGGTATACCTCAAAACACCTGCTCAGGCCAATAACTTAGATTTGTAATGATATACATTGATTGAACAACTTTGTAGTGTACCCAAAGTCAGAGAGTTGCATAATTAACCATATATTGTGTAGGAGAAAAATCTTATGATGTATTAAGCAGGTACTTATCACCTAGTCAGATGATGCATGGCATGCATCTAGTACTATTAGTCTAGGTTTATACGTGACAAGGTAAGTAATTAACCACAAAATACTTCATTTATCCTTTTGAGTATGATGCTCCGGAATTGAGGATTTTGTCTTACGGCCAGAAATCGTGCAAAAATGGGGCAAAGAATTTAGCTTTGTTTAACTGGTGTGAAGGCATAATGACAACGACCTTGGTTTACGGTGTCTCTATTGTCTCACAGTGTCCTATGTGTTAGCTAGCTAGGGTGATGAAGCTTCTCTAGTGTTTGACAATTAAGGCTGAATTAGACCATGATAATTGTGTTTCTATTCATAAATATTAATCGTGACTTGATGTCAAAATCTATCATTTAATCTTATGACTTTCAAAAAAAAAAAAAGAGGTTACCTTCAAAAAAAGGTATTATAATTAACTCCTTATTGACCTGAACAAACAAAACCATGCAATTTACTTTATTCCAGTGGATTCTAATAAGTTCGTTAATTGTTCATTAGTCAGTCTTAATTAAGTAGTCCTTGTCACTCTAGTGGTAATAAAACAATCTAATTAAAGTTTTGACCTAAATTTCAATGGACTCAACCTGAATCACCCAAGTAAGAATTGAAGATCCTGTTTATCAAATCTTGTTATACTATTCCATGATCAAAGATTATGAATGATAAAGTTAACTAAGATAAGGTTAGATATGATGTGTAAGTTTAGATGTGTAATTATAGTAAAAACTCTTCCCCCGTTAGATGCTTGATTCAAAAGGGAAATTATTATTGAAAAACCTTCAGTGCACAAAAGACGGAAGAAAAAGCTCAACAGTGAAAGTAAAAAATGCATGCGATTGGTCCACGATATTGATAGTGTAAATATCGCCAAATACACAACTTTTGTAAACTTATCAAAATAACTTGTATATATATGATCGCTACAACAGGCTAACTCATGACTTAATTATCATACTTCAAAGTCGTGTCTTATACTTAATTTAGATATGATTATAACTTGATTAACGAAACTTAATTAGAAAGGACGTTCACCAATGTAATTGCCAGGGGGATCATAGTTACAAGTGATAAAAAATCCCCCATTTTGGCACTCAACCCTAGCACACCCCAAATGGACCGACTCTCTCCACACCACTTGGGTATAATGCAAGCACTCCCCTCCTACACATGAGTTGGAATGGTAATCATAATTCGACTTCTCCTCGATCCATAACTTCACCCCATCCACCCCAGTGAAGTCTTCCCCGTACCCTTCAGCTATGTTCTCCCCATAGGAACCACCAGAGTGCTCCAACTGGCAGTCTGCCGCCCTCTGGTTCGCATATTGTTGGGCATAGGCCGCCACAGTTTCGTTCCACAGCAACGGACCCACCCCCACTGCGGCTCTAGCAGCATTGTGGGCGGCGACATAGTCCACAGGGGAGTTTTGGGCTTGGGTCTCGACCAGGGCCAGGGCTAGTACTAGCCCTAGGACCACTAATGCAATGGTGCTCTTTGTGAATCTCATTTTTTCTTTTTTCTTTTTTCTTTTTGTGGGTTAGCTAGCAGTAGTACGTACTTGACTGTGTATGTACTGAATGGGGTATTTTGGGATGAGATGAGGAATGTTTGCTCTTTGGGGTTGTATTTATAATGGCATTAAACTGGGCAAAGCCAAAAAGTTTACTTAAGAGGGAGCTGATTAAGGGTTTTTTTTTTTTTTTTGGCCGTTAAAGAATGCAGAAATGGCGGCGTGACAACTGAGAATAAAGTTGATAATTGCGCATGAGGAAATACATTAGCTCGTGAATCATGAACAGCAAGTGGGAATTCACATTCCCTGATATTATCTTCCCTTGTTTAGAAGTTAATTCAAAAGATAATTATGTTAATATGTTTTCAATGGTCGTATTTGGCAATCAATTGTTAGTTATTAATTATTTCTATTAGTCGCTTGTGGTTAGCTGTTTGAATAAGTTGTTTTTAGAAAAAAAAATGTTTGGTAAAATTAGCTGTTTTTGATAAGATTGTTTGTTAAAATTTCATTTATACCCTTTCTATATATTACTTTTTAGTTGAACATGATTTTTTGTTTATTGACCATTTTATTTTCTTTTCAAAATGAATTAAATTTATGCCACATCTAAAAACTAATTTAATCCTTGGAACCTTATTTTGTATTCATTGTTTATCTTATTTTTGTTCAATTTATATGTTATCACTACTATGCCCAAAGCCTTACAACCTTGTTTTGTTATTCATTTGAGGATTTCTTTTGGTTGTGAGTTGAATTTTATATGGTTTTTTATTTATTTTAATCTTTTCAAGTATCTTTTTTCTTTTTTTTTTACAAATTAAAATTTATATGAATATCACATGATTTGATCTTCGTTATATTCAATTCAAATAAAACATATGTCACGATTAAACAAACAGGAAGAGGGAGAGAACGACCTAATAATCTATAGCATAAGTACCAAATTAAACATTGACATTACATTCAACTATATAAAAAAAAAAAAGAACTCTTCATTAGAACTAATGCCATAGCTTGTAATTTTAATAAAGTTTTGGACAGTTTCGTCATTTAAACAAACAGTTGTTTACAAAAACCTACTCAAGTTAGCTATTTATAAATTGACTTTTTAAGGTAAAACAGTCATTACAAAAACCTGTTTACGTACCTAACACTAATTTGACTTTTTTGACTAGGTCAAAACAGCTAAAAAGTCCCAAAAAGTCATTTTCTATCAAAAGGTCATTTAAAAAGCTAACAACCAAACACTCCATTGTGCTTGATTTATTTTTGCATTATGCATTGTATTTGTATCCGTGTATTTTGGATTCAACTACAGTATTTAACCATGTTTATTTTCTATGATCATATATTAACTTCTCCGGAAGGGAAATGGAAAGACTAATAATGATGATATACGTAAAGAGTTCTTCAGAATATACACTAGTCTCATAAATTATCACAAATCAACAAATTTCATTCTTATTTTCAAGTTACATAGCTTGGGAAAATTTGTAAGAGGTGATCCATCTTAATGAAGGCCAATTATTAACTTGTCAATAGAGTCTTAACCTAATGAATAAAACTGAGATCTCGAATATATCAAGACTGTCAAGTCCCAAGTTCGATTCCTTCTTTCTCATTGTATTATATGGTTTTATATATTATAATATTCTTTGTGGGTCATTCAAACACAAAAAAAAAAAAAACTTGACATTGATATCTATATAATTGGTAAACCAAAATGTTTGATAAATCTACAACAAAGCGTGCGTAGGAGGGAACTAACACAGGAACGTGATCAGCAACCCTTGATCACGGGTTTACTGTTCAACTCATGATTGGCAAACATGGCCACCTAGCTACTTGCTCAACATTCTTTTATTTTCTACATTAGTATTATTAATTTTTTGCCATTGTGTGTGTATTTTTTTTTATATGTTTTTTTGAGGGGGGTTTTTAATTATATATGATTAATTATAATAATTTTTGGTCAAACTCATATAGTATATGATAAAATATAGCCGCAAGAGGCACTAAAAGAATTGTGAAGTAACCAAATAGTCAAATAGAGCAAGTGGGTTCAAAGAAATAATGAAAGGGTAATCAATATGCAATACCGCCATTATAATCATAGTGGAGATGATCATCCTACATCGTGTTGCAACAATGCATATTGGTGCATCCTACTAAATCCTGTCGACTATATGCAATCAATGGCTCAATATAATTATAAACTACAAATTAAAGTGTATATATATACACACACACACACACATACATACATTTATTTAATTTAGTTGATGAAATTTTAATTGAATAGAATTAAATTGAAACTAGCCATTTTAATTTAGTTGATGAAATTTTCAAAATTCATTATCAAATATTTGAGTTTGAATTTCACTTAATTGTTCCCCTTCATCGTTAAGAATTATTATAAGTATAATTATTTACATAGATCAGAAATTTTTGTCCGAAAATCAGACAAGAAATTTGGAGAGATCGTTTTTCCTGGTTGTATACGTTGCATATTGACAGTTAATATCGTTGATTTTTTTTTTTTGGGGGGGGGGGGGGGGTGTTGGCTATTTCAACGGTTTACGGCTTCAAGGTCCGAAAGGTTGTCACGCCATCAGCGGATCACTTTTATGCAAGACTTAGCAATTTGCGGAAGAACTAATTAAATGTGTCAAAAAGAATGAGTTCATGCAAAAGTCATTAAGTTCCCCTCATCAATCATGTAAACGGGATAATTGATTTGAAATGCTTCATATTATTTTTTGTTATATTTTATCATTTATTAATTAGAGTTCAATTATTTTGAACCTCCTAAATAATAGCTTTTATAGATTTTTATTTTTTATTTATTTTATAATACTCAAACGTAAGATCTTATTCAAGAGAAATAGATAATGGAGAAAATAAATAAAAATACAAGACGGACAAATTAAGGTCCACCTAATAAGGCCTCTCTCCAATATAATTGCCAGGAGGATAGTAATTGCAAGTGATAAACGTACCCCCATTAGTGCATTGGGCCTTAGCACACCCAATAGACTCGGTATTTCTCCAAACAACTTGTGTGTAGTGTCCACACATTTTGCCCAAAGTGCATGTGTTTGACCCATAATCATAGTCTGCCTTTTCATCCACCCACATTTTCACTGCCTCAGCTGGGCTCATTTCCCCTGTGCTCATTGCCAAGTTCTCCCCATACTGTTGGCTGTGCGAATGCTCTAGTAGGCAGTCAACCGATCGTTGCTTAGCGTACGACCGCGCAAACTCGGCCACCGTGTCATTCCACACGACCGGTGGCAACTTCTCCTTAGAGCGAGCATCGTTCTGGGGCACGAGGTACTCGAGCCTGTAGTCATCTGGGGCGATAGCTGCACATAGGTGGGCTAGGACAGACAGACACGCGACCAAAACAATGGCTAAGGAGGATTTCGTGATCATAGCCACTGTTTTGGTCTAATGTGCACAAATTGTCTAGAGAGAATTAGGAGAACTGAAGTTTGAGGGTTGCTTATTGATAGGATCTAAATACAAAAATATTGCTATATTGATGTATTTATATCCTATCAAGTGAGCCGTTTGGGGGATGGAAAATGAGGCTGTAGGGAGTGTGGTATTTATATATCACGAATGCACGGCTTTCTGCAAGAATTTAGTGGTTTTCGATGATTGTGCTTGAACATGGGGATTTGGTTACATGAATTTTGCTAAAATGGGTAGAATTGGACGCAAATATAGGGGATATGCTACATTACAGAGATTCAAAATAACCTACGATTTTTTTTTTCTTTTTTGGGTTTGGCTCAAACCATGAAAATAATAACCTACGAGTCGGCCATAACTATTAGTGGTAAGCCTTAATTCTCAATTTTTTACTGCCTTTTTTACTTTACTAGCATACTTTGTAGTAGTCTCACACATCTTTTCAATGAATTTTGCCTTGGTTGCGAATTTTTTACTCCTTTTTTTCTACGAGTTTTGGTGTAAGTTTTTCTTTTGCCTTAGTGCGAAAATTCATATATTTGGAAATATCAAGTCATGGAACAAAAGTTGGATCTTCTCGTATGAGGCTTGATTTTTTTTATTGCGGGCATAATCAATAATGGAATTTCATATTGCTCTACCTTGGTGATCTACTTTTCAAGTATAATCTATCATGTCAAATATATATCTAATCTATGTAGTTATACTATAGCTCGTTACTTTGGGAAAGACGCGAAGACATTAAAGAATGTGGTTAATGGCCACAACGATATTACAAGTTTAGAGTCAGTCAATAATATATTCGCCAATAACTTTTTGGACATAGTTTAATTGATGTTTTATAGTTATTCTTATATTTTTGTTGTAGATATCATATAACTTTTTATTAATAAATATTTCCTTTTCTATTCCTTTTTTTTTAAAAAAATACCATACAATGAGAGATCTTTTTTTGGGGGGTTATAATCATACAATGAGAGAAGTATCAAATGCAGCAGATTGAGTTGAAAAGTAAAATCAACTGAGATATATGTAGTTACCAAGCTAGCCCAAATTTAAACCTAATTACAATTTTGAATAAACAAACTTAAATTTGATCGATGAGATAAATTTGATCGATGAGATAAATTTGATCAATGAGATATGACTCAAATTACATATTGTTCAAGAACTAACACGCTCCCTCACACGAATGCCATTTAGGCTTGAAACGTAGATGATGGAAAGGCTCCTCCATACCTTGCACAATAAATATAGAAGATGTCGATGTTCAAACTCGAGACCTCTTGCCTAGAAAGGCTTTCATACCATATTCAAGAACCAACTCAACAAAAAGTTTAAGTTGGTGGTTTAAGACCTAAGAATAGGTTTATACTCTAACACATACCTTGATGCAAAAATATACAGAATTGATATAATATTAAGAAATAAATGTGTGACATACCAAAAACATAGAGATTAATTAACATTTATTAAGGGATAAACGTGTGACACAACCAATCTTAACTCAAAGTACATACCTTGACGCAAAAGTATACAGATTGATATTATTAATGAATAAATGTGTGACATACCAAATTCATAGAGATTAATTAACATTTATTAATGGATAAATGCGTGACACAATCAATCTTAACTCAAAGCTGAAATCTATATGATTTAAGTCTGACCAATTTGTCTACTATACCTACACTTACCAAATAGGCTCTCTTTGAAGATCATCCAGAACCAAAATACAGTCACTACAAGAATCCGGTCCACTGAAGACTGAAATTAGAGACTAAAATTGGAGACGAAAAATGTTGGTTAATTACAGGAAAATACATCATCAATCAATTATTCTAATTTTATTCAATTCAATCCTTCCACAATACAGAGAAGATTACCCCACAAATTTGTGCTCCAATACCTTAATCCCATCATAAAGTACACAAATCAAATGATATCTCTAATAGGGGCGTTGGCCAGGGACATTGCCAGGAGGATCATATTCACAGACAACAAAAGGCCAACCAGCACCACAAAGAACACTAGCACAACCAAGTCGAGTCGAGTTACGCCACACCACTTGAGTATAATGTTTGCATTCTTCCTTGACACACGAGTTCGAGGCGTAGTCATAGTTATCCTTCTCCCCAACCCATTGCCCTGCTGCTTCCCAGGCAGTGAAGGCTCCATAGCCCTCGGCCGTGTTCTCCCCGTAGGGACTGCCCTCGGGGCGTTTTCGAGGGATGCAACCGGAGTACTTACCCGTGTTGGCGAAGTCTTGCGCATAGGACTCAAGCTTATTGTCCCATGACAGTGGACCTACCTTTACTTGGGCACGAGCCTCGTTGTGGATGGTTAGGAAGGTGGTTCTGTCATCCTGGCTAAGGCACGAGATTGGATAGGGTTTGAATGAGAATGTTATGGTGAAAATTAGGGCTATTGAAAGTTTCAGGGACAAGCCCATTTTTTGAGCGGTTGGAAGGATTTTTTGGAGGGATGCGATTAGAATGAAGACTTGTTGCAAGATTTATAATTAGTAGAGTGCAAAAACGATCTGGTTTGATTACTTTCAATGTTGGAAAAGTGTGTTTAATTACCTTAGTTGGAAGATTTTCAACGAATTACCCTTGTTCTTTTTTAGGAAATCTTAATAATTCACCTCGAGTATAGTAGTGACCAACCAATCAACCAAAAAAAAAAAACACACACACAAAGAGTATAGTATATGCAAAAGCATGAACATATGTGGATATTCGAGAAAACTGTGCAAGATTGAGACCAACACAATAAGCATACCAAAATTTTACGAGGAACCCAAATAGGGTGAAAATTACGCGTGGAAGACTGCAAAATAACAGTGAAAGTACAAAACAATTTCAAAGGCAAATAAAAAAAATCAATACAAAGAGAGCGATGATCTTAAACCGGGAACAAAATCAAATAAAATAGAACTCTCATAATGCTCAGTCAACGTAAAAGTGGAATTGAAGAGGCAACGACTTACAAACACCGATAACTAAATGCCAGAAAAGGGCTGTGATGAGAGGCAATCCCGAATGTCGAAAATGCCACAAAATTGCCTACTCCAATGCCTAAACCAAAACGCCCAGTATACAGAATGTCGGAGTGAAACTCCCACAATTAAGGAGGGAAAGGCCAAATGTTGAGTTATAAAATCATCCATTAAATGTTCATAAAGAAAGATGATAAAGAAAGATGATAATGTGTATGAATGTTGACTAATGCTCTTGAACATCCACCAAAGTAATCCCCGGTCAAGTAAACACAACTAACGAAAGCAGCTTAGGAGTTGCAGAGTACCACAAACTGTCTGTCGTAAGCTCACTGCCTGGCAGTCAAAAGATGGACAAGCAGAAGTTGAGACTTGCTTGATGGTCAAAGCTGGGCCAGACACTTGAACCAATTGAATTACAGCCATATGACCAACTTAATGGGTTGAACTCTAAAGTACCTGAATTTTGGGTCATCACACACCCAACCATCTTGATCCATCATTGGCTTAAGTGAGTGAGGATTCATACTGTTTTTTTTTTAATTATCAATTGAGTCTTCAATAAAGAGTGAGTAATTCACAAGCTTATATATATGCTCACACTGTTTAATTTTATTATTGTGGGATAATATCCACTTTTATACTCCAACATGTCCCTTGCGCGTAGGCTACTAATAAGACCCAACATATGCACACAATTTTAACCAAACAGGAATGGTGATAATTCAAGATCGAGCAACCCGTTCTGATATCATGTTAAAGTTTTTTATATCAATTGGGTCTTCAACAAAGAATTGTGCATACAAACTCAAATGAGGTTCTAACCCAAAACTAATTGGTGATGGATGAAATAACTCACAAGTTTATTTATATACTCAAACCCTTTAATTTTATCAATATGAAACAACATTCACTTTCATATTCTTTCATTTTATCAATATGGAACAGTACCCACTTTCATATTCCAATATACACATTATATAACCCAGATCCAAATCTATAAATTCAATCGATAAAAATCATTTTTACTCCCCAACCCTCCTATGCATGTAGGAAGTGGCTTGGTACGTACAACGATCTTAGCCTTGGGTTAAAAATATAACTGTTGAGAAATCCCTAGTTATCGTCTATTATTTGAGAGAGAAAAAAAAAGATATTTATAGATAGAAGGTCATATGAGTAACAAAAATAAAGGGCTGTTAAAATATCTTATGTAAACCTATATATACCGCATATAATCGTGAGTGTTAATTTTCTTGTAACTCTAGATGGAGCAAAACACACTTAGGTTAAAAGAGATTAATTAAGCAAAACTCCAAATCTGATAGATTTGAAAAGTAAGATTAATTGAGATATGTTGACCTAACCGAATGATCCAAAATTCAAACCCAATTGTAATTTAAAATAAACGAATTGGAATTTGACCAATCAAATTATGGGGTTGTTTGGTTACAAGAGCTTTTTGGAGAAAAAGAGCTTTTTTGGGGAGTTTTGGTTATCTTGACTAGTCAAAACAGCTAAATTGATGCTTGGGAATAGTTATTTATGAAAATAACATAGCTACCTAAGAGTTTGAAAAAAATTACACCATATGTCATTAGCCTTTTGTGGTGATATTTGATGTTGTGTATTATTTAAATTTAATCCATCTAACATTAAATAATTCGAATATATAAATTTCAATTGATAATAATAAAATATATAGTAAATAACAAAATAATATTTAAAGACATAATTATCTTGTAGATAGATATACACAAGTTGACAAGGAAAAAAAAAAGATTAATAAGAATGCAAATTATATATAGCTAGTAACAAATTAAAGTTTTATCAATAAAGTTAGTGTGAACATATGACATCAATTTAATTTTTCTTGGAAAGAAAATAAGATAACTAGTAAATGAAAAAATTATTTATAATTACAAGGAAATTTAGAGATAAAGGCACAAATGAAATTTTGACTGAATATCTTTTTTAAAAACAACTAATTTTACCAAACACTTCTTTTATAAACAGCTAATGTAAATAGCTAACAGGTAATACAAATAGTTAACAACTAACAACTAACAGCTGTTTACTAAACATAGTAAGTGTGAGTTACCCAAAATCCTGTTTAACTTTCTTTTTTTAAAACTCCCTCCGCCCTTTTCAATTATTTCAGTAACCGCTCTGTTCTTTGTCTTTTTCGAGCATTAATTCTATTTAGTATCTTCTTTGTTTTTTACTAGTATCACTATTATTTTATTAGTAGTACTTATCTCCAATTTGAAGAGTTATCATTCTCTTCAATTGTGAACGTTTTATTATATGGTTGTTTTGATTTGTCTTTATGTAATTGTTTCGCTTGAGTTTGAAAGGATAGAGTTCTACTCTACTAAAAATAACACTTTAGTTAAATTCGACACTTGGAATATATTTCTTTATGTCCAAATGCTATCGTTCCTAGGGGAATTAAGCTAAATCCTAAGAGAATTATACTAGATCAGCAGATCTATTTTTAGAAAAATATTACTACAGATCTGTTGAACATCGGAAGTATAAAGATGGATGATCAGTGTGTGCAAAAGTAATTTTATTAGGATGCAGGCTATACTTTGATATTAGAATGTGTATTTGTTTGCATCAAATGTACCTTATAGATGTCATATGGTTGATTAATCAATGAATTGTTTTCCTTTACTTACAAAACAAGGTATTGAGTCACCCATTGAGTACGCTATCTTAGGAGAACCCAGTGGACCAATAGCTCTTAAGAGAAAATAAAGGTCAAATCCAAAGTCTGTGCTTTCCTCTATTTCTCGCTCCCTTTGTTTTTCGATAATTAATACCATAGGCAAGTACAGTACAACCAATACACGCACAAACACAAAAAAAAGTAGCATCCCCACAACTTTGCACAACCCTAAACGAGGGCCATGAAACTAATGAGCAAATAGAATAGGAGTAGAGCTTAAGTTCCGGGCCAATTCCTCAGGAATATAAGGAAAAAACAAGGCGCCCAACCCAAAGCCAAACTCGAGATGCATTGGACTGCAGACAAAGGGAGTACCAAACGGGTTAATGACATACCTCCTAGTTATGATTCAAACTATATACATTGGTGCAAAAGTATATAGATTAATATCTGCCAAGGAATAAATGTGTCACACATCAAAGGGCGAAACGGCCTAACTCATTTACTTAACCCGATCTATTCTAATATTTCATCAATCAATTTTAACTCAACTTGAAACTTATCTGATTTAATTCAGACCAACTTTTTTTGTACACTAATCAATAGGCTTTGTCTTTGGAAATCAACAAGAACCAAAATACAATTTCATGGCATGCGTCAATCTTGCATTATTCTAATTTTATTTATTCAATTCAATCCGCACACAATACACAAATCAAATCAAATTAATCTCTAGTAGGGGCGTTGGCCAGGAATATTGCCAGGAGGATCATATTCACATACGACAAAAGGCCAACCAGCACCACAACTAACAATTCCACAGCCAATTCTCTTGGTGTTACGCCACACCATTTGCGTATAATGCTTGCAGTCTCCCTTGACACACGAGTTCGAGGCGTAGTCATAGTAACCCTTCTCCCCAATCCACGTCATTGATGTGTCCCAAGCACCAAAGGCTCCATAGCCCGAGGCGGTGCTCTCGCCGTAGGGGCCACCCTTAGGGCGAGGTCCTTCGGGGCTGCAACTCGGCTTAGCCGTGTCCGCGAAGGCTTGGGCGTAGGATTCAAGCTTATGGTCCCATGAGAGGGCACTTACCCCCACTTCGGCACGAGCATCGTTGTGGATGCTTAGGAAGGTGGTTCTCTCATCTTGGCTAAGGCATGAGGTTGGTTGGGGTTTGAACGACAAAGTTAGGGTGAAAATCAGGGCTACTGAAAATTTGAGGATCAAACCCATTTTCTTGGATGGGAAGTGGTAATTAGAATGAAGATGTGTTGCAAGATTTATAGTTACGTTAATTCACTGCAAAATAATCTGGTTTGATTACCTCCATTTGGGTTTGGTGCGTTTCCCTTAATTAGAAGATTTTTGATGAAATAAATTAATTTCCTTCATAAATTGGTTTTTAATTGAGTGACAAATTCATTGTATGGTGCCACGCTTTGTTGTGTGTTTTTTTTTTTTTTTTGAGAGATAAAAGTCATATTTATTAGCAAAAGGAACGATAATATTTAAGTCAAAAGTGAAACGGAAATAAATTTAAAACGGATTCAAAACCTAATTAATGGTACGTATCATCTATTCTTTCCATGAATTCTGAAAAAGTATGACATTTCTGAAAGGAGAGACTAGAGAAATTTGTTTTGTGTGAGGTAATATCTCTAGACAGCAAGTGAATTTTGGATCATTTTCCAGCAACGATCTATCATTAATGTGCGGTTGCTGCGATGCTTTCTTGATCCAAAAATAATAGTCAGTGGACCAGTGATAATGGTTGGAAATTTATGATCTTGAGTAAAGTGTAAAACCCTATGCTGTCCATGCTCCCCATCAAATATGAACAATTAGTATATGGTGTAATTTCGACTTACAAAGCAAAATTAAATAGGTATAACTTATTGCTATAGAACCAACTCAACAAAAAGTTTAAATAAATAGTTGAAGGCATAAGAATATGTTTATACTCTAACATGCTTCTCACGCGAATAACTTTCGGGATTGAAGCATGAATGCTGCAAAGACCTCATTTACCCTGTGCAATAAATCAATGTAGGAGATGCTAAGATTCGAACTCGAGACCTCTCGCTTATAGAGACTCTGATACCATATTCAAGAATTAAATCAACCAAAAGTTTAAAGTAATGGTTGAAAACTCAGGAATATGTTTATACTCTAACACTTATAATTGGATGAAAAGTGTAATAAGATTGTTTTTAAAGTTAGAAAAACAGTAATGCTACCCATATATAGCATGATCTATAGACCACTGTCATCAACTCAACAATTAGTATATGGTGTAATTTCTACTTACAAAGCAAAATTAATTAGGTAAAACTTATTGTTATAGAACCAAACAATAAAAAGTTTAAACTAATGATTGAAGGCTCGGGAATATCTTTATGCTCTAACACGCCCTCACACGAATGCTCTTTGAGCTTGAAGTATGGATGTTGCAAAGGTCTCCTCCACCTAGCTTGCGCAATAAACCAACGTGGGAGCTACTAAGATTTGAACTTGAAACCTCTCATTCATAAAGGTTCTGATACCATGTTCAAGAATTAAATCAACCAAAAATTTAAGGTAATAATTAGAGACCCAAAAACATGTTTACACTCTAACAGTACTTATAATTTGACGAAAATTGTAAATAAGGGTGTTCATTCTTCGGTCCAAACTCGGATCGAACCGAAGACCAGCCTAGCTCGGACCAGACCAGACTGAACTGAATGAATTCAGTCCGGTCCAAGGTCCACAAGTTTTTTTTTATTCAGTCTTCGGTCCGGTCCACGATCCACAAGTTTTTTTTATTCGGTTTAAAAGCCGACTTTTTTCTTATTCAATTTTAATTTTCTCTTGCAACTTATAATTTATCAAACGTTTAAGAATATTGATTTGTTTTTCATAGTGAAAATATGTTGAAATTGTTCATATTGAAATAAATATAAAATGTTCATATTGTAAAAATTTGTTAGCTTAATAATTCGGTCCGGTTCGGTTTGGTCCGATTTTTTTCGGTCCGGTCCCGGTCTGGTTCTTGACTTGCGCGATCCGGTCCACTGTCCATAACTTCCCTTCTATTCGGTCCTATCCGGTCCGGGTTTGGGCCGATGAACCCCTACTTGTAAATAAGATTGTTTTTAAAGTTAGAAAAACAGTAATGCTACCCATACATGCATATCATGATCTATAGACCATGGTCATCAAATTAAAGTGAAATCAAAATACACTCATTGTGACATACTCACACATATTATTAATAAGGCCATTGGCCAGGAATGTTGCCAGGAGGATCATACTCACAAACAACAAAAGGCCAACCAGCCCCACAAAGAACACTAGCACACCCAAGATGCACACTTGCCCTCCAAACCACTTGCTTGTAGTGCTTGCACTCAGTCCCGTTCACACAACTATTCAAGTGATGGTCATAGTTGACCTTCTCCTCCACCCATTGGCTGACCGCATCGGTAGTCGTGAAGGCTCCATACCCCGAGGCCGTGTTCTCCCCGTAGGGCCCGCTAGACTCCTCTGTGTTATCGCACGTTTTCTTGACTCGATTCGCGAATTCTTGGGCATACACGGCTAGGGTCCAGTTCCAGGCCAAAGGAGCCACACCCACCACAGCCCTAGCGGTGTTATGGGCATCTAGGAACTCTTTTTGGGCATCGTTGGCGTTAGAGGTGACACTCATTGTGACTAAAATGGCACATAAGAGTGGGAAAAATAGACCCATAATGGTTGAGAAATAAAGAGGGCATGAATATAGTGTTGCAAATGTGATATGCCTAATTTTGAGGGTAGTTGGGAAGTTGATTGGGGTATGGTTGTATATATAGATAGTCATGGTGCAAGATTTTTCTTGCCCTTGGAATTTTGGAAATAAGAGTGTATTGGCCAAATAGTTGATTGGCTTTATGGGTCAATTGTGGGAATTTATTTTCATTAGGGAATTGAATAAAAAATTGCCTTTAGCTTGACCCACCAGGCTTGTATGTTACAACACAATTTGCCAAAGTCTTAATGATGATAGAACTTCCTGATTTCACATCTCAAAAGAAAGTGCATTAGCTCCAAATCTCAAACATTTGTTGGATCATTATCAACTAAAGAAAAAGAAAAAGCGTCTGTTTCATTATATAATTAATTAAAGAAAAGCGTCTGATTTTGACAGAAATTTCGACTGAAAAATCTGCAAATTTTAACGGAAAATAGGCCTACTCACGGAAAAGTTGACGGATTTTATGTCCGTCAAAAAATTCTAGTCGAAAGGACTTTTCGACTGTCCCGTCAGAAATTTTGATGGGAACATTTTGACCGACTGATGCTCTGTCAAAATTTTCACTAACGGAAATTTTGACGAACTGACAGTTCGTCAAAATATTTTTTGGTGGATCAACCTTCTGTCTAAATAGCCCGTCAAAACTTAATTGTAATTATGTAGTATAATGAGATGGAGTCATTAACCATAATGCGCAGTGTATTTAAGAAACACTGTATGTATAAATAGAAGAAATAAAGAACGAAAATGATTCAAGAAAATTGACATCGTTTGTTTTGGATGAGAAGGGGGTAGTCAAATGTGATGCTGCACCTAACCTAGCGGCACCATTAAGTGGAAAATCAAGAAGAAAAAGGGCCTACAATGTCAAAAAGCAGTATGGATCATCAGAAACTGATGAATGAAGCCCTGACCCCTAAAACCCGACTTATGAGTTCTGACATATGACATATTGACATTTTCAATTCAAAAATGCCTACGTTGGTCCATGGAATAATTTACGTCTTCCACCAAAATACCAAAGTCATATTTAAAAAATTAGTATTATTATATGAGTTGGTCATTGACCTGAAAAAGGCATATGATAAAATCCCGCATGAGGTGTTATGGAGATGCTTCAAAAAGAAATAAATGTCTCTGGTGTATATTCGACTTATATTAAGGATATGTATGTGGGAGGTAGGACGAGTGTTAGGACGCCATGAGGGTTTACCAATGACTTTTACGTTGGTATGGGCCTGCATCAGGGTTCCGCTTTAAACCCTTTTCTTTTCACTCTAGTCATGGATGAACTTACAAAATGGATCCAAGATGAGTTACCCTGGTGTATGTTATTCACAGATGACATTATTCTTATTGATGAGACCAGGGAGGGAGTTAATGGAAAACTGAAACGATGGAGACATATACTAGAGTCTAGAGGCTTTAGAATTAGTAGATCGAAGACCGAATACCTTCATTGCTGTTTCAGTGTAAGGGAAGATGTGAGGAAAGAAGTCACCATTGAGGGGATGTAGATGCCAAAGGTCGAGAAGTTTAAATATCTAGGCTCGATCATTCATCATGAAGGGGGCATTGGCGAAAATATTAGTCATCGCATAAAAGTGGGCTGGCAAAAATAGAAGTATACTTCAGGTGTGTTGTGCAATAAGAGAATGCCTGTAGAACTAAAAGGTAAAGTTTATCGTATGTTTATCGTATGGTAGTTAGACCTACTGTGTTATATGGATCGGAGTGTTGGCCTATGAAGAAGACTCAGCTTCAAAGGTTAATGGTAGCAGATGTGAGGATGATTAGATGGATGTGTGGCTATACGAGAATGGATAGAATCAGTAATGGAGTGATCAAAGACTTAGTTAAAGTGGTCCCAATCAAAGATAAGTTGAGTGAAATAAGACTCAGATAGTTTGGCCATGTGAAAAGAAGGAGTGTGGACGCTCTAGTGAGAAAATGTGAGAGAATTAACATCCCAAGAGGTAAAAGAGGGAAGGAACGACCAAAGAAGAGTTTGGACGATGTGATTAGAGAGGACTAGAAAGTTGTAGGGTTAATGGAGGACATGGCACAAGATAAGAGACTATGGCGAGATAGGATTAATATCTTAAATCGCAGAGAGTTAGCCTCGTAGTTGGTCACTCGGTTGCAGTAGAGTGGGTTTGGTTGTAGTTTTTTTCGTATGTTATGTTTGCATACAGGTAGTTCATGCACCTGGGAAGAGACATTATTTGCCTACCTCTGTTTGTTAAGGTACAGTATCTCCCTCTGCCTTGTTACACTTATGGTTACATAGTTACTGTCACCTGATTTTTTCGTATTTCTTAATTTATTCCCTACGACTTATCCTTAGTTTTTCTCCATAAAATGTTTTCACAAAATCCTTCTTCTATAAAATATTTTCACAAAATCTGATTTTTGTGGGTCTCTTAGAATCAGCATCTCTACGGGCAGGATTGCCGGTAGATGTAAGGTTGCATACATCTGGATCTCCCCAGACCTGTAAAAGCAGTACCTACACTGGGAGTTGTTGTTGTTATATTACATGGGTTGGTCTAGGGAGGCAAATACGTCAGTTGAACACTTGATCGCTCAACTTAGCTGCTTGTTGGATATAACCTCCCTTCCCAGATTTGAATATCATCCTAATTGCTGATGTAATTGGGCATACTCTTGTGAAAAGATATGCTTAATTCTCTTACCACTTACTCTTGTTTTTTCTTTTTTCTTTTTTTAAGTCAATGTTATCGATGGTATTTTGTAAGATAAGAATTGCTCAAACTTTCAATATTCCATGATGATGGATTCATACTTTTAGAAGGTGGATACTCGATAATTTGATCACTAACTTGTTCTTTTCATGGGTAAATTTCAAAATACTAAACTCAACCTACTTCAGCTCACTTCAACCCACTTCAACCTACTTTAACTCACTTCCACTATTTTAACCAAGTTCAATTTATCACATAAAAAAATTCAACCCACTTCAACTTACTTCAACCCACTTTATTTTTTTACCCACCCCAATTTACCCACAAAAAGAACAGACCCTAAAAATTTTAAATTGCCATTCATTATTTAATCTTGCTTCTGTTGTTGTTATTTTTTTAGGCCCCTTCCATCCCAAAAAAAGAGCTTCTTGCCACTGAATCTATAAAAATGTTGTAAAGGAGGATTAATTACTTGTAGAAGAGGTTAGTTGGTTATCCACATCAGCCCTGGGAAGAAATATATAGCTAAGAGTTAGTTGTAGATATTTTATCTAGCTATAGTTGCATCCTTCTGTTCTAAGGAACTGTAGCCCGATGATTTTGTAATAACAAAATATCAATATTCATTTATCTCTCTAGTTCTTCCTTTCTCTAACTAAATGGATTGTAGATTCTTATCATGGTATCAAAGCTTCAGGCATTCTCTTAAACTCTCAACAATTCTTTTCTTTCTTCTTCAAACAGATTGATTCGAATCATTGATTGATCCAACAAATATCTCAAAAATCAAAAAATTCTTTTTCACGATTCTTTGATTTCTTTTTGAGTCTTGATCATGACGGATTCAAATTCAGTTACTCAAGCTTATGCTCGACAGAATGTGGAAAGTTACAGTGCAGATCCTCTGTATCTTCAAGGATCAGATCATCCTGGGATGCAATTGACAAACAACAAGTTGAATGGGCTGAATTTTCAGCATTGGCGTCGTGCTGTGAAGATTGCTCTTCGTACCAAGGTAAAACTTGGATTCATTGATGGAACTTGCAGTAAACCTAGCTTGAACTCTCCTCTTTATGATCAGTGGATTAGATGTGATAGTATGGTGGTCAGCTGGTTGTTAAATTCAATTGATCCAAGCCTTTCAGGAGCTTTCATATATGCTAATTCTGCTAAGGAATTATGGAATGAATTAGTAGAGAGATTTGGTCAAAGTAATGGTCCTTTCTTGTACAAGGTCCAAAAGGAAGTTGAAGATTTGCATCAAGGAAATGACAGTATAGTTGTTTACTATACCAAACTGAAAAGGCTTTGGGATGAATTGGCTAATCTGAGTGAGATTCTTGCTTGCACTTGTAATCCTAATTGCAAAGCTATCAAGAAAACCATAGAATTATACCAAATGCAAAAATTGATGCAATTTTTGATGCATCTAAATGAGGACTATGAGGCCATTAGAGGTCAAATTTTGCTTATGGAACCTCTACCTTCAGTAAGTAAGGCTTGTTTGATGATTGAAAGGATTGAGCAACAAAGACAAGTCACTGGAGGAGTGACTCATGCTAGAGAAATAGCATCAGTGGCTAGCAAAGGAAATTTTGCCTCACCTAATGCCTTTCTTGCCAAAAGATCTAATACACAAGGATTCAAGAAAGACAGCTAGAAACCTAAGAATGGAAGGATCTGTGATCACTGTCAGAGGACAGGTCACACTATTGATCAGTGTTTTAAGTTGATTGGCTATCCTGATTGGTATGATGCCTCCAAGGATAAAGGGAGACGCAGGGGCGGTCCTAGAGTGGCTGCTCACGTTTTCACTCAAAATAAAGAACAAATTCAAGAGGATCCTCTTGTGGACTCCAGCTTTGCTAACACTGGTGCCAGTGCTTAGTTTGATCCAAGTCTTGTTCAAGCTTTGGCTCAGGAAATGATGAAGTTTATGAAGGGAAAACAAGGCGAACAACAACATGATCATTTGCAGTCATTTGCTCATTTTGCAAGTTTTCTTTCTACTAGCTTTAACTCCATTAGCTCTCATTTAGACACTTGTTGTGCTGTGCAACATGGCTATAGTAACTCTTGGATAGTAGATACAGGTGCATCTGACCACATGACATCTAACCTGAACCAACTTTATAACCTACAGACCTTGCCCAAACCTGTCAAAATTACTTTACCAGATGATTCCTTAAAGACTGTCACACAGATTGGTCAAATCCATTTATCCCCAAAAATTACCATTCAAAATGTACTTTATGTGCCAGATTTTAAGTTCAACTTGCTATCAGTTCACAGACTATTGACTAATCACAAGTTGTTTGCCTTTTTCTTTCCAAACCAATGCTGGATATAGGACCTTTCAACTAGAAGGGTGATGGCTGTTGCTCGAGGTGTTGCTAGGCTATACAAGCTTTTGCTAGTTGGGAAAAATAGCTCTCTTAAGAATAAAGATCTTGCAAATCATGCTTATACTGATATTTCTTCCAGTTCAGCATCTTTTTCTTCCAGTTGTAATGTGTCAAGTCTAGCCACCTTTCATGCAAAACTTGGACACACATCTGCTTCAAAAATGCAGCATATTCCTTCTTGTAATAATGTTCCTTTCAGTTTTTCTTGTGAAATCTGTGTAATGGCAAAGATGCACAGATTACCTTTCAATAAGAGTAACATACATTCTTCTAACCATTTTCATCTTGTTCACATGGACTTGTGGGGACCTTACAAAGTTAAAAACATCTTTGGGACACATTATTTTCTCACAATAGTGGATGACTTTACTAGAAACACTTGGACTCAGTTGCTGCAAAACAAGACTCAAGTAAAAGGAGCTATTATTCAATTTTACAATATGGTTGAAACACAGTTTAAAACCAAAATACAGTTAATTAGAAGTGACAATGAGACTGAGTTTATCAATGGTTTTTGTCATGAATTTTGTAACAGCCCGACCCTAAAGCATATTTATTTATTTAATTAAGTCATATTATTAAATTTTTTTCATTTATTTATCTCCTTAATTATCCCGGTTGGGAGAATTCAATTTTAGGCCCCACTTTGCAATTCAAGTTTCATTTACCGTATCAATTTCGAAAAATTTGATAGGAGGTCTCGAGAATTATGATTTAAAAGATTAAATTATTTTTCATGACATCACATTTAATTTCAAACTTCGGAATTTTTTTTTTTTTTTTTTGATTAATCGCACTTGATTTAATGTTTTTCACAAACCCGAGCTCATTTAAGATCGATTTCGGCCTAACGAGTTCTTAATCCATTTGTTTAGCTAATTACCATTGTTACCCCTAATGTTAGTTAGCAAAAGATACTTTTTGAGGCCTAACAATCTCAGCCAAGTATTTTTGTTTCATTTCCAACCAAGTAAAAAAAAACCACACTCACAAATTTACCAAGGCACCTTCTTCTGTCTTTCTTCCCATTTTGTTATGCTGTGCACGTCTGGTTGCTGCCCTTCTTGCTACCCCTTGCTGTCGGCAACCTCCACCAGGAGCACCACCAGCCAGCCACACCCAACATCCCCCAGCCACCAGCCACATCACCTCATCCTTCAAG
>JACYFF010031957.1:6153945-6169940 GCA_017589665.1 Selenicereus undatus | reverse complement strand
AAGAAAAAAGAGAAACCAAAAAGACATAAAAAGACAAAACAAAAAAATGAAACTCGGGAAAGTTCTAACCCGAGTTCCATTTCACACGCCAAATCTCCGCTATTTATGGCAGGCATTGAAAGATCAAAAATAAAATTGTAGGCCATGCTAGCGGAATGAGTCCCATTGGTTGGAGATGCTCCAACTTCCTTCATGTGAAAGGAAAGACATCAATTTCCATAATATATTTTTGTTTTCTTTTTCTGAACACGTCAAATCTCCACAGGCCGCACATGTACATGTTATATGAGCACTTTTTATCTTAACTTCTCCTCCAATTAACCTGACTTCTCAGATAGTTGTCACTCATTCCATGGATCACACAACATGTGCATCATTCTTACTTTCCGTTTTGTTTGTGTGTTTTCACCTTTTCAAATCTTCTTTTAGCAACTCTAGTAGGCTTCCTCCCGGCCCTAAGCCAATACCAATATTTGGCAACTTTTTTGGGCTTGGTGATAAGCCTGATCGCTCCTTTGCTGATCTTGTCAAGATCCATGGTCCTCTAATTAGCTTAAAACTAGGCAGTGTTACAACCATTGTTGTATCTTCTTCCCATGTAGCAAAAGAAATGTTTTTGAAAAATGATCAAGCTCTTGCAAACCGAAACATTCCTGATTCCGTTAGGGCTAGCAACCACGATAAGCTCTCGGCATCTTAGGAGGATCTTAGCCGTTCTATTGCTCTCTCCTCAATGCCTTGATACTAGTCAGGCATCGAGGGAAGCTAACATCAAACAACTCCTTGAATATGTTGCGGAATGTTCCAAATCTAGCAAAGCTATCGACATAGGCAGAGTTGCATTCACGACATCCCTAAATCTGTTATCAAACACAATCTTCTCAAAGGAATTGGCTCAATATAACTCAAGTGTCTCCCAAGAGTTTAAAGAACTTATATGATGTATAATGGAAGAGATTGGGAGGCCTAACTATGCTGATTGTTTCCCTATTCTTGGTTACATTGATTCCTCTGGGATTAGGCGTCGACTAACTACTTATTTTGATAGGCTCATTGCTATTTTTCAAGACATCATCCGTAAAAGACAAAAGGCTCGGTCATCTAATTCTCCCACCACTAATGATACTTTGGACACTCTACTCAATCTCTACCAAGAGAATGAGTTAACCATGGATGAAATTCATCATCTACTCGCGATGAGTATGACTGCTTAATTTCTTATTACATTGATTTTTTACGAATTTTACTATTGTGCGCTCTTATATTAAATATATAAATTTAACTTAAGATAGGATGTCACTAATAATAAATACTAACATGTATACTGTCTGGATATTTTTGACGTTGGGACAGAAATTATTCCCATAACAAGGATATGAATTCTATACGGATGTAGTTTAATTAGTGATAAATGGTGGATTTAGCTGTTTGTAGAAGCAGCAAATCTTGGGGCTTCACTTTCTTCTTCTTCGTCTTTTTTCCCCGCTTTTTCCCATTTTCGTTTTTTGTTGTTGGGTTTTGATTGTATTTCAAATAATAAAACAATAATAAAACAATAACTTGATTAGTATAGTAATAATCTTAATAAGTAGGCCCAAGGTTGGCCCATTCCCCCGCCTTTTTCCCCCCCGAAATTTTCGATACACTAAACAATAAATCACCACGAAAAAACAAAGACAGCTTCTTCCTTCCGCGGTTCCGCCATTGTAGGCATTGCTCACTGATCAGAGGAGAGAGAGAGAGAGAGAGAGAGAGAGAGAGAGAGATGGCGACGTTCAGCGAAACACCGGCGGGGGATAAGAAATCCGGTGAGAAGATCTTCAAGACCAAGTGCGCTCAATGCCACACCGTCGAACAGGGCGGTGCTCACAAACAAGGTTTATATCGCTTGATTTTGTTCGAATTCTCTGGTTTTGTTTGTAGGATTTCATTCGAATTGTTGAATTGTGCATTGTTCGGATCCATTCGCAATTGGCTGAACTCTGCCTTAGATGCTGCTTTCTTGTTACGCATTTAATAATTTCGCGCGTTTTAGTGTTCGATCTATTTTGAATAGAGATATTGGTTGAACATTTATAGTAGATTCTTCTTTTAGGGAATCAGTTACAACAACAACAACAACAAACTCTCAAAGTGGGTTCCGCTTTCGCGGGGTCTGGGGAGATCCAGCTGTAGGCAACCTTACCTCTACCGGTATTCCTACCCATAGAGAGGTTGATTCCATAAGACCCACAAAACAGCTTTGAGAAAAAGGTTCGAAGGGGAAACAGTTGCAAAACCATTTACCGAAGTAAAAGAGAGGGGGAGAAAAGGTTCCGGATAATCAAATAAAGAGGGAACGGAGACATATCTCAACAAATCAGGGGCGCTTGATGCCGTGATATCCCGGACCGCGACCTGCAGACAAGCAGACCATAACCCTACCGACCCCACCCCGCCTACGGAGTCGGTCTCCTACAATCAGGGACCTTAATCCTGACCCGTCACAACCTCCTATCCCGAGCCATGTTCTCCGTGAGACCGACAACTCTTAGGTCCTCTCTAATCACCTCTTCTAGGCTCTTCTTCGGCCTACCCCTCCCTCTCTTACCACCGGGGGGGTTGATACTCTCGCACCTTCGCACCGGGAATCAGTTACGCTTTAGTTAATTGATTTCGATCATTGGAACATTGCTTTGATAAAGTTTTCAGAATTTGTTTTGGCGTGTGATTGATGAGTGTTTGATGTGAGATCATTCTGATTTTCAGCTCTCGTTATTTTCAAGATGCCGATGAACCTATTCTGTGCACAATGAAGTCTTGCATGATTTTCAGCTCACATTTTTTGTTTTAACTTTTTTTTTTCAATAGTGGAAAGATTTAGGCATTTCTGAATGAGGCTTTTTTATCTGTATAGTAGTGTCTATTTTCTTGGATATTCATCAGAAAACCAAATTTTCTAGTTGCTTTCATGAATTAGAAAATTGTGTTGTAGTTCAATCGTGATCTATTTGAATGTAATCTAGGTCATATGATTGACTAATGACTATAACACATTACCTGATTATACCTCAGAAATGTCATGTTTGGAATGTAGGGCGTCTGAAAATGGCTTGTGTTGGTTTGCTGCTGCTATTCCTTTGGGCTTTTAACACTCGAATGATCCTCCCATGCTCATTTTCATGCATGGTCATTGTATTTTCATGATTGACTAATGATGTTGCTTGGTTGCTTTAGAGAATTTCATTTCCCATTAGTTTTAACTCTTGAAGCTTATTTCATTTATAAGCCTTATTGGTTGTAATGGATTTTGTTTAGGAAACAGTGAGTGGTAATTGTTCATAATGTTACAGGTCCAAATCTAAGTGGCCTTTTTGGGAGGCAGTCAGGGACGGCTCCTGGGTACTCCTACTCTGCTGCTAACAAGAACAAGGCTGTCATATGGGGAGAAGAGACACTCTACGAATACTTGCTTAACCCCAAGAAGGTACATTTTTCTCTATATGTCAGGGATGTTCTTATGTGCTGCTGTCGTTGACCTTGAAATATTCATCTGTCTCTTCATAGTCCGTTCATCATCTCCTTAAATATGTGACCAAATAACATTTTGAACAAGCCATGAGATAACTATGGAGACAGAACTGCATATTCTGTGTTTTGGATTAGTGCCATAAATGTTAGATTCTCCTCATGTGCTGTTTCTTATGGAGTGTTGTCCTGTAATCCACTTATACAACTTGTTTCTGTAATCTGTACAGTACATTCCGGGCACGAAGATGGTGTTCCCTGGTTTGAAGAAGCCACAGGAGCGGACAGACCTCATTGCATATCTCAAGGATCCTAACTAATCTATCATCACATAGCACGCGGTGTATCTTCGATTTAGGAGAATCAGAGGAAATGATCAAGACAATTGAATTTTTGTTTCATTATTATTGATAAAGCCATCTATCATTTGCTTGTCAAATAAGTTTGAATGGTGGGGTTTTGCTTTTTTGATTCTTTGTTATCAGGCTACTGCAGCTTGGTCTATTGATAAAACAGACAGATAATGAATTTAGCTTTCCCCGCCCAGAAACAGGAATAGGATTTTCCAGCTTTTAGTTGTTGCTGGATGTTCTGGAAATATTCTCGACCCACTTTTGTTCATTGCATTCTGATAAGATCGGAGTTTCCTTTTTTTAAAAGATTTTTTTAAATTTGAAACTTTAGTTAATGTTCGCCTTTTAGGGTGCAAATGTTTGATTGGATGTAAATAATATTACAATACAAACAAATTTATGATCGTGTTTCTATTTTTATTTGTTTGGTTGTGACATAATATTGTAAATATTTATTACCTTATAATTATAATTATAACAAACTATATAATAATAATTGTATTACAAAATTCATTATATTTTCTTTTATTCAACTAAACATCACATTATTCTTTAATGATGCCACATCAAATTTAATTTACCCTAATATTTCAACTTGACTTGTTCTAAAATTAACTCAATCTTTAATCTAACAAATTCACTGTTTGCCACGTCTTCGTATGACAACGAAACCAATAAAATCTGAGCGGCAAAAATAGAAGAAACGTGGCTAGATCCGGCATGACATTGAATGAAATTGACGCAAAGGGTTCTTTTGTGTTGTCTCTAGAAACCAGCGGCTTTAGAAAAGCGGCAAGAGCGTGGAAGCCGCATAAAGCTTTTGGGTAGGTAGGTGTGTACGTACGTCATCACCCGGTAAAAGAAGGCAGCGCTCCCATTTCTAGTTGAGCTGTCTAGAACATTCTTCTGCAAAAATAAAACTTTCTCGTTTTCAGCCAACCATTGAATTTTGAATAACTAATTGTGTCCTTTATTTATCATCAATTATTAAACCTCGTTGCCACTTTTCTGGGGGCTTCTACCCAATTCAAATCAAAACCCTAAACTAGTATCACTTGAATACCCAGATCAACATTAACCAGATTCCCAAAAGCAGAGTTGTAGGCGTAGAAATCAAAGGTGATTGATTAATGGCGACCTTCAACGAAGCACCGCCAGGGAACAAGGCCAACGGTGAGAAGATCTTCAAGACTAAGTGCGCTCAATGCCACACCGTTGAGAAAGGCGCCGGTCATAAGCAAGGTTCTCTCTCTCTTTCTCTCTCTCTGTGTGCTGTTCCTTTTGTGTTTGATTGATTCAATTGATTTTTAGAATTTGCGGTATGTTGTGTTGTTAGTTATCTCCGATTTGATTTTGTAGGGTACTGCTTTTTGGCAGTTCTGTTTTAGACATCCAAAGGTTTGATGTGGGAAGTGGATATTTATATGATCTTGAGAAGACTTATCAAAATCAATTTGGATTGGTATTTAGTGTTTATTTGGTCCAAGTTGGGTGTGGGAAGATCCAGATGTAGATAGCCGTAGCCCAATAAGTAGAGAGACGGTTTCCAAGAGATCCATTATCCATCTAATTCCGTTATGATGTTTGATAATACTTGAGGGAGAATTTGAGGGAAAATTGCGGTAAAATGTAGCTAAATTGCAGTTAAATTTGAGGCGGGGGAAAAATGAAAGAGAACAACTTTGAGGAGGAGGAGTCCTTTTGTACAGATATGTGCTGCATAGAACATGAACACATGTTCAAAGTAGCAAAAAAGGGGGGGGGGGTGCATTTAAAGATTAGTTAGCAAATAAATTGAAGCATGCAATGGTAAGATTGTTATGGTCGTGGCTAATTCTTTGTTTAACTTGGGACCAGGTTCAATGAGAGCCCTACTTTGGCTCTTTCTTCCCCTGCCCTGTTGTTGAGCCATCTATATCTTATGGTCTTGTTGTGTTTGGATTGGTCTACTTGTCATTCGGCTCAGTGGACTGTCAATCTTGTCATCTTTCTCCTTTTCCATAAAAAAATGTAGTTTTTATATGATCGTGTTACCGGCGACTTTATGCAAATACCAGAAGGCAGAACTGAACATATTGCTAGGATGTTGTGAGCCATCTCCCTGACCACGTTTTTTTTCTTTGGGGGTGGGGGGGGGGGGGGACATTGGCTTTACTTATTTTGCATCCGTCGATTAGGCTGTTGGTTTAGTCTGATTGGTGCTTTCCATTCCAATCATAACTTTTGAGCTGGCTATCTGATTGGTATTTTATGTGATCTGAACTTAATAAGTATAAGCTATATGACCTTGCGAAGTGAGAATGTCAAGAAATTTTGAGCGACGGAGGAAGCAAAGCAGGAAGCTTTTTAGCCCTTGAATATCTTCATGCTATGTTGCATATGTTATGATCTACTTACGCTGGTGTCATCCCAGAGGTTATATATTAAATGCTGCATCTATGATCTGGTTTTACTTCTGCAGCCTATTGTTTGTTAAACCTGCTCCCTTATTTTTCTACTCAAGCAAGGAGCACTGTATTATTAGTGCCAACCATGTTTTGCTTGTTATACATGACAAAGTTGTGTCGCAGTTCACTTTAGTAGATTTCCACAAGCATACTAGTAATGTCCATTTACTTTTCCTTGTGAGACTGCAGCAATGAGCCTATATGGGCAACCGTACTGGTTCTATTATAATACTTCTTTTCAGGTCTATGAAATTGATTCCTTAAGATTCTGTTTTCAAATTAAGATTGGTCAGGCATCTTCTGATGTTGATTTTGTGATGTCCTTGGTGTAGTGCGTGACTTGAAAATGGTTTGGGTATACTTTTGCTCTTGTTGATGTTGTTTTTGAGAGTTCACTTAGATTGAAGAGAATCCAATGCTGTTAATGATCTTTTGATGTCACTGATTGCAATTCATTTGGAATATGCGTAGAAAGTGTGTGGGTTGCTTTTTTACCATTCCATCACTATGATCCTTATTGGAGTTTATCTGAGGTCTAAACATTGGGTTGTGATATTGAAGGCCCAAATCTAAATGGCCTTTTCGGAAGGCAATCAGGAACGGTTTCAGGATACTCTTACTCTGCTGCTAACAAAAACAAGGCTGTTGTCTGGACAGAGGAGACACTATATGAATACTTGCTGAACCCCAAGAAGGTATGTCTATCTACTATTCTTCTTGTTCCATTGTGATCTTCTGGTTTCCCCATTTGTTTCTTCTTAAAGGCAATATAGAAAGTGAAAGCATAGAGGTTATCCTCTGGTTACCTAGATCATTACAGCCCCCTTTTCCCTCAAACTTTATTGGGCAAGTTGCGGGGCGGGGGGGGGGGGATTTTGAATGCTGGGCATGATGTTTCCTGAGGCAGTTACCCGTGTTCTCCTTTAGTTTACTTTGGACATGAAATTATATGCTTATATGAGAAGGTTCTGAGTTTTTTGCCCCTTCTGCAGCCAACTTGGATTAGGATATAGGAGCTCCCCTTTCCCTTAATCTTTGAAGTGGAAGAAGGGACTGAAGGAGAGGGATGAAACATGATAGTCCAGGGGAAATATGAGTTGTGTCGATGACATACTCACTCTGTTGGTATACTTTTTAGATTCATCATATGTCTGTCAATCAAGATGGGAGGAAAAGGGAAATTAATAGAATGGAGGAGAATTTTTTTTGGGGGGGGGGGGGAGAGTTGATATGCCTTCACCTTTTTTGTATGCTAGAGGTTTAGTTAATCACCTTTTTTTCCTTTTTTTTTGGGGGGGGGGGGGGATATAATATAAAATAGCAGTCTTCCCCCTCCTCCCTTCAATCTTGTTTTGGGTGCACCAAAATGGGATGGTAAGATTTGCTGGTTTCCCTTCTTCCTCATGCTATGATTTTACATTTTTTTCTTTCTTTTTTAAAAGTGTGCATCCCACCCATCCTCCCCTTCCCCCGGCCCTTGTCAATGCTTAAGATTAGACTCGGGGTGGATGTCTGACTGCATTTTGATTCACTACTGCCTTAGTTTTAAAAAGACCCCCTGAGTGTCTCAGCGTAAGGCTTCCAAATCAGTGCCTCCATGCTTAGTTTTAAAAAGCACGAGGTGCACTGAGGCGCATAGGGCCCCAAAGCATGAGGCGCAAGGCACGAGGCGAAGGCGCACTTCTAAGCAAATTTTTTTAAAAGTATTTCATATTTCACAAAGCATGTTTTGCATAAATAAGTTAGATAAATGCATTAAAAATGTGATTAGACATCAATATGACTACTAACACCACAAATAACCTTAAGGTATGTTATCTGATCATCGTAGTTTCCCAATGCACGTACTTATAGTACAAGTTAAGCTCATCTTTTAGCTCCCAAGGGAGGAAAAGAAGGAAAAAGGTAAAGCACGGATAAGAAAAAGAAGAAAAAAAGAAAAAGGGGGAAGATATAGTCTTGCATCCTTGAGGCGCACCTCATCCCCTTCGAAGCGCTAACTCGGTAGCGTCATATCTTAAGGTTATACGGTAAGTGTGTGTATTGGTGTACTACGATGATAAGATCACAAATCTTAAGGTTGTTTGCGGTGTTAATAGGTATATTGATGTCTAATCACTTTTTAATGCATTTGTTGAAGTTGTTTATGCAAGATATGCTTTGTGAGATGTGAAGGACTTTCAAAAAATCTTGCATATAAGTGCGACTCGCATCCATTATGCATACGCCAGATTCAACTTGCACCTTGCGCTGTGAGACACTATGCGCCTCGTGCCTTTTAAAACTAAGGCTACTGCATCAGATATAGCGTGCTTTTGATGCCACCTCTAGCGTTTTTAGGTGGAACAATATTATTTTGCATTTTTTGAGTACAACATCTAGGGTTTAAAGGAACCATCTTACGCCCTCTGCCTGCCTAGGCAGGCCTTTGGAGGTATGATATGGTTTTTGAGCACGACATGCTTTTCCTCAAAGCACATGCAAAAACACTCTTTTCAAGCTTTTGTTGAAAGCATCAACCCTTGAACGCAAATCCTAACGGTCCGTTGGTGGAACTAGCACAAGGACAAACGCCAATAACGTGCTCTTCTTGAGTGTTATAAGTTGATATTGAAGAACATTCAATGTGTAGTAGCAGTACTATCATGCAACTAACTCGTGCAACTTCATTATCTCACAGTACATTCCAGGGACAAAGATGGTCTTCCCTGGGTTGAAGAAACCGCAAGACCGTGCAGACCTTATTTCATACCTTAAGGAAGCCACTGAGTGAGCGTGATTGGCGTAATGCTGCAGTCCCTCTTTTCTGTTTGTCAGCAGATGGCAGAGGAGTGCGAACAATGCACCCGATTTTTGTTTCAGTAGCAGATGAGAGAGTTGTTACTGTCCTTAAATAAAGATATATCAAGATGGGGAAACATCATTGCTTATTGTTTTGTTGTGATGTAGGCTTGGACAACTTCGTTTACACACAAGTTCCTTATCCCTTCCCTTCCCGCCCCCCCCCCCCCCCAAATTTGACAAACACTCATCGTATTTTGTGGATTCAAACGGGGTTGAATGTGACGATAGTGTGAATTGATTTATTATCTATTCAGAGGTTTTGTTTCCGGTGATTCAATGCGGCAAAACAAGTCCAATGTTCTCATTGAGTAGGCCTACTGAAGGGAGGTTATCCGTTTATACTGTCTGCTTAAATCAGGCCTGACAATTTTTTTTTGGGGGGGGGGGGGGGGGAAGAGAATAGCAAAGAAGACCTAAAAAAAATTTACCCAATCTGATCATCTGCCACTAATTCGCTCTAAAAAGTTATGGTATTGGACAAGATTTCGAAACCTGAACCCATTTGTGTCGAATCTGTTAGGGTTATGATTGATATGTTTGTGTTATGTTAATTTTTTCATATACATGTTTTTATGCAAAAGTTCTATTTATCCTATCTATATGTTGACATTTTACTTGTTAATGATTGTATGTAGCTGTTAAAACTTCACTTTTAAAAAAAAGCAAAATTCCTATGTTTACTCTAATTTTTAGGCCCCGTTTGGACCTAGGAAAGTTTGGTGGAAAGAAATTTTTTTTAGGAAAGTTACTTTTTTTTGTGTTTGGTTTAAAGAAAATCACAAAGAAAAAAAATATTGAGGAAAGTTAGATGAAAAAATTGTTAGAAACAAGTGACAAAATTTTTCTCATAAAATTGTGAGGAAAGTTTGAGGAAAGTTCCCAACCTCCTCCAACCTTACATTGTTTAGATGATATCAATATGATTCAAGTAGTTCATCAACTTTCAAATTTCTCATCCAAATTCTTATATTTTTTCCTCAATCCAAACAAGAAAAAAAAACCTCATTTTCTTCCTACTTTTTTCTCCTTCCTACTTTTTTTCTTTCAACTTTTCTTTCTACCAAATTTTCTAGGGACCAAACGAACCCTTAAATTTTTCATATCTTTCTTTCCTAACCATTACTTTAGTCTATTATTATATCATTTTCGTTTGTGACACTATCTCTAAAATTATTTGGCCTTTTTAATGATAAATTATATTTTTTATCATCTTATCAAATTACCGTGTCTGTATAAAGTAATATTTTTAGGACAAACAGGGCATGTGTGTGATTGATTGTCTTCTTCTCATGAATGATATTGGTATCATCAAGTATACTTGGTAATTTTAGTTAAACATGTATGTAATTTTCTTTTCTTTTTTTCCTTTTGTTCTATTGTTGAAAAAATATGATATAAAAAGTAAATAAGTCTTAGGTTCAGTAGAATGAAACCTAGAAAGGAGCTTAAAAATTAAAGTTTGAAGTTTGGGAGCTAAATACTTTTTCGTAATAAAAAAATACAGTAATTCTTATAATATCTGTAGGAGAAGAGATTAATAAAAAATGCTTTTAACTTGTCGGGTTTGATCCGAACCTAAAATTTTAGGATTAAGGTTTAACACTTTCAAACCTAATTTTAAAATAGGCCGATTTGTATTTAACTCACTTATCCAAATTGACAGATTTAAACAAAATGTTGTTAGAAATGCTCAAAAGAGATATTGGGGGTGTTTGGTAGCAACAACTTTTTGAGAAAAAATAGCTATTTGAGAGGATTTTGGCTGTTTTGACAAAGTCAAACAGTTAAAGGGTGTTTGGTAAAGAGCTGTTTGCAATAGTTGTTTGGCTTCAAAAAGCTCTTTTTGAAAAAGCTATTCCCTTTAGTCTTTTGAGAAGAGTTTTTTGTAGAAATGATATAATTATCCATAAGTTTGAAAAAATTACACACATCTCATTAAAAACTAATTCATAAATAAGGGTATAAATGAAATTTTACCAACATATTTTTTAGAAACAACTAATTTTTACCAAACACTTTTTCTAAAAACAGCTAATTCAAACAGCTAACAGCTAACAACTGTTTACCAAACAGGGCCATTGAGGGAGACGGCTTTGGCGAATATTCCTTCCATCCCACTCTTCCCCATCCCCCCAAATTGATTCTTTCAAGTCTAATTCATTCAACTTTGACTGATTTTTTACCAATGAATGTGATAGAGCTTGACATCAAAAATATGATAGAAAGAAATTTTAATATATCTATTTTCAAACGATAGAAATTTCAAATGTAAAACTATTTGTTTTAAAACTACAGTAAAAATTCTTTTCCATTCTTTGGTCAATAAAGTAAAATAAAAATTAGATACAGGGAGTTTTATTTTCAAGGGTTTGTATGAGATTTAAAGTGATCACAATTATTAAATTGTCAATTTATGTGCTTCATAAATAAGAAAAATATATAGTTATGATTATTTTCAAAACTACAATAAGTAAATCAGCAGCTAATAAGCGTCAACTTTTAACAATAAATTACTTCACAGGTAATAGTGGTCAAATTATTAGACCTTGAGCATATTTTGAGAAATCTTATTAAATTAAAGACATATAAAAAAAAAAAAATGAGACTTCAGATAGTTTATTTCTTGTTTGCTTTTAATCCTATAATTTTATAATAAAATGAAGGGACTCATAATTATAATTTAAGTACCATTATAAATTGCTTTAAATAATTTGACACTTATTTTTGGTAAATAACCTCTTAAATGTTAAACTTTGTATCGAATGAGCTCAATCATAGATTGGTCGATGATAACTCCAGCCTGATAAAGACATGATCATACTCTTTAATTCCAATCAACACAATTTGCCACAATGCTTACTCCCCTCAATCTTCCGCCAACTCTCCAGTAATCCATATTAGAGGCATAGACGTAGCTTTTCAGGTACTTGTAAACCCTATTCCTTCTTTTTTTTTTTATTTTTAAAACCAATATTCCATTTTCGTTGCATCTGAATTGACTTGTCTTTAAGTAGTATTTGCTAATACTTGCTGTTGCTGCTTGTCGCTTTCGAATTATTAGAGCTTGAAATTTATCTGGGTTTGTTGAATTTTGTGCTAAGCAGTCCTCCTTCTAGGTACCACTGTATCAATTTAACTCTATTCATGTCATTCGACTTGATTGTGAGGCTTATGGAGTAGTTTAAGATAATGGGTATCAAAAATTTTGAGGAATTTCAGTGCCCTTTTATCTTGATTCGATTCTCAACTTCGGAAAATTCTGAAAGTTCCAATTTTGATAAGTGAAAACAGGTCTCTGGGTCGTGATGCATAGTTTTTGTTTGTTTACTGCAACTTACGGTCTCTTTCTTGCTGAGAAGAGCATTACTGTTGCAAATTGTCTGGCTGGAAATGTCTCAGTTTCCCATGGCTTTGTTTGTCACCTATGCGAGTATTTCATCGCATACAAAACCCTAAGTTAGGGAAACTTTGATTGCTAGATTGTGAAAGAACTTGAATGAGTTATTTCAGATATCCATAGGAGAGTATAGGGTTGCTCTGAGTGGATACTCAAGTAACTAACTAGCCTGTTTTAGGAATATTGAGTGCTGCCTTTCTGTGATGGGCTAACTTAGTGATCATCACATTTGAGTGCTGGTGATGCTTTATATCTCAATATTTCAGTGACTTTACTTACTAAGCTATGTGGCTGCTGAGAGAGACATGGATTCATTCTTTTTGTTTAAGGATGAGGGTGTTTCTCTAACAATGCTGTTGGTGGAAAATATTTGTCGTTGGTGGTGGATGTTGGGGAGGTTGTGGTTGTGTACTATGTAGCCAGTCCATTCTTATTCTTGGTCGGGATTGAGCCTCCATCATGTATAGGTTCTATAGGTTCCCTTGAGTAACTAGGTATTTAGCATTGCTGGCCTGCATCTTTATATAAGTCTTGGGTTAGAGGCTTTAAAGAGTTGCTGCAAAGTGGTGCCACTTTTTTCTTGGGTGTCAGTCATTAATCATCTTACACAGGAGTTGGGAAACAGCACCATGGAGTTAGTTGGTCATCCAATTGTTCAGTGTTAATTAGAGACAAATAAGAGGTTCATGTTGAAGGAGATCTGTTTTTGTTCTCTTTTTCTATGTGATCTGAGACCATCGTGAGAGAATATGTGGCATCTGAGATGGCACCTATTGTTTAGTCAACATGTCAATTCCCTTGTTCTTTAACTAAACATCCATTTTGTAGCACTAACCCTTGATTATGATCTCCTTTTTTCAATTATTGAATTTATAATTTTTACAACTTTGCAGGGTGTTGTGTGTGTTGCAGTTTTTGCGGTCAAACTCAATCATGTCAAGGAGGCCAGTAAATCCTAGTCGCCGATTAGTTGACAGCGGAAACCTTTCCTCTGGAGGCTCGTTGCACTCGAAATCACGTTCAACATCATTGTTGTCGTTAGGACTTGTTCTTCTGGTAGATGCCATCTCAATATCTATGATCTATAGTCACTGGCTCTGTAATTTGCTGCTTAACCTTTACTGCCTCTCTGTATGGCATTTTCTGGCTTCTCTCTCGTTTTCCTTTATCATATTTGGTTTGGATTTTCCATTTGTGACTATATGTATAATGACACTCAGGCTGATTAACACATCAAATTTGAAATTCTGTTAGCTACGACTGCAAAATCATATCTAATTTGATTCTTCTTGCAGCCTAGAAGTTATTTGCTTTTACTATCCCAGTCTTGAGTTATTTATTCATTGATAATGTTGAATAAGGTGATTTTGATGCCTAGTTTCTGTTTGAAATAAACCTTCTGTTTTCCATTTCTTCTTGATATTTTTCTTCTGGTTGTTTCTTTGGAACCTGTGAAATCCACTTCAACTTCTTGTGCCCAGCAAAATTTTCTCATGTAGTCATTTCTTGTCTGAGAGAAGCTAATTTCTACTACATCCAAATTTCAGGGTGCAATCCTTCTCATTGCCTACTCATACAGCAATCCAGGTTTGTGATATATTTATGTTGTTGCATGTTCATATGATGGGGATGCATACCATTCTTATTGGCAGTTGGTCTAGTGCCTCTGTCATTTTGCCTTCATAGGTAGGGTCAGGGTGTCAAGCTTTTTTATTTTTTCTACTTGATCAGATTTTTCGTTTCAAGCACCCATGTGGTTATACATTATCTTGAACTCTTTCCTTCTTGCATTATAGGTCAGACGAGAGGCACTGGGACTGTGAGTAAATTTGAAGGTAAACTTTGTGCGAACAAAACTCGTTGCTTCGTCTCTGCTTTCTCATCTTTGCTTCTGGTTATAGTTACTTTGCTACTTCATGCACTTTTGGTTTACTCATATGTTGCCTTTGTCCTTAATGGGGCACGAATACTAACCCAGCAACCCGATTAGTCTAGGTGGGAATTTTATTGTTTGTGACTTCTGAGCAAGTTTAAAGTGCATGTTTGTTTGAATAATGTGCTCATGGAAGCGTAGTGTTGAAGTTATTTAGGGTCCTTTATTTTTTTTGTTATTCTTTCAGAAACAGCTCTGCTTTAAGGGACTAAACAGTGTAATCGAGGCATCTAGATGCTATCCTTGTTCAGTGCTCATTTGTTTTTTGTAATTGTTTGAGATACTTTGTGCAAGATATTCAAGAAGAAACTTCATACTATCTTAAATACGGGGAACTTTCTATTCTATGAGCTAAGTGTATGTTCTGAGATCTGTTTTCCAGTTATCATGAAAAAAGGCAGAAAACAATGTTTTGATTTGGGAACCTTCCCAATATATGATCTCTCTGTTGTGACTCTGATTTTCTGTAGGTGGGGTTTCGTGCACATTAGAGCTGCAGCAGGCCTTACCCGTTTTAAAGAAAGCTTATGGCAACAAAATGCGTAAAGTATTGCACGTGGGCCCGGACACTTGTTCAATAGTCTCAAAGTTACTGAAAGAGGATGATATTGAGGTCTGGGGGGTGGAACCATACAATATAGATGATGTCGATGCCCAGTGCCGTAATCTTGTACGGAAAGGATTTGTGCGGGTGGCTGATATCAAGTTTCCTCTTCCATACCGTGCAAAATCATTCTCACTTGTCGTAGTATCAGATGCATTGGATTATTTGTCTCCCAGATACCTCAACAAAACTCTTCCTGAACTTGCAAGGGTATCATCTGAGGGGCTCGTTATTTTCACTGGTAGTTCCCTGGACCATCCTTTATCAATTGTCAGACTGATTTCTTCATAATCATGCATCTTTAACTTCTAACTTATATTTCTGTGGTAGACCGTAGACAATATTAAGGCTTGGTTAATTAAGCTTTAACCAGCTTGGTGACATCGTGTGGGTCCAGCTTTGCTATAGTTCAGTAGTCGCAATCTCCCTTTGGATTGGTCTGACATGTGAGTTACTAGCAAAGAGATAAATTTGGACCTCTGATTGGTTCTGAGGATGCCAAGCTAGAACATGAAGTATGAACCTTTCTGCCACCCCCCTTCTCTCGACAACATATGGCAAGCAGATTGCAGACTTTCAGCTAACCTTAAATGCGCCAGGAAATGAATGGGATATGTGGTTATGTTTGGTCTTTATAATTATATGGCCTTAGGGTATGGTTGCCTTGTACACTGACTACATATGTATCATGTGACTGCACAATAAATGAAGATTTGAAGATCATTTCCAGATTTCAGTATTACTATTACCACATTCTCTCTTTTCTGATACTGTGCTCCACATACTCCAAATTTTAGGTTTACCCTGAAGACTTTTATGTGCCTTGTTTCCCTCCCATCCATTCGTTTGTGACCATTTGTCGTCCCCCCCCCCCCCGGCATCAAACCTCTTCTTTTTTGGGGGGGGGGGG
>JACYFF010031957.1:6119813-6153935 GCA_017589665.1 Selenicereus undatus | reverse complement strand
CCCCCCCCCGGCATCAAACCTCTTCTTTTTTGGGGGGGGGGGGGGGGAGGGGTGATGATTAGCTTCTTTTCATACATTGTGATTCTAATAAGCTGTTTCACTTTGATTTAGGTACAGGGTACATCCATGTTTGTTGGTACTCTCATTGATCAAGATAAAATTTACCATTCATGTCTGCCTGCTTTCTTAGAGTGTAACAAAATGATTTTTTCTCTACTTTGAGAACAGCTGCTGGTATTTTCTTGGAAAAGTGGAAAGTGTGTGGATCTTTGATTTCACTCATAAATTCTGACTGTGACAGTGTGACGTGCTTCTTATGGTCTTCTTGATCATTATTATTTACTGCAAAAAGATTCCGTGGGCAAATATCAACTTTCGAGACTAGTAATCAGTCGAAACACAAAACATATGGAAGCTTGGCAAAAATGTTCGCCTGTGTTCATGATTGATGTGACTTTGCTTAACAAATAGAGATGAGGTGAGGGGAGGCTTAGTTATTGCTTATCCTGGAGGCCAACCTTCAACCCTTTTCACCTGTATTGACGTCCCTTCCAACTTGAAGAAAAAATTGAAGGGTTGCTGACTCTTCTTCTTGTTCATAGGTTATCCTGGACGACATCGAGCTAAGGTTGCTGAGCTATCCAAAGTTGGTCGTCCTGTAAGTCATTAATTTTCGTCCCTTTCATTTATTAAATGCATGGTTTGGCTTGTAATTGGAAGTAGGTTCGTTCTGTTGGGATGTTTGCAAAGCATATCACTTATCTGTATGCTGAGTAAATCTAGTGTACTGGATTCATGATAAATGCCCTGTAATTGTGGTGGAACAAAGATTTAGGTGAAGGCCAAAACAGATTTTGAAGGGAACAATCATTTGTGAAATAATTACAGCTGTGATTGTCTCTCATGATAACTTAAAATGCCAGCCGGATAATTATAGGTGGCTAATTCTGATAGAGGAAGAACAGTTAATATGTCAAACTTTAATGCCGCCATTAGCTCGGTTTGTTTGGGCCTTCATCGGACTTGGGTGGGTAATCAAATATACTTGGGCATCATGATATTGTCTAGTCCACTACATCCATGCAGGAAAGTCAAGTACCCAACATAACCTGCCGTGTCAGTGAGGCCATTTTCTGAAAATTTTAGTGTTTCTATTGTTAGTGAAGTGTCAAGTACCAGCGATACGAAGGAGTTTGATTGACCTAAAGTACGACAAGGGAGTGTTTCTTTGTTCAGGGATACTCTCCAAATAGTTACTATATACCTCACAATAATCCAAATTGATATCCAAATGTCGTACTCGTCACTTTGGTTCCATAAACCTTGTATCAGTAAACCTTATACTTGTATGTATTGCTTGTGATTTGCAAAGGCCAAACTACGGAGCCCATCTTGGTGGATTAGATTTTTTGTGCAAACAAACTTGGAGGAGAATGAAGCTGCAACAAAGAAGTTTGACCAGGCTTCAGCCAAGCGGTCCTACAAGCCAGCTTGCCAAGTTTTCCACTTGAAACCCTACTAATGTTACGTCAGTGTTGAGGACTGGCCTGTTGTTTAATGCTTTTTCTACGCATAGATAGGGTAAATTATACCGTGGTGTTGCATGGTGAACTACAACATCTTGTAATTAAAAGTTAAGAAGAGTGCAGGTGGAAGAGTGTAAATGCTGGAATTCTGACTATGTATCATGAAAAGCTTGTTTGTTCCATTTTCTTGTCTATTGTTTTCATCTTCGTGGTGGTTTTATTTAGGTGCTTCAGATATCTTGCCAATTTTCTGGGTATTTTGAATTTTTGTACTGACTTTGCAGTTCATCCCTTGAGTGAGTCTGTATGACCTAGTCACCATAGTTAGAAATAAATATAGTATTGACAATAAATTACAGATCTAGTAAATTCTGAATAAAAATTTCAATTCAAATGTTATACAACCGTATCATTCACATTGAACAATTGGTACAAACACATGTCGACATCTTAAGGTAGTTAAGATATCCTACCGTGCAATGTACTAATATCATTAAATTAGATTGAATATCTATAGGGTCAGGTGTTCTTGTTATCCATGTAGAAGTTCTAAAAGACGTGGTTACCCCTGCCACCCAAAATCACGCACGCGTTACTTCTAAGTTTGATTTGCTTGTGACCTTGAATTCACGTCACGTTTGATGTGGTTGATGCTGAGACATCTTAAAAGCTTATCTTTTTAGAAATTGGTTTTTCCTCGGTAGTTTTTAGTGAGCCCCACATGTCAAATAGACAACCCTTTCAGAAATTATTTAAAGCATATATTACCAAAAAGTGGCATCAATAAGGACATGACTCTCTCCTCTTTTCCTACATGATTTACACAATCAGAACACACTTTCCCCTTTTTATTACCTCAAGCAATCTCAATATCCAAAAAATAAAAAAAAAAACGTGATAGGAAAAGGAAACGTATCTTAACCAGCATCACACGATTACTTCTCTCTCTGACTTCTCTCTGACCTATTTCTCTCTCTAAACTAGCACCAGCAGTCACACCAATCCAACCTTCCAATTCGGATTCGTTTGGCAGAGCTACCTAGGGTTTTGCTGAATTCAGCAAAATTCAAGGCTATAATTCATAGTTGCTGAGCATTTTGCTTTGATTCTTTCAAGTGAATTGGTACAAGCTCAAATGGCGGTGGAGTACAAGTGTTGTGAAACGCATTTCTTCATAAGCATAGCAGTGATTGTTTTCCTGGTGCTATTTGCTGGTTTGATGTCTGGGCTTACTTTAGGACTCATGTCTTTGAGTCTCGTTGATCTCGAAGTTCTCGCCAACTCTGGAACTCCCAAGGATCGTAAACATGCTGGTATCTTAACCTTCGTTCTCGATTTCTCTGTCATTTTGGGTTTAGTTTAGGTTTGTTAGGTAGATTTTACTTGTCAATTTGCAATGAAAATGCTGCTGAATTTTGTATTAAGCTTTAGAAAAATGGATGCTCTGTAGCTGTTGAATTGTGTTCCTTAGAGAAAGTAGCAAGCAATGGGCTTCAAGCTCTTCGTTTGGTTGTCAAGTTTGATCCATTAAAGCTCTTTAGAAGATTATGCCCTCTGCCTAGTATAGTTTTGTTAGGTACTTTGGATCTACAATGAATGAAGCTTAGTGATAATCTGTCAAAATTTGCAACCATGATTAGATGATTTCTCATCAAGGTGAGCGTTCTCTCTGATTTAAATCCCCTGTGCCAACAAATTTTGATTTGCTTTAAAGGTACATCAGAAGAAATCTATTCTATTCATAAGTAATTGAGTCACTGTAGTTAAAGAAGTTGTCTCTTTTTTATGTTTGTGGAACACGTAGGTACCAACATACGTTGGTTCAAGTGGTTTAATACTTGTTCCCCTTAAGCAAGATCTCGGGTTTGAGTCTTGTGAACGGAGAAAACCTATGATGGGAGAACTCTACCCTTTATTGGGCTAACAGTAGCTCGATTCTAGTAAAGTGGAGGATCCGAGACCCAAAAAAATAAAAAAGTGGAACATTTAGGTTCCTGCTGGCAATGTATTATCTTTGAGGAGTGAGAAACATAGCCTTCATTTGTACTATAGAACCTGGCCATCTTTGTCCCGGAAAATTTGTACCTTAACTATAGTAATAAGCATGTGGTTTTGGTGGCTGGCTTCTAGAGTGAATGCGGAATTATCCTAGGTAAGTCGTTTGTGGTAGTAGTTGTGAAGCATAGTAACTAGGAACTCCCCTGTATGGGTAGACGAGGAAGATGAGATGTTACTTCCATGGGAAAATCGAAGCTGATATAGACTTTGGATTGCTTGGATGGGAATGCCAAGGTCAAGGATAAGTAGTGTTCTTGGTAGTTATGTTGTGAAGAACTTTTCAACTGTTTGTGTTTCTGCGAATGTGAGGCAAAAATTACATAGCTGATGTAATGTTGTCATTATGAGGCTGATTGCTCAGATACTTTCAAAAGTGATGTTGGAGAAAGGCGTTTAGTGTGGTGTAATTAGATTGGTATGTGACTTAGTTTATCTCTGCTGAGTGCTTCTCTAAGGTACTTCTAAATTGAAGAGAAACCTAATCTGTCAGCTGAATAATTTCCTAGTAAACCTCCCTGAGATCAGCTATGCTGTACATTTAGGACCATCTACAATTGGAGGAGATGGTTTGAGGTCGTTTATGGATATGGTATCTTTGATTAGTTCCAATGAAAATTCTCCAAAAGCTGTCACCTTTGTTTGACTGGTAAATGGTAATACTATATCAAATAAATCTCTATCATATTGTTACTTTCATTATCTGGTGAGGAAAACCTCATTTCTGAATTCTCAATGATTTTGTTCTATTTTGAGTGAGTCTTGTCTTATTATGCCCCTCGTTTTCATGACAGAGAAGATATTGCCTGTTGTCCAGAATCAGCATCTTCTGCTCTGTACCCTGCTTATGTGCAATGCTGCTGCTATGGAGGTACTTCTTCCTGGCATGCTCTATTTAATTTTTTGTGATCTTGTTTAATGTTGATAATTTTAAAGCCTTTTTTTTTTGGCAGGCACTCCCAATTTTTCTTGACGGTTTAGTTACAGCTTGGGGGGCCATTCTCATTTCAGTGACATTAATACTTCTGTTTGGTGAGGTTAGTCTACTCTATTAGGAAAAGCTCAGTTAGATTGTATATATGGAGTATGATATCTTTTCTGAGCTGAAGTTATCTATTCATTGTGCTACCATAATTGAGGTCATCATCTGAAAAAGCTCATGGCAAGTCTCAATGTGATATTTCCCCCTTTCTTTTTTTTTCTCTCACATGGTCACTCTTACAAACAAGATGCATCGGTTAGATTTTGATGGTTGTCTGTATTACTTTGGACGTAATACTGTATTCTTTTTTTTTTAATGTATAATGAGAAGTTGTGCTCTTCTTATTTTGATGGGGTTGAGTGTGTGGATAGTTTGTGTTTTGGGTGTATATAGTCTTTTGTAGGGTGTTAGCTGTGCATGCAACCTTTTTTTATCCATTTGTTAATATATTACTTTTTCCTTATCAAAAAAATAATGTTAAAAAATACTGTAGTTAAATCTTTTAGTCACACAATACAGGTCAATAGCTCTTTGTATGGGCCATTACCTGCAAAATCCCCCACTTCTTTTGCTCACAGTTGTGCTCCAAGTGCAGATCATACCGCAATCAGTTTGTTCGCGATATGGTTTAGCTATAGGTGCAGCAGTGGCTCCAATTGTTCGGTTGCTCGTTTGGATTTGCTTCCCTGTTGCTTATCCTATAAGCAAGGTGTTAGTTTCCTTTAATGTTTTTCAAAGTTGCTTCTTACTCTGTTAGACACACAGTTTATTCCCATAAAGTTCCTCATACTGATGTGACCCATGATTTTGTTAATTGACGCTGCATTTTTTGGTTCATTTGCAGCTACTGGACTTTCTCCTAGGGCATGGACATGCGGCCCTTTTCCGGAGGGCTGAATTGAAGACACTGGTTAATTTGCACGGAAATGAGGTGTGCTTCTTTGATTGAAAATATGGCGTTTTTCCCAATTGTGTTCTCTTATGATGATTTGCGGTGCTGGGCAAAAGGATATATTCTTTTCTTCTTTGATTCAAACTATATTTTGTATGCACACTCTTAACATGCTGAATGCCTTCATGGTTCTGCAATTTTAATTTAATTATTTTTTTTTTTTGTGGTGGATGATGGGTAAATTTGACTAATCAACTTTAACCACGTTACTGAGCATGCTATGCGTGCTCAAGAAAAATACCCTTCAAACTCACTTGGTAAGATGAAAAATTGCAGCAGAATACCTGAACTCCTAGAAAATATATTCCTTGACAGTGGTAACGCCATAAGCAAGCCTCCTGAGCCACCTACAAGTGGGCATTCCTAATGTAATGAAGAATGAAGCAACACCTTTATCTGCACGCCCTCATGCAAGGGGAGATTTAATCTATAAAAACCTAACAGCCAGAGCTTGAGATTAGATTTTTCTATTTGTTCTACGTGTAAATACATGTAAACAGCTATGTGTCTAAAATAGTAACCAGGGCCATCTTTTTGAAGTGCAAATCCTTGGTAACTTACTGCAAGTCCCATGGCATCATCACTGATAAACCCCAACATCTGGATCCCTGCCCTATATAGCCCCAACACGACCTTGCTAAACATCGGAGACTCCAAACCCAAAATTCCCCAATCTCAGAGTTTTGTTGATGTTTTTATCATCCCATTTTTATCTCCATTTATGTGAATTTTTCCCTGTGATCTTTTCATGTTGTATACAGGCTGGAAAAGGTGGGGAACTAACACATGATGAAACTACTATTATTGCTGGAGCACTAGAACTAACTGAGAAAAAAGCCGGCGATGCAATGACTCCTATATCTGATACATTTGCTATTGATATCAACGCCAAACTTGACAGGTGCAAAATAATATGCGTCATTATGAGGAAGAAGTGACTCAAAATCCCTTTTTAACCAAAACGAGAGAAGGGGGGAAAATGCTAACATCTTCTGTGTTCTAAACAAAACCCAAAAAATTTAACATTACGCTGTGTGTCCATTTCTGCGCAGGGAAACGATGAACTTAATTCTGGATAATGGGCATAGCCGAGTCCCAGTTTATTATGAGCAGCGTACCAATATCATTGGAGTGATTCTGGTAACGTAATTATTTGAATTTGTGCATTCACATAGTTGAAGCAGTTTTTCCTGTGCATTATTTGGTGCATGCGGCCTTGTATTGTAGATCTAACCAGAACAGCTTTATGTTAACGTTGACAGCTCATCAATTTATTTTTTTTTAGGTGAAAAATTTGTTAACCGTTCATCCAGAAGATGAATTGCCTGTAAAGAGTGTAACGATTCGCAAGGTCCCGAGGTGTGTCATGATGATTTTGATTTTTAAAAGGAGACTATCTATATGTATCGACTGCATAGCAAAAGGAACGGACTGTGTTGATTCCCCCCCCCCCCCCCAACACCAAAAACCATCATCCTATCCTGGACTGGAAACTGCAGTAACTTTAGGATACAGTGGGGCATATATGCAATTGTTTCCCATCTTTCTCAATCTGTGGTAGATTAAGCACTTGTGATCCAAATAATTGTGTAGATCTTTCTAATTTTCTTTATCTGCTTGGGTTCATCTTTGTTTATGTAAGGCAATTGTGCAAGTCTTTGGAATTAATTATGCAATAGCATCCCATTACGATGCGTCATACTGCTTTGACTCATCTTTGGACCCAATATTTTGTACAACTAGAATTTTCACTGCTCAATTACAGTTGTGTAAACAGAGGAAAGAGCGCTGTACATATGTGATCTAGACCAGAAAAAGAGGCTCGCATACTCATCAATGTATTTATTTTGCAGGGTACCTGAAACAATGCCGTTGTATGACATATTGAATGAATTTCAGAAGGGCCATAGCCACATGGCAGTCGTCGTAAGAAAGACAAACAAATCAGATGTACAGCCTGCCAATGGGAATATTGCAGATAGTGAGTCTTGAATTTGTAGTATATGACTTACCTGCTGAGTGCGTATCATCTCACATTGGTTGTTTCTTTGCATTATGCCATTATGCAATAAAAGCTTGGGGACTTGTCCATTCATGGGCAGATGCCCCATGATGAGAGATCCTAAATGGTGTATGCAACTTCCTTGTGTGGTCACATCTCCAGAGTCCAGAGCCCTGTAACAATCCTTTCATCTCTTGAAAAAGAGACCTGTTTAATTAATTTCCTTGTCCTATATACAGATCTGGTGAAGGAAGTGAAGGTGGTTATTGATAGTGAAGAACCCGGGCAACAGAAGGCCCTAGATAAGGAGAAGAGTATGCAGCGCAAGAAAACCTTCAACAAGTGGAAGAGCTTTCCAAACAGCAATAAATCAGCCAAGGGCTTCAGGGGTAAGAAGTGGACCAGAGACATTTATTCAGACATCCTGGTGATTGATAATCATCCTCTACCAAATCCCGAGGAGGAAGAAGCTATTGGAATAATTACCCTGGAGGATGTCATCGAGGAGCTGTTGCAGGTATTTCATTTTGGTTACGCCAAAATCTATTCACCTGCGCCTAGCTAGCTTGACAGATTTAGCTAACATATTGCACAATGGCTCAATCTCAATGCAGGAGGAGATTTATGATGAGACAGACCATTTTGAAGAGTCATGACCCTCAGCTTTGCCAGTAGAACTAGTATACGGTAGGAGTTGGATAGCTTCTGAGACGAGGTTATACAATTTTTTTTGTTTGGTTGCTAGAGGCTGGAATTTTTTTTCAGCAGCTCTGTGATGTTGCTGCACTAAACTGTAAGACACGACAAGCTATAAATTTTAAGTACTTTGTCGGGTGAATGACCTGAAGTGCATGTGACTGGTGATGGTGAGGGTTCTACGTACTCAAACTGCACATAGTTGAACTGTGAAGAGTTCTATGTAATTGGGGATCCCTTGGCCCGTCTTTCAATCCCTGGGCTCGAGTCATACCTTTGAAATCGACGTTTTTTAGAAAAATACATGCTTTGATGTCATGGTCAGATGAAGCTAATCCGGACATATTCTGAAGTGATATCATATGACAATTGGATTAAGTTATGACCAATAATTGCTCTGCTGATGCTCAGGGGTTGGCGAGAAATGGAGACGCAAGAAAAATAATGTCCAAAATCAATAATCAAGTTTGCATGTCATGACTCATGGCCAATTGGCCACCCCGTTGAACTTCAGAATTAATAACCTAAATAATGTTTTCATTGTTGCTCAGCCAAACATTTAAAAATAAATTGATGTTCTCTTGTCATGGCCATTGGCCACCCTTCATGAATCATGACCTGCATAATAAACTGTATTTGATCTCGTCATTTCGTGTATGACATGAATGAAAATGAAACCAAAGGGTTTTTATATGCCTTGTGTTTTACCAAAAATTATAAATCTAATTATGTGTAAGTTTTTGGGTTTTTGTTACTTGGTCTTTAGGTCAACTAAATGCTTGATAAAATTATACTTAATTGAATGAGCTCTTAATAAGCAGTGAAACGTTCGCATACAGCCAAATTAGACTCAATAAAAGTCTAGCTCGCAAGATAATCAAGCTAACTAAGGATCAACGGAGCAGCTTGCTAACTTTTTACAAATTTTCCCAAATAAGCAAAATTTGTATATTGAAGAATTAGAACGATGATACTGAAATTCTTAATAAACGTCTAATAACTATCATACCAAAGACGCTTTAATTAATTTTTCACATACTAGTGAAATTTCAACTGATTTAAGAAATCTTTTTTTGTCCCACACGTACTGTTGTCGGAAACTTTCACGCAAATATATGCAGAAATGGAACAAATTATTAGTCATGTTACCTTCCACATTAAAAATAATTTTCATTTTCATACCAATATGTCAATTACAAAGAGCATGTGGTGTATATTATTGATCAAGAAGCATCCTATAATTTGATTAATCCGTCGTTATTATTAATTTCACTTATTCAACTCGACTATTTTGAATTTTCTTTTCAGACGTGTGGTTGAGTGCAAGAAATCTCTCTGGCCAATTGGAGTAGTGTTCCTTTCTTCTACTTACTTGAATATAACGTTATGGAGAGTGAGTGGTGGATTCAAAATTACAAATTTACAACGTAGAGTTGTATTATTTTATAATAAAAATATGTAAATTACCGGATGTTTTAAGCAATCGATGAAGGCCATTTTAACACTGTTATAAATACCATACTGTACTGTCTGGTACTAACCGAAGCATACCGTACTAGTTAAGAAACGGTGCAAGTTATTATCTGAGTTTTTACAGCTCAAATACCAGGCAATACTGTTCTGTACTGCTAAATACCGGACGATACCTGCATTTTCGATCAAACTGCCTGGTACATTAAAATTTCAAATTTTTGTACTACAATTTTTTTTATTTTTTGAAATTCAAAACAGTACGTGGACGGTGCAACAATACATAGTTCCAGTATATCTCGTTCCAATGAAAAAATGGTACAATGACCAGCATAATATTTATAACTAAACCGTACAAACCTATTGATTCGCAATAAAAGAAATATGAAATTTTATAAAAATTTTATAGTTTTGATAAGGTTTAGCAATTATAACTTAATTTGAAATGATTAGCCAGTTATATATATCTTTCTACATGCTTAAAAAAGGGGGTTTGGAGGAATAGGGGAAGGCAGAACTTTAGCACATTTATTATAGATTCGGATCCATAGATCAAACGATGTGATGTATTTTTTAAAAATTTTGAAAAGGGGAACCCATTAAAACGGAGGGGTCAAATTTTCAAAATTTTAAAAAATTACCGTATATGCTAATCCGAATCTAAAATCTTAGATAATTAGCTTAACGTTTAATGATTCTAACCCAAAAAATGGTTTTTAAAAAAAAGTGTTGCCATGTTACGATCACCCATGCACAACAAACCAACCCCCCCAAAATGAACCAAGTCAACCTTTAATTTGTCATCCTATTGCTGGCTTATAAACTTGGAACATCTTTTTCTTTATAGCTTAAAAAACTAACATTGAATAATTCATAAGAACATGATATCTTGTGTCTGTACCATATAGAATGATGGGAAACGTAACCCTGCCCACCAACCCCTCATAAAAATAGAAACCCCTGAGTCAACCTCTTTTTTTTATTCTTTTTTTTTTGGAGGGAGGTGTTTAATTAATTTTATAAAAATTTTATAAAATTTTATAGTTTAATTTTATACACTTGGATAAATTTTATAGTTTAATTAATATTGTGTCATTCGTAAGAACATGATATCTTTTCCTAACATAATTAACAACCATTTGATTAATCATATAATAATACAGCTCTGGCTTGAACTCACGCCTCTCTCTACAATCATCTTGAAAGATACATTGCCAAAACAGACATACTTGCCAATTCCAAAGGGGGAACAACCCAAAAAAAACAAAAAAAAAAAACAGAAACTAAAAAAAAAAAAAAAAAAAAACAGAGGGTATCTATAATAATAAAATTAATCAACAAACCAATCAATCTCTTGTCCATTATCCTCACCACTCTCTACTAATTACTCAGATTATAACTTCAATTCGCTAATCAACCCATGAAACTGATAGCCTCCTTCCTTGCTCTCATATTTGTGCGTGGAACACAATGATGAAAGCTAAGTGTTCTTCTTCCATACCCACATCTTTTGCTTTAGTTTTCTTGGCCAGTAGTGTCTTTGCCATTTCATTCCTCTCCTTCCTTTACCTCCAGCCCCAGCACCATGATATCCATGGCCTTAAGCCTGTCAAGTCCCCAAGGTTGTACAAGAACTTGGAGGAAGAAGATGATGATGAAGGTGATGTATTGAGATCGCCTCCCAAAAATGTCTCCATGGAGGAAAGAATCGTGTGGTTCCAAGAAAGGCTCCCAAGGTTTCGTGCCCTTGAGTCAACCCCAAGGACCAGACAGTTCCACCAGAGGATCAAGGAGTTCTTAGGTGAGACCGATCATGGTCATCAAAACAAGACTGCCAAATGTGAGGTGAGGTTCTTCATGACTTGGATTTCTCCTGCAAACCAATTTGGCCCACGAGAGTTACTTTCCTTAGAGAGTGTCTTGAAATCACACCCTAAGGGGTGCGTGGTCATAGTCTCTAGGACCATGGACTCCAGGTTAGGGCACAAAATCCTTGCACCACTTTTGGATCGTGGGTTTCAAGTCTGTCCTATAGCTCCAGACTTCTCTCTCCTTTTCAATAACACCCCAGCCCAAGCCTGGCTCGATAGGCTCAAAGAAGGGAAAGTTGACCCTGGGACGATACCCATCACTCAAAACCTCTCAAACCTCCTAAGACTCGTCATCCTTTACAAATACGGAGGGATATACTTAGATTTAGACGTTATAATCCTCAAGGACATATCAAGTCTAAGGAACTCCATCGGAACCCAAAGTGCTGACGCGACAACTAAGGCATGGAGGACATTGAACAATGCAGTTTTGATCTTTGACAAGGGACACCCTCTCTTGTTGAAGTTCATGGAGGAATTTGCCTCCCATTTCAATGGGAACTTGTGGGGGTATAATGGTCCACTCTTAGTATCTAGGGTTGCTAGGAGGGTTGCCAATGACCCAAGATTTGAGTTTAGTATCTTGCCTCCCAAGGCATTCTACCCAGTGGACTGGCTCAGGATTCATAGGCTTTTCAAAAAGCCCAAGAGCAAGGCCCAAACAAGGAGGGCTAGGGAAAACGCACCTCAACTTGCCGAGGAGTCTTGTGGGGTCCATTTGTGGAACAAATTTAGTCGGAACTTAAGGATTGAAGAAGGAAGCATTATAGGGAGCTTAATTTCTCATAATTGTATTATTTGTCAAGATATATACAATTTCCAAGGTGCAAAACATGAAATTGCACAATAAAAGGCCTTTAATTCTCTCCTTTTTTTCAACTTGTATATTAATAGTAAGTCTTTATTATACCTATTGGGGGACTATTCTATAAAAAAAATTCCAATATTCTCATTTTTTTTTCAGTTTTACGAGATAAGATTTCTATTGGTCCACTTTATATTTTGTAAAATAAATAATGAGATATTCACTATGTCTCACAATATATCATATAGTCTAGTACAAGTGTGCAACTTTAACAAGATTTTCTCATATATACCACAGTTCGTTTTATAGTTGTAAACTACTTGAGTATTACTATGGGCGAGTCCTTGCTTAAATATACCACTACAATTTTTAAATATTCAAAAATGCCATTTATTTTTTTCCAGTCATAAATACCACTAAAATCTTTTAAAATATTCGAAAATGTCATTATAATTGTGCCATTAAGTGGTATTTTCTTATAGATTTCAGCAAATTCAATGTCATTTTTTATTGAAAAAAAGTTCATGACATTTTCAAATATTTTAGAAAGTCTGGTAGCATTTTCTAACAAACCTTGGAGTAACAACCCCACCCGGCCTCCTTCCCCACACACTAGCATTTTCACTTTTTCAGCTTGGATTGTAGCAGAGTAAAACAAAATATATATCTAAACTTCATCTACAGTTTTTAAATCTAGGGTTCATCGGAACCAGTCTCTCTGTAATTTTTGTAATTCAGAGGTAAGAAAGCAACACTAAACCCCCTCCCCACCTGGTGGCGGGATTTTGGAAATATTGGATTTGGATTCCATTGGTCTCTGTGATTACATAATTTTAATTCTTCATAATACTATGTTTAAAAGTTGGGAAAGATAAATATGAAGGAAGGACTGCAGCATTTGGTCTTGAAAGATCTTTAAATAATTAATTGACCATTGGTTTAGAAAAGTTTAGCTAAATATTTTTTTATCTTTGCTTAAATCCAAATAAAAAGTAATCTAAAATATGGGCTTTTATAATTATTAAATGATGCTCACATTTAGACTTCACACCAATGTGATTGCGCATGCTTCGCTTTCGAAAAATGAATATACATGAGTATATCTGTTCAGGGAATCAAAATTATTCCGTTGCCGGGAATCGAACCCGGGTCTCCTGGGTGAAAGCCAGATATCCTAACCGCTGGACGACAACGGAGTTTGATGTTCACTTTCCACTATTTGAGAACTTTGTCAGGGACGCCGGGATGGTCTGCCGATCAACAGACAACAAAACAAAAAGGTCGCCCCCCAAAAAAACAAAGTTTTATTAGAGATTTAGGAGGCAACGAAATCTCCAATTTTCTACTAAAATATAATAAGTTCAGTATAAGATTGTCTCACATAAATCATATCATGAGAAGGACACTTTTAGTAGGATGGCTGTTAATAATTAATTGGAGTGACTATTAGTTTAGTGATAACAGTCACACTTAAGTGATCTACTAGTCACTTCTAAATTTAAGAATTACTAAACATATTATCAGTCACTATAAAACCCTAAAAACATCGCCCCTGAAAGAGTCTGTCTCACAATTTAGAAGTCACTAAAAAAATTTGTGTTTACTTTAACCTCTAAGGCGTATAACATAGTTTTGGGACTAGTCTTGGGACAGAGGGCATTCAATCCTTTTTTGGGTGTGTGGACTATGTTATACTTTATAGTTAAAACGTCAATTCAACTCATTCTTCCTTGTTCTCATAGACTTTGCAATAGGATTATATATAAGAAGATGTGCTAGGCCATTTCTATTTGATTTTACCTGACCTTGCGAGGTGTTTTGGTTAATTATCAAGTGGCTAAAAATCGAGCTCTGACACGAGGTTAATTCATAGCTAGTTTATTTGCAGTTTGAGTGCGGGTGATTAGAATGCTTGACTGATGCAGAGAAGATGCATCAGTATATTGCAGTGGAGTGGGTATTCAAGGATAAGTTCAACCATAACAAATTAGAATTAGAGCATATCTGGCATGCTATACCAGAAATTAAAGTACAGTTTATGGGATTATATTTTTGCAAATTGCTATAGTGTTTGAACATACAGTATTAAAAAAGATGCATGCTGTGGCAGTTGTTTTCATGTTCGTTTTAGGCAGCATCTCTGAATTACGTATGCTAGTTTCGATACATCCTGCTGGACTCATCAGATACTCGACATATGATTTGGCATGCTGACAAGCATTCTCTTCTGATTGTAGTCAATTAAAATGAATGTGAGGTATTGCATTAGTAGTGCGATATGACATCCCATGAGGGAGTCCAGGATTTCATAACTGTTCAGCTCTTATTCTAACGTCATATGTAATATCTTTCAATGTGAAGTAATAATCTAACTCTCATTTATGTCCAACTCTAGCAAGAGTTGTTGGCTTACAAAATTACGATTTCCTCCACACTTAAGTAAAAAAGGTATATTAATTTGGAAATTTTACCTAATGTCAGCAAATTAATGGCCTAATTTGTGCATGTGTCATTATGCAATTTCATCTGTTTTGTGTTTATAAATCGATTGTGCTCTTTCTATAGTTTTCAGGGTTGATCACGGTGACAAGATAACTTGGGGTGCATTGAAAATAAAACAAACGAGAGAATGAAGAAAAAAGAGAAAACTGCACAAGTCCTGTCTGATGATTGTGATATGCTGATATGGAACTATGGGATAATTGATCCAACAGAACCGATTGCACACAGATGGAGCAAACTGTTCTTAGCAGCATGTATAATTTCCCTTTTCATTGACCCCCTTTTTCTCTTAGTGCCTGAAGTGAGGCCAGAATTTTGCATAGTAAACGGGGTGTCCCTTCAAGTGAATCTAACAATCATTAGATCAGTAACTGATCTGTTTTATTTGATGCATATATTTGTCCAGTTTCGAACTGCTTGTCTGGATTCTTGTTCTTGTGTGTTTGGGGGAGGACAGCTGGTCTTACACCCTTGGAAGATTGCCCTAAGGTACCTAAGATTTAGCTTCTGGGTTGACCTTGCTTCTGCACTTCCCTTTCCTCAGGTGTGGACCTCCTACTATTTGCTACTTTTCAACTCCGTTAGTTTAACACTTGTATGCTTTTCTCGTGGAATTAGTCTATCTGCGCACACGAGTGCTTGCAAGGGTAAGGCTGCCAAAATCTCGACCTCCCCAACCCCTACAAAAGTGGGGCCCACTTGGAGGAATTGCTGTTATTGCTGCTGCAATGGGCTCATTTCTTCTTAAAGATGTCTATCATTTTGCTGAATAAGTTTCTTAGTTGAACACTGTTAGGCTTCTGATTCAATCATTTTGCTGAGTAATTTAAATGCCTGATATTGCTTCTGCTACCCTTTCACTGAAGTATCAATCGAGTTGCTTTATCATGACAAGGTGTTAAATCAAACAACACCAACTAAACGAAAGGTGGCAACATGGAAAGCTTTTACGATGTTAACTAGTTCCTAAACATTGCAGGTGTACTTCTGGGGAATCCTGCCTAAAATAAAAGGCATACTGATCTCTGAAGATAAAACTGCCCTGAGATTCATTACGTTGACTCAGTTCCTCCTGAGACTAGTCCTGGCCTATCCCCTCTCCACACAAATTGCAGAGGCCACTGGTGTCATATCAAGGAAAGCATGGGTCACAAGTGCTTACAATCTGATTTTCATCATGCTGTCTAGTCATGTGAGTATGAACAAATCGATTACTTGGTATATGCTACACCTGCCAGAGAAATTCATTTCTTTCATATCACTGTTTCAAAAATGTTCCGTGATTCTTGCTCAAGGAAGTGTACCGCCTTGCCTTTCAATTATTAACAAAGCAATTTAGTTCCCCAATGAAAAGTTTCATTGCGGTACTAATTCTCTTGTTGCTAACAAATGAAGGTTTCAGGATCTTGCTGGTATCTTCTGGTTGTTCAATGACAGCTAGCATGTTGGAGAGGTTTGTGCAGTCAGAACAGTACAACCTGTGACTACGAGTTCTTTGACTGTGGCATGATACCTGGACAGGATAGAAATGCTTGGATTCAATCAAGCAACATTGCCACAAACTGTCAACCAAGTGCAAACTATTATCAGTTTGGCATATATTCAGGTTTAATAGACCCCCCTTTTACTTCAGCAGCATTCTGGTACAAGTTCCCCTGTTCAATATGGTGGGGTTTCCAAAATGTCAGGTACGAGACTGTCTTCAGCATGATTGAACAGAAATTAATGGTATTATGCTTTGCCCACTCCATCTTCTGTTCTTTTAATTTGTCATGCACACAGCACACTCGTGCCAAATCTTGTTACAAGTATCCATATCGGGGAGAATTGGTTTTCGATGATGGTTGTAACTCTAGGCCCTTATCAACTATGCTCTGTTTATCGGAAATATCCAGGTAACACTGACGTCTGGCACTGGTTACGGAGATGACTTTGCGCTATAACTTGAGCATAATCCTTCCCCCTTTCCGATATTTTAGATGTCCAAAGTACTAATTCAGTATAAAAAGTTTCTGATTAATTCTGTGGAAAATATATGTTTAAACTGAAATCAAATGAGCTCACTGATGTAGTCTTTCCATGCATTTCTAGAGGTACTTCCACTCAGCAACTGCCAGACTGGATGAATGGACCGTTCACATGAATGATAAAGAGCTATGGATGCACCATAGGCAACAACCGCGGGATTTGAGGGAGTGCATATGAGACTATGACCGATACAATTGGGTGACTACTCGTGGGGTTGATGAAGAAGGCCTTCTTAAAGAATTCCCACCTGATCTTCGGAGGCAGATCAAACGCCATCTTTGCCTTGGCTTAGTCAGACGAGTAAGTCACATTGCAACTCCACCGTACCTATGTTCTCCGTTTTTCTCCATTCTCATATAAGAATACCCATCTAGAAACTGGGATACTCGGGGTAAACTCTAATGTGGTCAAATCAATCGAAACAGTCTTTCTGACGACTCAGGCAGTGCCTATTTTTGCGACATCCATCCGATGACGGTCACCAAAAATCCTAATTGAAACAGGTTCCTTTGTTCAACCAAAGGGATGACCGCTTGCTTGACGGAGTCTGCGAGAGGCTGAAGCCTACATTATGCACAGAAGGTACACTGCTCGTCTCTGAAGGAGACCCTCTTACTGAGATGCTGTTTGTGGTTCGAGGCCACCTTTACTCTTGCACCAAAGGAGGAGGACGCATTGGTTTCTTCAGCTCCACCGAGATGAGTCGAGGTGACTTTTGCGGAGAGGAACTACTTATGAGGGCCCTGGAGCCACCTTCAAACGGGTCCCTCCCCCCCCCTCCACATGGACAGTGAAGGCCATCACTGATGTTGAGGCATTCACACTCGAGGCAGATGACTTAAAATTCGCAGCATTACAGCTCCGCAGGCTGCGTAGCAGAGAAATAAAGCACACACTATGATGCTACTCATATCAGTGGCGATTATGGGCCGCTTGCTACATTCAGGCAGCCTGGCATAGGCAAAAGGCGTAAGATGTTCGGTGAACTTGCAGAAAAGGAGTCTCAGCAGTCGTTGATTCCAAGGAGTTCAGCTTATGAAGAGATGGAGGTTCTTGTGCCAAGGCCTGGGTCCGGGATGGCTGTCTATGCAGCAAGGCTAATGGCAGATATTCGGAGAGGGTCCAGCAATCGGTTTGGGCCGGATTCCTACGTGCTAAAATCATTGCATTAGTGAGGATAAGTAGTTCTGATCACTGCTCTGAAGATCTTCTAGCAGAACCTAACTTGGTTTAACTATCAGCTCCTGATAGTATTTGGACAGACCTTTTGTAACTGGCTTTTCAGGTTCCAGGATGTGGCCGAGGAAAGATAAATGGTATATTGCGCTTGCAGATTCAAGCTGACATCATGCATAAGATGTCACACCTCGCAGTCTTCTACCATGGTGTGAGATCCTGTATATAGGCTATAGATATTTTGCATCACACCCAAAAAGATGATCTTTGCATCACATATAAACAAACAACTCCCATTGTAAGTACAGCGGGATATGGGGAGATCCAGATACAAGCGACCTTACCTTTGTAGGTATCATTTCCAACAAAAAGGTCGCTTCCAACAAATTCACAAAAAAGATTGCATGACATATAAAACTCTCCCGATTTAGAATCTATCTTTTGCACCAATGTCTACACTTTTGAATCCTACCAATCAAGAAGTAGTGGAAGAAAGTGAGGTCAGTCGACCCTACAACTCCTAGCACAATGCCTCAAAAGACAGATATTCGTGGTGGTAAAAATAAAAAAATAAAAAAAAAACCCCTCACATGGAAAGATCAAGAGATCGAATCTAAAAGAGTCAAAATCACTGGTTGCTAATTGCCCTCAATTACTCCCTAATTGATTGTAATGTTTGCAAAGGACATGGACTCTCAACCCTCTTTTCTATTAACATTCAATTGTACCGCCCAAAACAAAAGGTCAACATTTTTGACTGAGCATCATATCTTTTGTTCATCTTAATGGGATGTGGAAGATTTTTGCAGCTCTTTTGACGGAACAGACTGGGACGTTCATCATCATCGCGGATTATTACTGCCATGATCATGGCTATATGATTCCAAATTCCACCCTCAACATCACAAGAGGGCTTTGCTTGTGATGTATGAACCTCTATAAAGAAAAATGCTCACATTACTGACGGTACAATAGTTTTTGCAGTGACTGTCACTCAGCTCGATCGAAAAAAATTTTAAGAACAGTTGCCAATGGCACTCTCGAACAAATCCAAATATCAGTTTAATGCAATCCAAATTCCAAATCAATAATAAGAACCAAGTGTTCAGTTATTTTTTAATGTTCGAGATCTTGAACATCAATGGCCTGTGACATGAGAGTCAATGAAAATCCCCTTTCTGATCACGCAAAAGGATCTATTTCACCATTATTTGGATTGAAATATATACAAGAGTGCTAAATGAATGATCACAGGAACAAGATAAGCCACGAGCCCAATTATACAACTGTTATAACAAAACTAGACACGGCTTCTCTGTTACACAATCAAGTTCAGCGGCCACAAGGAAAAAATGGCAGCACGTCATTACTCAAATGACAGTACAAATCAGTACGGTAGAAAAGGTGAAGATCAAGGGGAAAAAAACATAAATGCTTCGCTTTACAATTTGAGTATTTGACTGATGTATAAGTGATTACTAATTAGGATTCGCAATGCCAACAACATAAAACCCTTTCGTTTTTAACACATTACAAGGTGAACGGGTTTGATGGTGTGTAGACTATTGGCATTTTGGACAATGTTAAATTGCCAGTCAACACATTAGGTGTCACAGTATCCTCTGTAATAACAGGGTTTACCTGCATGACCTTCTCGGGCACAATTTTGTCGCCCTCAACCTTAGCGAGCACTTCGAAATGCATCCTAACCTTCTCAGGCTTTGTCCGCCACTCAGGGAAGCCTTGGAGCTCAAACCCATCTCCTTTCTCGAGCTTCTTTTCTAGCCCAAACTTGATCTTTAGGAAGGTCTGAGCGGATGCATCAGCCTTTAGCAGCCTGAATGAGCCCTTCTTGTTGGCTTTAGGGCCCAAGACGGATGCTAGAAGTGTTTCAAGACCAACCAAGTTAGAGTTGGTGCCGTTCAGAGAGGCCAGGGGCCACAACGTGGAGAACTGGTTCGGTGTTAGTAGGGTAGGAACTTCTTCCCTAGGAAGATCAAGGGCACCAGCAGCTTCAACAGGTTTGTTATTTGAAGGTGAAGATAGTTCGACAAGGCCTGGTGCGAGGCGTTTAAGCTTCAACCGGTTAGGGGAAGAGGGCGACGAAGAAGAAGGGGAAGTGATCGAGGTAGGGCCAACAATGCGGAGGGAGAGGAGGGAAGTCTTTTTGGACTCAGAAGCGAGACGAAGGTGCTCAGCCAGACTAAGAAGGCCAGAGGCAAACCCATTTTGGGTTCTGTTTAGTGGGAGGGGGAGATCAAGAGGCTGGCGCAAACTGACTGATTTCGCACCCTTGACTGTAACCACAGCACCCTCTGCAAGGATCACTTTCTTCAAAACACCAGCATCCACATCATGCTGCACAAAACATAAAAAAGAAAAATGTTCAATACTCACTACGATTTAGCGGACTCCAAATTTCAAGCAAACTGAAAATTGCATCTTCCCAGGACTCCCATGAATCATCAATATTAAGACAGAAGTTGCTTGTGATTAGTTTATTACACATGATAAACTCCAACCAACATGAAAAGCAAAACACTACTGCAATTTTTTGCTGCTTGTGATTACATGGGCAACTAAGGTTTTTATTACTGGTCAATTACCCATATCAGGTCTTTCTCATTCTTTCCTACTCATTCCAATGCTATATGCATCCAAGTATCCAACAAAACAAACATAGCATAGGAACCAATATTTCCAATTCTATACAATTCTCACATCAATGCCAATCTGCTCACACAAAATACTCAGCTAATAAAGAAGACAACATATAAGAATATGAGAATTGGTTGAATTAGTCCATGGACAACTCCATGCAGCTCCAAATAGTCAGCTAACAAACAACCAACCCAATTTAACCATAGAAAAATCTCACGCACAAACAAAGCGATAAGATGAAATCAAGTATGAATCAACCCAATTGCATTACAACAATACTTTTTTTCACATCATAGTCATTCAGCAAAATTCAATACCCAAATGAAATTCAAACGTAAAACTCATATCATCAACCAAGCATCTATCTTTCATACACATGCTAACACAAACAAACCATCAGAAACTCACCGGCAAAGAAAGCCTCATGTCTTTGGCATCCTGAATCCAAAGCTCCATAGGACCCGCAAGCTGAAACGGAGCCAAAACAGGACCCATATCCTTCTCCACCTTCTTCATTTCAATCAACCCGTTCTCATCCCCAGGCCTAACCGGATCCTCGAGCCGGAAAATGGGCAAATCCACATATTCCCATCGATTCACATCCTCAAGAAGCCTAACTGGAAGAACCTTCTTATCAATTTCCACATCAAATTCGTACGCCACTGCATGACCCACCAGTGCATCCCTCAAATCAAACCCGGATATCTTAAATTCATCCGATGGGAACCCCAATCCCTTCACAATCGCTTCCTTCAAATCCTGCAATTCACGTGATACAATATATTTAATAACCCTAATCCGACAATAAACAAGAAAGAATCAAGCGGGAGAGAGAAAGAGACTAACCAAAATCGCTTTGGGGAAGGGTGATTTGACATCCGGAGACGGAACGAAACCCGATGAGGGCATGGCCAAGGATAGAACCAAAGCCGAGGCGAAACCCAAAATCAAAAGACTTTGGGAAGCCATTGATGTGGGAAGCATCAAAGATTGAATCTTTTGATGTATTGATCAAAACTGAAAATTTTTTTGAGGGTTAATTCAAGAGTTTTGATGGAAGTTATTCAAAAATATTTGCAGAATTATATATGTGGAGCAGAGAGACAGAGGATTCCAGATTCGTGGACGAGGAAGGTTCTAGGAAGATGACGTGGAAGAGGCATGCACCAATGGGGTGAGAGATTATGATGAGGTGGGATGGTCTGATTGGTTGGGTGATGCTGGTTTTGAGAGAGAAAAAACTATTCGATTTGTTCTGGGATTGTTTGGAATTGGATCTGTGGAAATTCAACAAAAAAGAAAAAGGTCGTTCTATGATTCAGTGTTAGAGGACTTAGGGGCAAAAAGAAAATACAAAATGGCGTCGCCCGGACTCGAACCGGAGACCTTCAGTGTGTTAGACTAACGTGATAACCAACTACACCACGACACCACTGTTGTGGCAGACTCTGAGTTAGATTCTACTAATCCTAAGTACGTAAGATAAATTATTGAATTTAGACTTGTAAGAAGTAAGGCTTTTTATATTTATGTATTCTCAAATTATCCGAAAGTAAAACAAATATTATGAGCTTATTCTTGATGTAGTGTTTCCTAAATTAGTAACACATCAATATCAATTGAAGGTTATACTCATTTTTGGAGCAATAGAATTGCATCTTATATTAATTTCAGGTATGTTAGGTCTCTAAAAATTTTATCCATTAAATTTTGGGATATGAAAGTAGTTTGACAGTTGGTTAGTAAAGGTGTTCTTCGAAAGTTGGAAGTTGTAAAATGAAGAATTTGCTCTAGTTATGTATAAGAGTCATTCATCTATTGAGAAGAATTTATTTGATTTTTGTATTATATTATATTTCATTGGTAAATAAGCCATACATTATTCTTGATAATGAAATCACTATTTTTTCCTTTTTTTAAACAAAGAAGGATGGAAAATGTTAAGCACTCTTCATATACACAAACTATTAAGAAAAGGAAAAATGACTTCTTTTATCTTCTTAAATTCCTTTAAAATATAGTAAGAAACTTATATATGATCTTAACCAGGAGTGGTAATGGGGCAGGAAAAGGTGGGTTTAGCCGTATCCTTACCCGTACCTATTTTTAAAATTAATTACTAAGCCCATATCCATTGGGTGTTGTAAAATTGTACCTATACTCATACCCGTTGGGTATAGTCAGCATGCGGATTTTATTCAGGTACATATAAACCAAAATAAATTAAACCCATTTTATATTCATATTCGACATCAAATAGCTAATATGTCTCATAAACATCAAGCTTTCAACAAAATATTATATCCACCAAATACAACTAAAATTTTCCAAATTCAAGTAACAAATTAACATTTGATAGTTATAGTTTATAAGAAAATATCCCACCGGCGTCTTGAATATAACACAATTCAAAACAACTAACAAAATATCTAAGTCCAAGCAACAAACTTGCACTTTGAATAAATGGGTACGGGTCTTATATGGGGAGGGAATGGGGCAGGAATTGATAAAATGGGTATGAAGCGGGTATGTGGTTGGTGGGAGCTATACCTATACCTATACCCATACGCATACCCATTTTAGCAATACCTTTATTGCCATACCCATTTTTTCTCATTTTTAATACTCATAGCCATACTCATTGGGGAAGATTTTACGGGTTTTAAATGGGTATGGATTTTCTTGCCGGCCCTAATCTTAACAGCTTTAACAAAATAAAATTAGCTATAGAGGCTGTGTTGTGTAAGAAGTTACAGAAAAATTTGTCAAACTGACCAATAATACAAAGAAAAGAGTAACAAATTTTAAAAGACCTTAAAAATGTAGACACTTCAAAGTTAAACAGAGATCTTATTCATATTTAACCATGGAAACAAAATCTTTTAATTTTACATAACAAAATTTCCGAAAATAATGTTACCTAGCCCAATTAATTAGGCATAGTTAGTGCCTAATTTCTGTAAATATATCCAACAAAGACGTATATGTACCAAAAACCACAAATAAAGACACTCAAAATTAGAATGTTGCAGATAAAAGGCTGCTCAACGTTTCCCAAGCTTAAGTTATTGAGTCTTGAAATCTTCAATTAGCATAAGCAAGGAATTACAAGTGAAGCAGTAGCACTCAACAATGCACCCGGCAAGTAACATAAGATGCCCAAAGAAAGGAAGAGCCATGGCTACAATGACTTGTGTTGCAACCAATGCCGTTTGAACAAAGATCTTCAACTGCTTCTTCTTTTGGTAATCAATTCGGAACCAACTCTTAGTTGAAATCACCACAAGCTTGAGAAGAAGTGCATATACTATGCTAGGGGAGTGATCAATGTGGTTGTAAATGGCAATGCGAGAGCCGAGCTTATCAATTGGGAGGTTTAGTGTAACTGGTGATTCGACCCCTGGTTCGAACATTAGGTACCCTAGAATTGCCATCGAGACATAGATGATGGTGGATAGGGCAAAGCATAGTAACAACACCTTGGAGAAATGTCGCTTCTTGTTCATAGAAGTGTATAATGCAAGAATAACAAGATGTGATGCATAACATAACATGAGTACAAGTTGATAGTCGTTGGTATCCCTTTCAAATTTAAGAGTGACCCTCTTGGGTGGAAGACTGGAAGTGGAACCCAACCCCATCAAATGCTCCAACCCAAAAGACCGATCCTAATATCAAGAACGAAGCTAGGACATGATACAGGTTGTTACAATCACAAGATGAACACATGATCTTGAGCTGGAAGGAGGGAATTAAGGAAATCATTTAGTTTGTTAGGCCTGTGGCCCTTAGTTTGTTATGTCAGTTGGACGAAAGAGAGGGAGAGAGATTCAGCTACCTCTGTGATCAAAGGACAGTCTGTATGAGATCAAATGGCATGGATGAATGAAAACGTAAATTCTCTTTTCTCCCTACCTTCTTGTTTTATGTCAGAAACTCTTTACTTCTCCACGAAATCATAATTTCCCAGGAAGCTATAACATTTGGTATCAGAGCCTCATCTTGGACCTGATTGCTTGAAATCCAAGGTCCTGACATTTCTTTTCATGTTCGATTCAAGTGGCTAGTATCTCCACTCGATCCAGCTTCATACAAGCAAACACTATAGCTCATTCAATTCGATTATTGGTTTGAATCCCCAATAGTCAAGCTTGACGCTAAATAAGGTTTCAGGATTTGCTATCATGATTATAACAATGGCGGTTTTGGACAACAACAGATCAAATGAAAATCTTCGATGAGAGGAATTATACCAACAAATGCAACATTCCATAGAAGAATTCAAAGAACAGCAAGGACGTGTTAATGACCAGATTCAGGAACTAATCATGAGCCTCGACAGACAGGTGCTACAAATCGCCAATAATGCAGCAGCCAGTGGGGAAGTCTCTTCTAATAATTCCAATCATTCCTTGACTAGACTTTCTAGGATTGATTTTCCAAGATTCGATGAAGAAGATGTACAGGGGTGGGTTTATAGGTTTGAACAATTTTTTGAAGTTGATAACACTGTTGAAAATATGAAAGTTAAGGTTGCTTCAATACATTTGAATAGTAAATCCTTGTTGTCATGTTGTGGCATCAGCCCTTCATGAAAAGTCAGGGGGAGGGAGGTTGGCCAATGTGGGAAGAATACAAGATCAATATTGCTAGCAGGTTTGGTGCAAAACCTTTTGATGACCCATTGGCAAAATTGATGAAACTTAGGCAATCTACAACTGTAGAGCAGTATCAAGAAGTTTTTGATTTCTTGTTGAACAGGGTTGAATTACCTGTAACCCATGCTGTGAGCTGATTTTTGAGTGGCTTGAATGAAGAGATTCAAAATGCAGTGAGGATGTTTAAGTCACATACCTTACATGATGCTTATTTCCTAGCTAAATTACAAGAGGCCACTCTTGCTTCCATGGCTAGGAAGGCTAAACCCATATTGGACATAAATGTCTCATACACAAGAACTGTTGGGCCTAGACACAAACCCTCTTTTTAGCCTCCAAACCCGGTACAACAGAGGTCCAACCATAGTTTTCCTTCTTACAAGAGTACCCTAGCCTCTAGTACTGGGTCTGTCTCATCGAGACCTCATACGACAGGGAGGTCTTTGAGCCCCAAGGACATTGAAGAGAAGAGGGCACAGAATTTGTGCTTTTTCTGTGATGAAAAATATTTTCCTGATCATAAGTGTATATCTCAAGTTTATAGGCTTGAAGTGATTGAGGAAGGAGATGGAGGGGAAGAGGAGAGGCAGGAACAAGCTATGGAGAAAATGGAAGGGGATGAAACACTGATGTAGAGTGAGACTCCTCAACTATCATTGAATGCTTTGAATGGCATCAGTACATATTACACTATGAGGGTTATGGGGCAACATGAAGAATAGTCCATTGCATATCCTAATAGACTCAGGGAGCATTCACAACTTCTTGAATATTGTAACAGTAAAGAAACTCCATTGTGAAATGAAGAGAATCCCTCCATTATAGGTGGTTGTAGGCTTGTAGCCAATGGCTAGCAGCTGCAGTGCGATTCAATGTGTCAAAATTTTTCCTGGACATTGCGAGGAGAGAGGTTTTCCACAGATGTAATGATGGTTCCTTTGGGGAGTTGTGAGATGATTTGGGGTGTCCAATGGTTATCCAACTTAGGTCCTATTTTGTGGGACTTCGAGAAACTAACAATGGAGTTCAATTATAAAGGGAAAATAGTGGTGTTAAGGGATGCACAGAAATCTAATGTAGAGTGGTTGGGGGGGGGGAAGAAATTCCAACAGTCATTGCACAAAGCAGCCCAGTTATTTGCACTCCAGGTGCAACCTATATTAACACAGGTTTCATTCAGCTCAATTACAGTACATGAACCTAAAATGCAGAAATTACTAGCTGAATATGCTAACATATTTTTGGAGCCTAAAACTCTACCCCCTTACAGGGAGTATGATCATAGAATCACCTTGAAGCAAAGCACTTCCCTGGTCAATGTCAGGCCTTATAGGTACCCAGCACTACAAAAAGATGTTATAGAGAAAACGGTTCATGAGATGCTACAAGCAGGCATGGTGAGACCATCACACAACCCCTATTCTTCTCCCGTTGTCTTAGTACAAAAGAAAGATGGCACATGGAGGTTGTGTGTGGATTATAGGCAGTTAAATAAACATACAATGTTAGACAAATTCCCAATTCCAGTGATAGAAGAACTCTTAGATGAACTACATAGGGCGGTGTATTTCTCCAAAATTGATTTAAGATCGGGGTATTGGCAAGTGAGGATGCTCTTGGAGGACATTGAAAAAACAGCTTTCAGGACACATGAGGGGTATTATGAATTCATGGTCATGCCTTTTGGGTTGACCAATGCCCCATCTACTTTTCAAGCTCTCATGAACCATGTGTTTAAGCCCTTTCTAAGAAAGTTCATTCTTATTTTCTTTGATGATATACTTGTGTATAGTAGGTCCTATGACCAACATCTACAACATTTGAAGAGCACTTTTCAGGTATTGAGGTAACATACTTTGTTTGCTAAGATGAGCAAGTGTAGTTTTGGGGTGCAAGAGGAAGAATACCTTGGCCATATCATCTCGGTCAAAGGGGTAGCTACTGACCCAGCAAAAGTAGTAGCCATGAGGGATTGGCCTGTTCCTACAACAGTGAAACAACTCAGAGGTTTCCTGGGCTTAACTGGATACTACAGAAGGTTTGTGAAACATTATGGTCTTCTCAGTAAGCCACTCACTGAGCTGCTGAAGAAGAATGATTTTCAACGGGATGAACAAACACAAGAAGCATTTGAAGAGCTGAAAACAGTAATGGTTTCAGCCCCTGTCTTGGCCATGCCTAATTTCTCTAAACCTTTTGTGATAGAAACTGATGCCTCAATGGTAGGCATAGGGGCTCTATAGATGTAAGAAGGTCAATAGCTTATTTTAGCAAAGCACTAGCTCAGAAGCACTAAATTTTATCTCCCTATGAAAAGGAACTCATGGCAGTGGTATTAACTATGGAAAAAGGGAGAGCTTACCTTTTAGGAAGGTATTTTGTTATTAAAACTGATCATTTCAATCTTAAATATCTTTTGGAGCAGAAAATAACCACTGCCTTCCAGAGTAATGGCTATCTAAGTTGATGGGGTATGACTATGAATCTTGTATAGACAAGGCAAAGAGAATGTGGCAGCAAATGGTTTGTCTAGACTTTATGGGGCCCAACTCTTAGCATTGACACTCAGCACCATCAGCTCTGAACTTTGGTCTTCTATCAAGGATTCTTGGTCACAAGACAGTTATCTAGAACAGCTCATACAATCCCTTTCTGCTGGGGAGCAACACATAAAGTATGTCTGGCAGCAAGGAATTCTGTACAAAAAGGGAAAAGTCGTGGTGGGAAATGTTACATCCCTGACACAGTAGCTACTGTAGTTTTTTCATGACTCCCCTACTGGTAGTCATTCTGGGATGGAGGTAACTAAGAGAAGAAGGTTAACCAGCTTACTATATTGAAAAGGACTACATAGGGACGTCAGGAACTATGTTAGGGCCTATGTGATATGCCAGAGAAACAAGCTTGATCTAACAGCTCCAGCTGGCTTGTTGCAACCATTGCCTATTCCTAATGCAATATAGGAAGACATCTCCATGGATTTTATTGAGGGATTGCCTAAATCAAGGGGAAAGGATACTATTTTGGTAGTGGTAGACAGGCTAAGCAAACATGCCCATTTTTTTAGCTCTGTCACACCCCTTTACAGCTGCTACCATAACTCAAATGTATTTTGAGCACATTTTTAGATTGCATGGACTGCCAAAAACCATTGTGTCTAACAGGGAAAGAATTTTCCTGAGCAAATTTTGGCAAGAGCTCTTTTCCTTGATGAGAGTTTCACTGCATATGTCTACTGCCTACCACCCACAAAGTGATTGGCAAAAGGAAGTTATAAACAGGTGCTTAGAAGGGTTTTTGAGATGTATGAATGGGGAAAAACCAGATGAATGGGCTTTGTGATTGCCTCTAGCGGAATGGTGGTATAACTCAAACTGGCATTCATCAATTGGGGTCACCTCTTTTGAGGTGGTATATGGGAATCCACCGGCTATACACATACCTTACCTGGCTGGGGACAGTAAAGTGGAGGCAAATGATAGGATTTTGAGGGCCAGAGAGGATTGTATTAAAATGCTTAAGTATCATCTGGGAAAGGCACAAAGCAGGCTGAAACACCAAACTGACAAGCATAGAGTGGACAAGGTCCTGGAACTGGGAGATCTAGTATATGTCAAGCTACAGACATACAGGCAGCAGTTTGTGGTTCACATGACCTCTCAAAAATTATCAGCTAGGTTATTTGGCCCTTTCCCTGTGGTTGCTAAAATTAGGGCAGTTGCTTACAAGTTATAGCTACCTGACCACTCTAAAATCCACCTAGTCTTCCATGTTTCCCAATTAAAGAAACATGTGGGGGATCGACCCACCCAGAGTACCTTGCCTGAGGTAGATGAGGCGGGATTGTTAGCTGCAGTACCCATTGCAGTGTTGGATAGAAAGGTGGGTAGGCAGGGTAATAAGGATGTAGTGTATGTGCTCATACAATGGTCTATAGGATCGAAAGAAGATGCTACATGGGAGTTATATTCATATATTGAATAGAAGTTTTCAACTTTTGATTTGTCAGCTTGAGGACAAGCCTGAAGGGGAAGCAGTTGATACAGGTTGTTACAATCACGTGATGAACACATGATCTTGAGTGAGAAGGAGGGAATTAAGGAAATTAGTTTGTTTGTTAGGCCTGTGGGCCCTTAGTTGTTATGTCAGTTAGAGGAAAGAGACGGAGAGAGATTCAGCTACCTCTGTACTAAAAGGGCAGTCTGTATGAGATCAGATGGCATGGATGATTGAAAACGTAAATTCTCTTTTCTCCCTACCTTCTTGTTTTCTCTCAGAAACTCTTTACTTCTCCACGAAATCATAATTTCCTGGGAAGCTATAGTAGGACACCACTAGCAGAAATATAAGCCAGGATGCTTAGGTTGTCCAGCCAAACCAAAGGGAGGCGAACGAGAGCAATGATGATTATGAAGCTCGATTTTCCATTTATGGTGATTCCACATACTTGAATCGCAACTTCTGGGAACAGGATATGGAGGTTATCACCTTCTAAGATTAAAAAGCCAGTGTCCACCATGAATAGGTCATTGTAGAGGATGATAGACACTGTAATTTTGCCAATGCTTCCAAATGCATGTTCCCCTATGCTGGCATAAGTCATAATGCTTGGATCAACTTCCACGCATCGTTTTATGAGGATGCTCGTGTAAGTGGCTGCCATGGATAACATGAGAAGTAGGACCAAACTCAACCATCCCCCGGAGGCTAAGACATAGGGAATTACTAGAACTCCACTTCCTGTCAAGGGCATCAATCATGTATATAAATTAATAATCTTAATTTTGGGGTATGGGATGCGAATAATCAAACTTTTGAATAACTCTTAGCATGTCAACTTTGACATTATTTAACAATGTTATATGATCATTACCAAATTAAACAAACTTTGACTTGCAAGATTTACATCATGAGAGCTTATTCATGAGACGTGAATGGTAAAGTTTGAAAAGTAAATAAAAATATTCTATCCAAATGTGATAAGTAACCTACCTCATGTCAGACTATTGAGTAAAAGCGCATATGATTTGATGATTGTATTGATATATATATAATTAAGTATCTCCAAGATTCAGGATGTGATAAGTAGTAACTCATTTATTGCACGTGGATGATATAATACCAATAAAATGCAAAAATAGCATCTAAATGTGACAAGTAAGCAACCACATCATTTTATTTTTTATTTTTTTGAAGATACACAACCAAATCATTCAATCGAGAAATTTAGGCCAAGTGATGGCATACTAATATTAAATGCCCTCAACATTCGACATGTTGAATGCCAACTTAAAAATTGAATACAAACTAAGTTTAGATTTAATGTATTTGGGGAAAAAAAAATAAATAATTATCAATAAGGAATTAGGGGCGCGGGGTTCGCACCAAAGAATGGGCTATCAAATTCATATAACAAACTTTACTACTAACAACACCATATAAAAATTTCAACACTGGTACGATGATTCAGAATCGTTCTTTGAATACTCAAGGAATTAGTTTCTTAGAATCGTCTCTACTCATTTTTTTTGGAAAAAACTGATGTAATAAGATTTAATTGGTTCTGGTTAGGGATGGACAACGGATTGAGTATCTATTGGGTTAAGCGATCGGTCGGTTTAAAATATGACTAATAATGAGCCGAGTTAATAATGGACTAGGTCAATATTGGGCCTGTCCATTAAAGCATATTAACGGGCTAGACTATACTAGCCCATTAACAGCCCGTTTAGTGACCCATTAATTTTTTCAACCTACTTGACACACTAATTTACATGTTCCAATTAGTTAAATTTATTACCAAGACTTTGTACATAACAATAATTATTATATATCGTTTTTTGGCGTAAATTTGTTCCGTTTTTAAATGGACCCAAAGTGGGCCGTCAATGGGCGACTTGACCAAATCCATTTATTAGCTTGGTTATGTATTTTCTAACTTTGAATTTGTACTAATTTAGTTTGGTTGAAAAATTATATAGATTTTAGTTGGAAAACTAACTCACCGAAAATACTCCTTAGTGATAATGGGCGGGCCGTGGGCGGGTTGGGTTCATGTGGCCCATAACCCAGCCCAGCCCATTAACAAATGTGTTGAGCTCAATTCAACCCAGTTAGTCAATGAGCTGGCCCAGTCTGACCTGACCTAGTTCGTTGCTCACCCCTAATTCTAGTATCATGTAAAAATTAGCAAAATAGGAGATAATCTTTTCGGTCGTGACTGCCCTCCCTTAATTTTGATGTTCTGTAGAATAACCTTTTTGGTTTCAATTGCCCTCCCTCAACCGTGATCTTCCCTTACATAAGGAAGTCAGCAAGTACTCGAATTCTAATTCTAAGAGGATACCCAATAACCCAATTTTATCCCAATGAGGAGTGGGTAATAGACTGGATTAGGTTAGACTGGGCCAGTTCATTAATTAATCGGGTTGGATCGGATCCAACACATTTGTTTATGGGTCGGGCTGGGTTATGGATCAAGTGAATCAACCCGCCCATTATCACTAAGGAGTATTTTTGATGAGTGAATTTTTTAACTAAAATCTTTGTAATTTTTCAATCAAATTAAACTAGTCCAAATTCAAAGTTAGAAAATACACAATCAAGCTAATAAATGGGTTGGTCGAGTCACCCAAGGGCGGCCCCATTTGGACCCGTTTAAAAATGAAACAAACTTGGGCCAAAAAACAATATATAATAATTATTGTTATATACGAAGTATTGGTAATAAGTTCAACTAATTGAAACATGTAAATTAGGGTGTCAAGTAGATTGAAAAAAATTAATGAGTCACTAAACGGACCGTTAATGGATCAACCCAATCCGGCCTGTTAATATGCCTTAATGGGCTGTCCAATATTGGCTCAGTCTATTATTAACCCGACCCATTATTAATCATATTTTAAATACGCCGGCCGCTTAATCCAATGGGTATTAGGTCCATTGCCCATCCTTAATCCCAATATATACACCCCATTATATACACTTTATCACAAAAACTACAAGTTTGGGTAATCACCATTACTACTAAATTAAAGTTTCATATATCTCTCTTAATTTGTTTCATCATCATTAATCTTAAATTTGATGGATCTTAAAATTATGTAATTTAGAGGCATATTACCTACCTTAGCACCGTTGCACAAATTAAACAATATAATATCAAACTCAAGCAAAACTAATCAATGGATGATGAAAAAAACAAAAAGAGTTGTTCATGCATGTTACGTAAACAACGTAACTTACATCATTATGTCATTTAAGAATTAGGATTACTGTAATATTTCGAAGGGAGAGAAAGTATCTAACCAAGCTAGGATGGTGTTAGGGCCACTGAAGACAGTGGCGACGAAAGTGCGTTGCCTTCTTTTACTGAAGAAATCTGCTTGGCGTTTCCGGCCTCCGCGTCTAGAAGGGGTTCAGTAAGAGAGTGTTTCCCGTGGCATTCGTCTCCCTCCATTGCTGATCAGTGGAGCACATGCGCATGCGTGCACACACACGTAGATAGATATAGGGGACTGAAAAGTATCGTTACGTGTTCGGATTATGTTTTATGATCATGCTCAGGCGTGGGCCGTGGTAGTACTACCACCACAGCCCGCTTGTGGAATATATTGGGCTTTGCTTTGTCTCTTATGGGAGCCTGCTAAACTCTTTGTTCTTTTTTGGGGGTTGCTAATTATATGTTATTTGCCAGCTGCTACATAAACGCCTAAAATCCGAATTATAATTTAGTGCGGTCAAACAGGTTAGGCTAGTTTAAGTTCGTGTTCATATCGAACTTAAACGAGTTGAGAAATCTTCGACCTAAATCTAACCCGTTTATTAAACGGGTTGAAAATCTTAGTCTATGTCCATTTATTTTTTAAACAGGTTGATATGAAAATTACTCATTAACCCGTTTAATATAAACATGTCAATTTTAGGCTATCTCGTTACCCATTTACTCGTTTAACATTTTAAGCAAAATATGATTATCAAGCACTACAAATCAATATTTTGAGTTGAATACATCACCATAATTCAACCATTGTCTGCGGTCTACAAGAATTACAGTCCCAAAATAAAGATCGACTTGATTAAATCTCATGTTTTGATCATTCTCCCCAAAAAATACATGGTAATTGGATAAACGGGTCAATCTATTTAACCTATTTAAATAAACAGGTTACATAAGTATTTATTTCCTGTCAAAATTCTCAACTTGAACCTAATCCAATTAATTGAATGGGTTAAACTCCTCAACGCATTTAATTAAACGGGTTGAAAATCTTTACCTAAACCCACTTGATTTTGTGTTTAGTTCGGATCGATAATCATGTCGTGTTAAGTTTTAACAGTACTAAATTATATTACAAATTGAAGTTTATAGATCCGGGTCACGCCACGTCGATTTTTTATGTCACATACCTGATAAAACGTTACAAAACGATCAATTGGATGTACCCCAAAATGTTACACCTTATATTTCTGGATTTTTTATTTATTTATTTTTTTTGCGGCAGAGGGTATTAAGGGAAAAGGACATTAGCTAATGTTGGTTATGTGATTTTTAGTGGCACAAGGGGCTTATGTGATTTTCTAATGTAAGAATTTAGGTTTTTTCTCCATTTAATTTAATATCTTTTTTTTGGTTTGGTGGCATGCTATGACGACTACATATATTGTGAAAAAATGAAAATAAAAGATAGAATATCTATCTATCTATCTATCTATCTATCTATCTATCTATATATATA
>JACYFF010031957.1:6065983-6091389 GCA_017589665.1 Selenicereus undatus | reverse complement strand
TAGCTGATTTTAGGAATATTTGAAAATAGGCGTTCAAAGCATTTTATATAGGTTCTGTTTGGTAAACAACTATTAGCTGTTAGCTGTTATATGTTTGTGTTAGTTGTTAGCTGTTAACTATTTGAATTGGCTGTTTATATTAGTTGTTTAAATTAGCTATTTCTAGAAAAAGTGTTTGGTAAAATTTGGCTATTTCTAAAAAATATGTTGGTAAAATTTCATTTATGCCCTCATTTATGAATTAGTTTTTAATGAAATATATGTCATTTTTTCAAACTTATGAATAATTATATTATTTCGACAAAAAAAACTCTTCTCAAAAGGCTAACGGGAATAGTTTTTTCAAAAAAAAATAAATTTGGAGTCAAACAGCTATTACAAACAACTCTTTACCAAACAATCTTTTAGCTAAAATCCTCTCAAAAGCTATTTTTTCCCCAAACAGATGTTACCAAATAACCCATAGTTGAAATGGGATTTCAATAAATAAAAGGATCTTTGGGCAAGCAAACTATGATAATATTATGTGACTGGAAAAATGAATGTTCTTTTACAGGAAATATGCAATGAAGAGAGTAGTGTTTTTCCAAAAGTATGCCTCAATTGCTTCACAATTTACTTTAGTTTTGAGAAAAGCATGACATGGTCCGAAAGGAAATAGCGAATAACCAATATGATTTTGCTAATTTCCAAATTTATGCATTTCATGATTTCCTCAATGTTGAGAAAAGGCGGATTATTAATGCGAAAGCGAACTTTTTTCCATCTTAATTTGTGAAATTAAATAGGCAATAAAAATGAATGAAATAATATAGATGGAGATACAAATTTTTACGTAGAAAACCCTTCAAACTAAAGGTAAAAATCACAGGACTATCAGTCCAACAAATGCTTTCACCATGTGAATAATAAGATTACAAATATCTCCTCTAGGAAAAAAGTAGAGGTACGTATGCACTTAATGTTTCACCCACTTAAATGGTAACAAAGGATTACTCTCACCTAAATTTGGTCAAACACTCCCCATCAATTTCTGGTAGTTTTCCCTCAAGTGTTTATTTCACTTGGTTGTATATAATGTCATATTTGTAAAGGCAAGTAATACCTCTATTTATAGGAGTTTAGGGAACCTTTTATACAGGAGAACTTCGTTCCTGAAGATACATTATCAATTTTAAATCCCCTTAAAATAAATTTTGAAACATTCCTTCCGTTATCAGTTTTCTTTAACTTCCTTATTTTTGTTTTTTTATGTCTTCTCTTTCTTGTTGACAATTACCACCAACTAAAAGGGTTCCCAACACCCAATTAAAACATGCCACGTACCGTATACTAACACACTAACAAATCAAAACAAAGCAAAATATGTCAGCAAATTTCAACCCTAAAATTGAGAAACCCTATCATATTGAACGAACTTCAGAATATCACAAAGAAAAGGGGTTACCTGCGCTATGATTGTCACATCAAGAGATGAGCTTGCAAATGCCAGCGCACTGCTGTTAATAACCACTAAGTGAAGACTTTCAATATGGGCAATGAGTTTCTCAAGGACCCCAGTTTTCTTTTCACAGTGCATTCTTATAAGAACATCCTTGTCTGAGAATCTGGCTTCAATTTCCGGGAAATAATCACCAGAACTTCCACAGAATAGTTCTTGCCCTGAAAAGGGATCGTTGTCATCTGCAAAGACTGTTGATCTTTTCACGAGCACAGCTGATTCAACTGTTTTCTTCTTGGTTTCCTCCTCGAGCATCTTCACTCGGTCTTGCAGTTGTTTTAAGTACTTAATAGCATCTCCAAGAACTGAAGCCTTGTCCATCTGTCCATGTAGACAAGATTTCGAACACTCAAACATTAAAGACTTTCGAGTTTGAACTTCTGCCTAAGGTATCTTACATGTCCTTGAATGTTTCAAGCTGTGGATTATTCAACTTACACTAACTTGCATAAATTGGGGCCCCCCCCCCCCCCCCCCCAATCCACACTTCATGTGCACGTGTCAGACAAGCGCAACATAAGTATTACCTTTTAGATCTGAACTATGCGGAAAGTTAGATTTTTCCTGAAGAATAGGTGAGTGCAAAAACTCTACATGACATGTCCTCATGTTGAATACTTGCGGTTGAGTTCAAATAACATAGCTTGTACGGATACCTTAGCTTATTATACTCTAACACCACCAAACATCCAAATGAAAGAGAGTGTACAGCGAAAGAAAGCAGGCACCGTACCTTCTTTAGCCCAGGAACCATAGCAGACAAAGCAATGAATCTCTGGCTGAGTTTTTCGCGCCGTTTCCTCTCAGCTATGATGTGCTCCTTTGATGCTTGAGCCAACCTATCAGAACTGCTACTCTTCCTAGCAACATGAGGGGCGCCATCGAAAATGTACCCATGATTTTGATTGGGAGCTTGAGAAGCCAGCATATCAGATGGGTAGGTGACAGGAGAGACAGCTGCCTCTTCTTTGGGAGTCAAAAGGCAAGGCAACTGGGCGGAGCAGTTTGAATTGGCAAAGGACAAGATTTTGGGAGAGGAGTCTTGAGGATTATCCCAGTTATTCAACCTCATCTGTTTAATGGGTCTATCCAAAACAGAAGGATGATCAATTTGCATGGATGTTTTGCAACTAAGAGTTTGGTTAGATCCACTATGCTGGAAAGTGTTCCCATATGAAGGAAACAGTGGTGGCTTGATCATTTCTTCATATGGGTTGACTTGTAGTTGATGATGGATGAAACCAAGATCATCCATTCCCTGCATATATCCAAGACAATATTCAGATCAATAATCATCGCATCACACCACAATTCAAACATCTCCTAAAAGCTAGTGAACCCTAATTTCATAAATCACCTTCCTCCCCCCAAAAGACTTCATACAACCCCCACCAGCACCTGGTATGGATTCTACCCAAGCAGGGTGTAAAGAAATTCACATACACAGAACTTTAACAATAACAAGTGGTCCTTTTTTTACGAAAGACCAACAAATTGCTGAAAATGTTAGGAACCCATTAAAGTTTCATGCATATTTCACCCCATTTTATCTAGAAAAACAAGCTATGGCTTATCCCTATTTCAGCTAGGCATATCATCAAACACACGGTGATCACTAATTACACAAGTCCATACAACGAAGAAGGAAAAATTATTCACAAATATATTCAAAACCCAGATCGAAAATTACCAGATCATTGTACCCTCTGAACATTGAAACCATATTTATCACAGAGAGAGAGAAAGTGAGAGAGAGAGAGAGAGAGAGAGAGATTTGGGAGGGGCTAATATTGCACGTACAAGCTGGGAATTTATTGGTTTCTAGATGTCAAGATGTGAAGTAGGCAGAGGGGAATCACAGAACAGTGAAATGTATGATTGTGAAGGTAATATTCCTGTTGAATCTTAGTAGGTATGCAATTAAAAAAATTCAATTAGGTAATGGTTTATGTGATTAACGTGTATGATTAGCGAGCGGATCAATATAATTCCAGCTAGCCTTTGAATTTCGAGCTTGCTAGTTGTTAGGACAATCCCAGCCAGAGTTTCACTTTTTGGAACTCTGGTCTGTCACGTCAGCAAAAGTTTCAAATTTTTTAAATTTGCATATCATCACTTCTCCAATCCATGGAACTCCAATTTGAATAACTCAATAAAAAAATTTACCATGCTTCATAACACAACCTAGTTTTTTAATCATATAAAAATTATTTATTACCTCAAAAAAAAAGAAAAAACAAAAAAAATAATAACAAAACACAAAGAACAGCTCGCGGGGAGGCCCGACTGACCGAGGAGCCATGCGTGCCTCGATCTGCATGTCCCGGACTGGCGCCTTCATGTGTCACTTGCGGCCCACACCCTTACACGTGAGGGATGGGCTGCGATCGGATACCCTTACAGAGTCCGAGTCGAGTCGTACCACAAGCGGCTAAGAACCAGACGTTCTTCACACGCGCCATTAACTTTGTCTATTGCTTATGCGGTTATGCCTCATAATGCGAGTCTTTTTTTTTTGCCCGTTTTGGGTTAGGTATCAACAAAACTTAATGTTTGGGTTTAATGTTGGATATATTTTGTAAAAATCTTATAATTTGAAAAAATCTTACAGATGTTCTACAACCAAAAATTGTAGCAATGGATAATACTATTTTTCTTTTATAGCTAGGCTGCTTATATACTTCATATTCATCTAAACTCTCCAATCCCATAAACTATGGTACACACTATATGCTTTTAATTATAAATTTGGGCTAAGTTCGTAGAATAAAAGAACATACACCTATAGACAAGTACGATATGATTCTATACAACAACAAGAACAACACTTCTCAGTGTAGATCCCGCCTTCGCGGGGTCTTGGGAGATCCAGTTGTGAGTAACCTTACCCCTACCGGCATTCCTGCCCTTAGAGAGACTGTTTCAAGAGACCCACATAAAATGAATTTCTGAAAATAATTATGCTGATTCTATATATCACCTAAAATCAAATTATGCTGATACAACAATGAGACATCATATCATACTTAATTCTTCTTTCTTTCTTTCTTTTTCTTTTCTTTTTTTGGGGTTTTTTTGGGGCATGAAACCATTTATAGGTATATATTCTCGATCCATGCCCTAGGCATGCTCAATTTATTGTTAATGCATAGTAATGTAACTGCATAACATGCAGTCTCTAAGTACATGATCAATTTATTGATAGAGCTAGCAAACAGGTCGGTTTAGGTGGACCATTAATAAATGAATCAATCTTGTGTTAGCTTCAAAACAATCTAAACTAAGCAGAAAAATAACATCTTTTCAAGTAACACATAATGAACAAATCGTGTCGACCTTGAAATCAATTCTTTGTCGTTATCTCAATAATTTCAGGTAGAATTCATATTATGTTATTCTAACGGTCAGACCTTTTCAACTTTATACAAGGTAGCATTAATACATCCAAGAGGAAGCCAACTTATTTTGTGGTCAGCATACAATTCAAAGCGAAACCTCAAGATCTTTGACCATTAAATTACGCATTAATTGTAGTAACATTTATTGGGAGGGAGGACGTGGAGTGAAAATGTCCAAAAATTTCCTTTTGATTAACCTTGAGTAAGAACTGCCCAAGGATCAACTCTGTTGTCCTTTTAGTTGGGGGTTATACTCAAAAGGTCAATGGTGTCTCTGTCTTTCCCCCTCAAAGTTCCTATGTGAGTGATTTGGATGTTCCAACTTTCTCTTACTCTGCAAATATGAAATATACATGCATCTTATTTTCTCTATTCATATTCAGGAAATTAGGACTGTCTTTATCTTCTTTTTTGACTTCAATTCCACCCAATACTATTCCTTTCGCTTTAAAACCGTTCTCGTATTTTTGTGTTTATTCGATTTGAGAAGGGTGCATACGTACGTAAAAGGTGATATAATTTAGAACTGTTGGATTATATTTTTATTGTCTCTAGCTAGTTATGTAATTTTTTTTCTTTAAATAAGGTCCAGTGTATTAATTCGGGTTTTGGGAATGGGGGAAAAAACAGTCATTGCAGAAATCTACTTAACCTGGGTGAACAAATGATAACTTGACTCTGATTAAAAGAAGATGAAATACTTAAAAAAAAGCATATAACAATTAAGTTAACAAAAGCCTATTTCAAATTTAATGTCAACATAATTTCAGATATTCAAGCCAAACAAATTAAAATTAGGTACCATTTTTTAGAAAAAACGAGACATGTTCCGTCTTGTTTGGAAGCTTCCATTTTTTTGCCCCTTCCAAATCCATTGACATTAGGATCATTGAAAAGCAATAATATACAACAACAAATTAAAAAACAATAATTAAGAATAATAATTAAAATAAAAATCCGGCTTCTCTCTGATCTCCTGTATGTTCTCACTCTAAAAGTCTCTAGCCCACATCAGACGTGTTCTTTTATTTTGTCAACAAAAATGAAAAAGCCAATTTGCATTAATTAAATTAATTCATCTAGATGCTATAGCCTTAATTAATTAATATAATTTAGTTCTAATCAAGGTACTAATCATATATATATATATATATATATATATATATATATATATATATATATATTAGCATGCATAAATTCGTGTGATATGTCGTGTCCCGTAATTGTGTAATGGTGATGACGACCTTCTGACGAACTTCATGCGACACTTGTTTTTTTTTTTTTCCGTGGAAATTTACGGCCGTTTGTGAATGCTTGATTCAGGAATAAAGTTTTTAATTTTTGTCTTTATTTTTAATGTGTTGCATAACTATGTTCTAAATTAGATATGATGATACAGGTAGTCATATCAAATCTGTCAAATCTAATTTGGAATTAACAATCAATGTTGCTTGAGAAATGCATCCTCAATGTGTCTTGTTAAATGACGAATTTAAGTTTTTTCTTGATTTGTGGTCCAATTTTAGAATCTTATGATTTTTGTGCTAGGTCATGACTACCAAGGCCCTAATTAGGGTGGCAATGGGGCGGGTACGAGGCGAGTATAGCCGTATTTTCACCCATATTCATTTTTAAAATTAATACCTATATTCATACCATACCCATCGGGTATTGTAAAGTTATACCCATATCTATACCCGCTAAGTATAGCGGGTATGCGGGTTTTATTCAGGTACATATAGACAAAAAAGAATTAAACTCATTTTGTACCCATATTCGATATCAAATACTCAATATGTCATATTAACACTAAGCTTCCGGCGATATATCATATCACATCAAATACAACTAAAAATTTGCCAATCAAAACAATAAATTAGCGCTTGAAAATTACACTTTGAAACAAAATATTATGCCGAAATTTGGAATATCATACACCTCAAAACAACTAGTAAAATATTCAATTATAAGTAACAAATTAGAACTTTAAACAAATAGGTATGGGTTTTATATGGGGCAGGTATGAAACGGGTACGAGACGGGTATTAATAAAACGGGTATGGACCGGGTACGAGCTATACTCATACCCATACCCATACCCATACCCATTTTAGCAATACCCGTCCCATACCCATTTTTTTTCAATTTTCACCACCCATACCCATACCCATACCTATTGGGACGGATTTTGCGGGTTTTAGGCGGGTACGGATTTTTTTGCCAGCCCTAGCCCTTATCATGTCTATTGGCACAATGCACACATTTTGTAGGCCAGCTTCTATAACATGTGTAACATTTTGACAATATCGCAGACTGAAACAACGCTTACAAGGAGTCACTTTAAAAATTCGCTCCAAACTGAGCACATTTTTTGAGGTTGTCAAGAGCAGTGGCGGATCCAGACATTTAGGATAGGGATGTCCATAAATTAATATCGTTACTAATATACACTATTTTATTTTTTTAGGGATGTCCATAAACTAACATCATTACTAAATTAATCTATTTTAAAATAGAATTTTTTTTTTTTGGAGTTTAGGGGTGTCCATGGACACCCCTACACTCAATGTGGATCCGCCAGTGATCAAGAGTTCATTTGCTCCCTAAAAATGAAGGTATAGCTTTATTGATATAGTAGATATATGTACTAGATCTTTAATTTCTAAGAATTTTACTATGAAATAAATACTTTACAAATTACAACTGTGCTACATATATTGTATTTCTTCTTTTTTTTTTTCCATGATGTTGGACCCATGTATTCCCATGCATGATCACTAAAAATGGCTGAAATTAGGAGAAGAAAAGCATTCTTTTTTGTCTGATTGGAAAACAATTTATTGTTTATTATTTTTAAAGTACATGACAAAAAAGGGTTCATGCATGATCACCATTTTGTTTATCATTTATAATATAAATGATAAAAAGTGTTCACTATTTTAAGATGATCATTTAGTCACGTTGATGACTGATTGGTGGGTCAAATGGGAATCTTGATGAGTTCAAGATTTGAAGTGATCTGATACGAGCTTGATTTATTCTTGACTAGATTCTATTATTATGAACATTATCATGGCAAAAGTTTAGCTCATATTTTCTTATAATAGTCCATGACTCCTGGCTTTGGTATAGTGTTGTGATTAGTATATAGAGTTACTCCTTGCATGTTTTGAAGGAGTATACATAAAACTACGACCAAAAAAGGGCTAGGACAAAGGAAAAATATATATATTAAGAGAGTTAACTTATCCGTTGTAACATGACCTTTACATTATCATCAAATATTTTTACTATATAGTTTAGAGTGATCCAATGATGATATAATTTCCAAAAAAAAAAAAGAAAAAACCTTTCTAATTAACCCTGATAAAATTGGTATAAATTCGAAATCCAAACTGAAATTACCTGCATTCATACTCGACCCGACGCTCAAACCAACGAACCCTGAAGTGTATCAGAGACAGAAGCTGATCCAAATGAAACTGACTCGGCCTGAACATTTTACTTCCAAACCTACTTTTCTTCGCAAGACAACATAGGGCCGACAATCAAGCGACCCAATCCAAAATGATCATATCCAAAACCGAAAATGAATCGAAGTTGATTGATCTAAACACTATCTGACACAAAATTAATCAACCCACCCATTCATTCTGAATTATCTTCTAGCGGTTGGTAATCTCTATAATCATTCTGTACAGATGTTCACAATTTTTCTAACCAAACCACCAAATGGAAGAAAGTATAATAAAGAGAGAGAAACAAACAGGACAAATACAGTGGTTGAGGAAATTTTGAACGTGAGATTTTGGGGATAGGGCAGCAATTCAAACCACCAGTACCACAATTTCATGGTTTCATGGATGTGAACTTGTTGACCAAGATCATCATTTGAACTCATTATTAAAGACTGGATTAATTGGTATTATTATACTATCTACTCTCGATCTTTTCAATTAGATTTTCCTACAATATTAAAAGCTCATAATTTCTTATATATTGTATCCACTGTCTTTTTTATTATTATATTTTTGTGGTCGTGTAATATTGGCAGTATTTCTCTTAGGCACTTTTTTTTTAATTATCTTGACAGCAATTGCAATTTGTAAATAATTAAAATTAAATCAATCAACTGTCACTTTCATATCAAGGAGTAGTGTGTATTTATATATAAGTGCTTAAATTAGATAAAAGTTGGCTTATTTTTAATTCATATTGTGTCTCCCCGATTGGCTCATATGATCCTGAAAGATACAACAGTTTTTTTGAAGGGGGGAAAAAATGATGACGTTGAGCGCCGCTATATGCCTGTAACCCTTGGCATCAGCAGATTACAGACTACAGACTATGTTTGGTAAGAAGGAAAAATACAATAAAATACAATGAACAAATTTTAATTGTTAAGTTGAATTTTGAAGGCCAAAGGCTTCATGTGCAGCACCACTCAAGTCTGTTTTCTGGTGGCCTCTAATTTTATGGAAAGTTTTCGACAGGTTAAGGTTCTGTTCAGCAAAATTAGCTATTTAGATAGCAGGTTGCAGTTGAAGAAGCAGATAGTTATTGAGGTAGCGAATATCAGTTCTAATTTAGTTGTTAGCAAACAGCAGTTTAGAGAGGCAGTTGAAGCAAAATGAGTTCTGTAAATTTAATTGTTGGGTTAGCTAACTAGTGTAAATTGACATAAAAAAATATAAATAATTTATAAAGATAAAATTTCTAAATGGCATTTTTTGGCCCAAAAAAAATTTGAAATGCCACTTTTGAATCTCAAAAGCTAATATTATTAGTTTTTCAAAAACGTTGTTTGAAACACTAAATGCTACTTGAAATGCTAGCCCGAACACTAAAAATTGACTAGTTAGTGTATTGACTTGGTCAAAATACTAAAGAACCTCAAAACACTATTGTCAAATACAGTCTATTTCTTAAGGTTGAGTTTCAAATGTATCACCCCTAATATGCTAAAAGTTTCCTTCTTAATAGCTATATATAAAGCTTAAGGGGACGTTTGGTTCAACTTTGTTACAATGATCGAATTAGGAATAAAACCAGTAGGCATGTGAATGATTTTTTATTTTTTATTTAATTTGTCTGGTTTAATTTAGGAATGATTCAATGAGTGCTACAAATAATACCTAAAGATATAAATTTACGTAAATTCAAAGAATAAAGAAGTTTACTAAAACTCATACCTTTTATAACTCGATTCGTAATATGATTCCGAATAAAAAACACTCTAACCAAACACAAGGTTTTGGAAGATATGATGCCACCATCCTCACCCTGAAAGATAAAAAAGTGGGCGTTACATAACAGAAGTTACAGAATGCTTATTTCTTGTAGGTCATCAGACTCGGACTCATATATTTGTGTGTTTTGCTGCCTAAGCTATCCTAGTGTTGTGCCTAACACTACTCCAAAGCGGGAATTCGTGCATGGCACGCCTACATATTCACCATTGTGTTCCAAGGAAAAAACAGCACTTCCCTACAATTGATGTTTTTTTCGAATATCTAGTCGAGATAGTGGTATTATGTAATGAGATCCTCAGTAAAGCAGAAAACAATAGTTCGTCTTGGAAGACACCATCTCCCGAAACTTATTGTAAGAAGCCAATACTGGTGTTAACCGAATCTTAGTTCTTATCGCACTATATCAACCATCTCGCACCAACTCATCATAAAACAGTCTCGCTCCAAAATGAATTTGCCAGAGAACAGGGTAGTGCACCCAGCCATATCCTTGGTAAAACCAAGGAAATCATCCATTACTTCAAAAGAATTAAACTGATCATCTGGAAAGAATATTAACTACGAACAAAGATACCTATAAAAAAGGCACTCCTATTTGTCTATTCACAAAGAGAAACGTACTATATACAATTACATGAAGAACTGTGGACGGTTTCTGTAGGATTAGTGCAAAGTTGTGATGACTTATGCAGCACTAGTCTTCTCCACTAGCAACAGCGCTTCATTTGTCTTATCGGCGACACTGACATTGTCTTCGCTCTCTTCATAGAATTTGTCAGCTCCATGCAGAAAGATCCCTGCAATCATACATCAGGTTTTGAGAAATTCATTTTGAACATCGTAGACTAGATCTTACACTTGAGAAACAAACCACATAACCAACAAAAACATTATCCTAGAGTTCTAATGTGCGGCACGTTTGGAGGGGATAGAGGTTCAAATGTACGCAACCTCACATTGTCTGACAGACTTCTCATGCTTTTTTTGGGGGGGGGGGGGTTGTCATGTTTGTTGTGTGCTGTGATGATTAGAACTAGTCATTGTGTCATACGACCAAAAAGAATCCGAATTTGTCATATCTCATCGTGTATATTACAAGAAAAAGAAAAAAGTTGGCATATGTAGAGATTTCCAACTCAAGGGTCACGTCAAGAGTAACAGCAACGAAAAAAATGTTATGACAGCTCTTCCTTAGCAAAAGAACGGCATATGCCTCATCTTTGCCATAGAAAGCCCAAGTTACCAGACAAAAATATGCTCTAGGCATTTAAGGTGAGGAGGTACTCAACATTAATATCTAGAATTATTCCTGGTCATTGGGATCTCAAGTGCAATGAGTAGTGCATATAGCATAACTGCTGTATGAAGTACGAAGCCAATTTAATGTCGTGAAGAGTTATTCTGATGCAATTTACCATATTTGGATTATAGTTGCACTAAAACTAAATGTGGTACTAAAGTGTAATCCACTTCTTTTGCTAGGAAATAGTAGGTGGTCAGCGTCTTTCAAATCCAGGGGCCAACTCAATCAATTGCTCTGCAATTCATTGCAAGGGCAACACTGTGTACATCTGAGTATCTGACCCACACTTGGTGTATGCGGGACTCTGGGGTGCTAGTTTACAGCTTCGTAGCATTTGAAAGGGAAATTACCACAAATTCACCAGATAGCCGAATGCAGGTAAAAATGTCTTACCTATAAACCATATTGTGGCTGCTAGAAATAGTATCGCAGTCAAAATAAGAGCCGTCTTCCTCCAATTGTTAATGTGATCCTGAGGCATATTTAGAACAGCAGAGTGTGAGGTAGATTAACCGCTGATGTAGTCACGCATCCGATGACTACGGTGTATACTTTAAAAACCACATGAAGACATATATACAGAACAAACAACAGGACTCATAGTCAGATATAAATAGAAACTTAAATGCAGATTTACCTGGAGAACCCCAACTAGGGGCGAGGAAGGAACATCACCAAAAACATGAATAGCAACTGTAGACATGGCCATAGATAGTGGGCGCAAACTTGGCTTAACACAATGCAAGCACACAAAATTTACGGGGGCCTGCAAATGGAAGCAAGATTTGGGCAGGTGATGAGCTTCCTTTCTGTTCTAACAGGTATAAATTTGATGCAGATGAAGGTAACAACCTTCAGGGAGCAATCAATGTAAGATCATTGCGCAACTAGGTTATTAGTAATTTGATGAGATTTAACTTATACTACCATCATACAAGTGCATTTGGAAAAGGTACTGATTTTAAGTGCTTAAAGTGCTGGTTCATTAGTTACTCGTTCTTCAAATTGGCTAGGTAATTCAGCCTGACCAAACTTCCCCATAATCAATAGAACATCATTGTCGTACAGTGCACGTAATGAGTTGGAACCATAACATGAAAGGCAGCTATAAGGACATGAAATTTAAGTAATACCTGAGTAGCAAAGATTAGCAGTTCACCAATTGCAAAAAATACAAGAAAGAGTATCTCTCTCTTGAAACAGAAGGCCGTAAAGCAAAATACTGCCCCGAAAAATGTTGATGTTGTGAGAAGCTGAAAATATCCCAAACAAAGGAGTTCAATGATAGAGCCATTTAAATATTGACGATGACTGGTGACCAATTATAAAATTATGCCATAACTAATTAGCTGAATTTTTCGCCAAACAAATGAGATCGACCAATCATGCAAGTTATTAAAACAAAAGGCACTCTGCTTACCTTAAAAGCATTTGAAATTGATGAGGTCATGTAATCCAGTAGGAGACCTCCTCCTATACTTCCCACCAATCCACAACCAACTGTAATCCCGCCAAATATCATATCTGCATTAGCCTACCATGTTACCAAGATAGTTTATATTAGTTGGGCAATGGGAATAATCTGTGAATGATTCAAGCAAATGTTCAGACTTAAGCAATGCAATCTTCAGAGATGGTAGATCATGTATTTATAAAGAAAGAATAGTACGTCTTGTGTGAGACCGTCTCACATAAGTCATATCATCAGACGGATGCTCTTATGGTGACTATTAATCATCAATTGGAGTGACTAATAGTTCATCTAGGGATGACTATTATTATAGTCACGCATAAATGAGCTATTAGTCACCCATATGCTTAAAAATCACTCCAAAACGTATATCAATCACCGTAAAATCTCAAAAAAGTCACTCTTGAAAGAGTCCGTAGCCTTATGTGAGACGGTCTCACAATAAGCCTAATGTGAGACGGTCTCACAATAGGCCCAAGAATCTGTGAAGAACGAAATGTCATGATCAAATAAGCCTGAAAGTGAGAATATACTACCATGTTGTAGATATTATAGCCAGCCTTTGGCCCCCAATATGAGTATGCCCCGATAACAAAGTTGTAGGATATATAACCTGAGGAAGAAAATAATTAGAAAATTGTAACGCACAATTTGACAGCAGATCTCATAACCACATCAAGAATCTTGGCTGCCAAACCGAAACAATTTAGTTATCTACTACTGGCTCCCTTTAATATGATCAAATTTAGTATTGCTGAATAAGACCAAAAGATAATGATTGATACCAATGTAGGAATGCAGAATTAACAATCTGGTTCAAAGATCAAAATAGCAAATCATCACAGAAACAAAGAACATGGAAGTACCTAGGACATTAACAACATAAACTTTCTCAACCAAAAGCGCCTTCATGTCATTGACAAATCTTGTAAAGTCATTCTCCTTTTGGTCCTCTGATCTGCAATAAGTTTAAAATCCAAGGAAGATAAAATGACAACTTTAGAATAGAAATTGAAAACATTTCAGTCTACAATGCAACATAAAAATTCCTACTACAATGAATGTGAAGGGGCAGATAACAGGAAGAGAATCCATTTAGCCAGTTATGAATTCATTCCTACTTAAAGATATTAGGGCAGTATGTGCTGGGTAAGGGTGTAAATATTTCTCTTTAGCAAGTTAATATTAAGCATAACCTCCTCAGCTTTTGAAAAAATATGTTGAAAATTCAAGTTCAACATGACATTGTCTGCATGATATGGGTGTGAAATGTTGCTCAGCACCATGGGTCAGTTCTTCCTCCCTCCTCGAACTGGATCAGATAGGTGATCAGATTATGGGGACACCATATGTAAAGGCTATATCTAGAGTAGTTTCATGTGAATAGAGGCTTCACTATCTGAATGCTTTCTATTGAACCTCAAAAGACAAAGTAGTTTTGTAAAGAGTGGCTGATCTAGTATTTACTGCTAAATCTCTATCTTTTCTGCTTCAGCGAAAGCAGCATCTTTAATTCTTGTCAAGTTTTCCTCGCCCTATTAGAGGATTGAGTCTTGGCAACAATGATGTCTCTTACCTATCTTTCATGTATCTGCTTCAAGTTAGCAAGAACCCTCACCCAATAAAAGTAAATATACAAGGCTTCTGTGACCCAAAGCCGACACTGATCATTGATGCAATTGGAAATTCAGAACTGAGACAATTCTTCTTTATTTATTTTTTTTCTTTTTTCTTTTGGGGTGTCAAGAATTTAGGTTTTTTGCTTTGGGGGGAGGGGGTAATATCAAACTGATTGCAGGGTGAAGAAATCTATCCAAGAAAAAGGAAAGCCAACTCTCAAGCCTAGATAGTGATGCTGCGAGGGACCAGTAGACATAGTTTTTTATATGCTGTAATTTGGGAAGAAACAGAAAGAACCTTAGTGACCTTCTCTATTAAAACTGTGCATTTGTCAAGATCTACTCTAGCAAAGTTTTATACTTTGCTGGGGAAAGAAAGCTCTTCAGTTCTGACAGAATGATATTGCCCCATGTAACACATTTGAGGAGATCAATTTAATTATTTGCATGTATTGTCCTTTAAAAGCAAGTTGCATGTTGATAAGAGCTTTGTGTCTAACAGTCCTATAAGTCATAAACATTTAACAAATTGTAGTTCCCTTGATTTCCCAAGTTGCAAATGGAAACTCAAACTCATATTATAGTTTCTTTACAGTCTTCCCATTCATTATGATCATGAATTCAAAAATTCTACTATGGAAGACAGAGGCACAGACTAAAAAAAATGAGAACATGAGCACAAAAAGGCAAACTTACTTGGAAGTTTCCCCCAGATTATCGTCCTTCACTCGAAGCGGTGTTTCACTGCAATCAGTGATTGAAGTCTCTGCATCTGGTAGACAATTTAAACCAATGATGATTCCAATCAGAATTAATGCAATAAATATACTCTGAGTATTTTACTCCAATAAGAAGTTCATTAAACAGTTCAAACCAATATGGGTACAATGTCATAATCACCAGAAGAAATTGCAACATAGTGAAATGAAATCAGAATGACTACCGTAATCTTTGAGCATTTTGAAGGAAATACATATTCTTTCAGTAATATATCCACCAAGAGAGAGGAAAAAAGCAACACTTTTCAGATCACAAATCGGAGTCAAATACATGCATTCTGGAGCCTAGACCACAGAGAATCTAGCTAAGACAGTCCACTGAGCCAAGAGCTGCACCAATACCCTAGAGCGCCACCTACTAGTGCATTAAGTGGTCTCAGACGTAAGCAAACCCTGAATTGTAAAGAGGTTGTTTCCACTGGAACTAGATTTTAAAAAGCTAATTGCCTATTACTCTGCAACAAAATAAGTAGAGGACAATTTAAAAGCATGACACCTTTGACAAAACTTAAGTGATCACATTCGCATTTGCTGCTTGACAGCTACACGGCCCATATTGATGACTGATGAGATATTGGATTTGCTCTGATGATTCCTGCCCCGTGTGAAATGAAGCAATTTCACCTCAGTCAGCTATTTCAGGTTTCAACTCAGGAAAAATCAATTGAAATAGGACGGGGCAGGAGTAAAAAATTACTTTGAAACATCAACAGCACTTTATGACTGGATAAGCAAAACCCACCCACCCACTCCCCTCCCCCGCACCCCAAACCAAAAACAAAAAAAAAAGAAGAAAACAAGAAAACATAAGTAAGATTTCTCCTAGAAAAGGCCTAAAAGAAACACATGCTAAACATACAAGCATTCCAAGCAGAGATGTTCACCAGTTCGTACAGTGCATCGGCAAGATCCACATTCCACACTGATGAGGGCTGCGGGTGGTACAGTGGAGTGTTCTTGAGTTCATGAGTTCATAGTTTCATCTACTTGATGCATGACAGTTTCATCTACTTAATGCATGACGAACTGCATACTATTTTTACACTCCACCGCCACCCGAAAGAGGGGGGAAAACATATTGCAGCAAAGATTCATATGCTTGTTTGCATGAGAATTGGTTCACTCACATTAACATGTGCAAAGTATATCCAGTTGCTCAAGGAGATCATCTAGCTATCAAGTAGGGCTTTCATATTCGAGGCACAAAGTGCAATCGTTTATAGTAAAGTACCCAATCAGTTTGTTTTGCTTTGCTTTCGCCTCATGCATCTGGGGGTTTTCACATGCTTCCCTTTGTAGATCAGTGGCTTAGTTGGAGAGCAATTTGTCTAGCTAGTTAAGAGAATTGCCACTCCTAGTCGGAGTCATTTCCACGAACATGATTTTCTCATATCTGAAAGAAAATAAGAACTTCAAACTGGCATTGGATCCATATACCTTGCACATCAGAAGCAGATGTCTCCACCGATGATAATGTGTTTTCAGATCTAGCAGTAGCAAATCCTAATATTTGAAACAGCAGAAAAGAGGGGAAATAAGCACAAGAAAGCAGCCGCATGAATTGTAACATTAGTGCATAGAAGACAAATCACACACCTTTCAATTGCAATGGTTTCATCACAAACCCTAGAATAACAAACGGAATCATCAAGATTGCCTCCATCCAGAAAGCCCATCGCCATGCAAGATGGCTTCCTACCTAAACACAATGTTGAAACAGGTAAAGATTTTACCAAAATTACCACAAAAGCTACTGGACCAGTTGCAGAAGTTCAGACATGAGATGACATGATAAAAGTAGCTAAAATGAGTGCATCCCATGACTATGTTTGCTTAGCAGGCAAAGCATTTGATACACAAAGTCAAGGCATCACACAGCTGCAGCTCAACCAAATCATAATAACTAGACACAGCATCTCAAACTCCTATTAATATTACAGGAAGAATGATTAGAGAGTTTAAAAATAGGATGACAAGCAATAACTTAAGAGAGACAAATTTTACCAAAAGAAAGATGTTTTATACCGGCTACAGAGTATTAACCTTACCAGCCCACCATAAATATAGCCAACTGCATATCCAACTGGAATGCACATGTAAAAGATTCCAAGCCATGCCGTTCTCTGACAGAAGAAAGTACAACTAATTAGATACACATTAGACAATCTTCAACAAGACGAGAAAATAATCCAAACAACACTTAGGGCCTATTCTTTTTACGCATTTTGGAGGAGCGATTGGTGGGTTGGAGCAGTTTGAGAGGGGGTAGCAGGTTCAATACGTTGAAAATGAGCAGACCCTTAATAACTGTGATATATACAACAAAATATAACTCCAATCTGAGATGATTTGGCAATTTTGCTGTACAAACTACAAACTAACTTAGATTCAAAAAGCTCAAGGCACACAAAAGCGCAAAGAGTGCAGGCCCCAAGGCAGGCTTCAAGGCAAAGGCACGGGCTTTTGTACATGCGGCGCACTTTTATTCAAAAATGCTAGAAAATCATTTCCAAACCATAATTTGACAAATAAGTTGAATGATAGCATTAAACAAGTCATCACACATCACAGCGGACCATAACATAGTATCTTATATTAGGTTCCTCAATTCTGAAGGTATTTTAAGGAGACGGGGAAAAAAAAGGAAGGAAACAATATTTGGCAGTATATTAGGACGGAAGAGAAGTATATTCTTTAATCCTTATTTACACATTATTGGCGACACCATATTTCCTATTTAGAGAGAGTGAGAGACCGGCGTAGATCGGTCGTAGAAAAAAATATGCAAAAAGATTGGTCAACTCTATCTTTATTAAAACACTATACAAGCCTTTAAGTACAACCAAACCCTCTATCAAAAAATTAGGCCTTCTAGATTAGGGTTCTTCATCTTAGTCTATACTCGAAGCAATTGCATGCAATTAGATAAGGGTTTCTACCCAAAATTAAATAATATAGCAAAGGTAAGTGCCAATCGAAAGGTATTTGTGTTTTTCCGTGGTGTGTGTTCCCTTTTCACTCTCTCCCATCATCATTTTCCATAAGCACGGGCTTGGGTTGTTTTGAGCCTCGGTCTGAAGCGCAACAAGCGTGCGGGCTTATGTAGGGTCAAAGAATGGGCTGGCTTGACCCCTTCCAAGGCGCAACAGGTTGGGCTTCAGGCTTCTGTGAGCCTGGGCGCGTTTTTTGTTAAACATAGCAAACTAAAAAGTTATTAACCAAAACTTCATTTAATATCTAACGCATTTTAAGGACGCACCGAATTTAACATATTACAGGAACCAGCATGATGTGTAACACCAGCTTTCTGGCTCCAATTGCTAATGTTGCAGCTACCTGGTTTGAAATGCAGAGAGACTACTGCAATTATGCCCAGGCAGAAACAAACCAAGCTGTGAAGACACAATCCTTACAAATCCCACCGTAACCAGAATGAGCTCATGGAAGCACAAAATTTCTGATGCCCTATAAGCATAAAAGAATTCATCCAAAGAGTAGGAGACAGAGAAAGTGATTCATCCAAAGAGTAGGAGATACAGAAAGTAAGCATCCTCAGTTCACTCATTCGTGCAACGCATAGTACTATATATGGTTGCCTACTTTACTTGGACTTAACTAAGTGTAGGTATGCGTCCAAGTCTTGGACTCACCCACTTCCTGAAAATTTTGCATTGTTTGTAGACTAAAATGTCATTTCAAGCATCCATATCCGTGTAAGCGAATCATTTGTCCTTAATAGGTATCTGAGTTGAAATGACAAGCCTAAACAACAATTTCAGAATACAGCATACTATGTCCAATTAAGTTTCAAGTCTTGGACTCACCCACTACCTGAAAATTTTGCATTGTTTGTGGACTAAAATGTCGTTTCAAGCATCCATATCTGTGTAAGCGAATCATTTGTCCTTAATAGGTATCTGAGTTGAAATGACAAGCCTATACAACATTTTCAGAATACAGCATACTATGTCCAATTAAGTTTCAAGATGAGTTTCATATTAACGCATAATATGCATAGTTACGTTTCAAACTATGATCAGCGAAGGGGGGAAAATTATACCTGAGTGTCAGGAGCATTGTCATCAATGAAAGGGGCTGCAAGGCTGATAAATGATGCCTCGCCGACACCAACCAGCCTAGCAACAGAGAGAACTATATGAGCTAATATCATAAACACAATACTAAACACCCTCCAATTGGACTTACATGCGGAAAATGGAAATGGACCAGAAGTTCCAAGAGCACCCACAACCAACTACAGCAACGGTCCAAACCAACAACCCAACTCCAATTAGCCGAAATGGATTAACCCTGTGAAAACACAAAGACATCAGCCGGTCACCACCAGAAAGCTGGACAAATGAGCCGACATTTGCGCATATCGTTAAAGGATATTTATCTTCATATTCTTTCTGATACAATAGACATGAACAAATAAGCTTCTTGTCCTTCAGCTATCCGAGTCCGCACGGATAGTGGCCCATCAACTACATTCATAAATTCTTTTCTACCATGAAATATCCAGAGATTTTTCGCGCTCAAATGCAGAAATTACTTCGGGCCATGATATAATTTCAATTATATTAATCCATTATGGATTGAGGTTCAAAGAATCATTGATCTTTACAGTGAACACCTCTGCTGCAAAGATAATTTTCAGGATATCTAATCTCAGCAGGTGAATTTTCGCAAAACCATTCTGATGACAAGGAATGTGTGAAGCAAATGACAATCAGTCCCCCCCCCCCCCGCCAAGCTCTCTCAAATGTGAAACCCACCCCGCCAAAAAACACGTCTCATCTTGGAAGCCAAAACTACTTTCTAAAGCCCCTAGTCATAAGAATGCACTCCAACAAGTTTTTCCAAATATCATGATCTCAACGTAGAGGCTTATAAGATCATATTTTTAAAAACGTTGCCCTTTTAAAATGATATCTATCCAAATACTCCTTGGCTCATAGCCATATATGCCTGGGTTGTTTCCCACCAGCTAGTTGAAGTGTCGAACAAAAGCAACAATGGAAATTTTGAGTCCTCCCTCTTGCTATTGTACTAGTATCAATTTTAAAAAGTACAGCATGCCAAAATGGTTTAGATGACATCATAACTCAGTGGCTTCCTTAAGCATAAAATAAAGATGCACCGCCATAAATGCCTCCCTCAGGTCCCAATTCACTTAAACCCTACAACAATCAAGAGATGCAACTAGAGGTGGTGATCCAGCGTTAAATGAGTTGCGCAAAAGTCATCCTGTGCATATAACCTCAGACCAAGTCACTTTTGTTTTGACTTGCTAATTTTGCCATCCGCTAAATAGCCAATATTTGAACTTCCAGTAATTAGTTAGGTTTCTAACGAGGGTCACCTTGGATGTACATTAGTTTCAGGTCAGCAACAGATCTAGCAAAGAAGGACCAAGAAGCGTCATGAAAGGTCTGGGCCCAAATATTGTAACAAACTCCAGGTTGAATATTGCTGTTGGGCTTTCAGGTTTTTCTTTGGGGGAGGGGGGGTTGGTATAGTTTGGGTCACACTGGTCACCTCCAAACATCAAACTAAATGCAAGGTGTAATCTCACTTTGTCGAAAATTCAGCTTTGTCAAGCAGCCCAGCAACTTTTTTCACCGAACTAAATTTGAGATGTAATCTCACTTTGTCAAAAAGTCAGCTTTGCCAAGCAGCCCAGCAACTTTTTTTCCACTGAACTGAAGTCAGCTTTCCCAGGTGAGACAATGCAAGCTGTCAATGAAAGTTTGGAAGGGGAACATTACAACAGTGCATACCTCTTTGCTAATGAGGCGAATATTGGGGAGGCCACTAGGAGTCCAACCATGAAAGCGGATGATATCACACCATCTTCAAAGTTGTTCAATTTGAACTCCCCCCTAGATGCATATAAACATTGTCATAACTTTAAGTAATGGGAATACGAAAGATAGATCAGCACATTGGCTCATGAATATATCTATTCACAAGGAAGATAAGTTCAGCAGCTAATAGCATATTCATACATGCACAAAGACAACCTACAGCTAGCCATACTTTAGCCATGCAGAGATTACAGAGTATAGGCTATCAATCAACTCAGTGCTCAAACATACATTGCATTTCTCATCATATTATACTTCTGATTACTATAACCCCCCCCCCCAACACACAAAAAAAAGAACCTTAGCAGGAGACAGTAACAAAAGATTCCCAGATGATCAATAGAGCCATTTAGAACATAATTAATCCAATTTCCAATATTGACCGCCACAACCACTGAGCTGCTCTCCTAATTCCTAACTGACAAGGAAATTGACACAGAGGCCAAAATAAGACATGTTAAGCCAAATGAAACCCATAAAGGAGGGGGGGAGGGAACCCTTGTCCTAGAATTCTGATGATATCTCCCCTTTTAACGAATGTCAAGTGCTCAATTACAACACAACAGATGATGTTCTTGAATGATTTCCCTTTTGACATTGACAAGTTTTACAGATGGAGAAATACTAATTAACACTTCACTCAACAATGAAAAGAAGAAAATCGTTTGGCGCTTACTGAATCCCACGACCACCAGTGCATATGCCACTCTCTGAACAAGTCTGGCGGTGCCCGTTCACACCATTGCTAGCAATTGCTCCTCGATCCAAATAATTTATCAAGCTAATCAAACAAAAAATTACCAGTAACCTGCGTAACATATGCAAGAAGTAATTAGATAGAGAAAACTGTCAACCAACTTAATGATCAAAGAGCAAAAGGCATGACAGAACCCTCGGTGGCCAGCAGATCAAAGTATCAAACATAGCCAAACTCAAGGTTGAATTCTTTTTTTGAACTGCAGCTCAGATACACCCGCGCAGGCGCGCACACACACACACACAGAGAGATAGAGAGAGAGAGCAGTTTACCATCATCCATAGTTCCACTAAGACCAGATATGCACTATGAAATCACTCAAACACTGACCAGAACAATCAACCAAAATTACCATTAAAAAAAGGGCAAGAATTGACAAAAATATGACACATCCGACGAAACTCATCAAGTGACATGACATAAGTCAACTCAGACAAATGCCAAAATCAAAATCCACATCAACCACATCTCATTTTTTTGCAAACCACAAGCCTCTCAACCAAAAAGGGCATCAACCAATCAGAAAAGGACCCATATTTACCCTTCCTAGAACAAAAATGACATTAAATCAAATACCCAGAAATTTTTAAGAAAGATAGAAGAGGGACCTTTTTGGGGTAAACCAAGAACGCTGTCCAGATGAATCTCTGATTCGAGAAACACCCATGTCCACTTCTTGCTTTTCTTCCTTCTTTGCCGATTCAACTTTGACAATGATGGAAGAATCCTTAGGTTTTTCCGCTGGTGTGGGCTGCTCTTCACCCATCTTGGTGGGTAAAGAAAAGGAAGAAGAAATAGTCAACAGAAATTTTCAAAATTTCTGCTTTGACTGTTTGGTGTTTGACTATTTATGCTCAAGTTTATATCAAGCAAAATGGTGGTTGAATTGAACTTGGACTGATGGACTCTAAGTTCTTCTCTCCCTTCTTCTGTTACAGTTACAGATGATATTTTCTCTGTCGTCTTTGCTGGGTTGCGTTGTGCCAATGTGCCGTCGTTGTTAGTAATAGTAGGCGTCAGCCTGTGCGTTGATTGCTCTGCTTTCTACTACAAAAGTACGATAAAAATGAAACCTTTTTTGGTGGGTTTGGGATTCTTTTTGAAAATTTTGAATAATAATAGTGATAAGAATTCTGGGGATGTGGTTAGAAAGCAGAGGCCACTTAGGAGTTTATTTTATCTCCCAGATAAATAAATAAAAATTGAAAGGTGATTATGATGGATTTGTAGTTGCAACCACTATCATATCTTTGTTTTTCAAAAAGAATAAATCATGATCTTTGACAGAAATGTGAATTATTATGATGATTTTGAGATCGATTTCCAAGCTACTTTTTCGCATTACACTCAAACTCTTCATTATTATGGGTCCTTTCTTCTTCTTTTTTTTTTTGTAAATGGCTTCTACAATCGTTTTTCCCTTCAAACCTTTTTTACAAAACTATTTTGTGGGTCTTTTAGAATCAACCTCTCTATGGGTAGGAATACCGGTGGAGGTAAGGTTGCCTACAGCTGGATCTCCCCAGACCCCGCGAAAGCGGGACCCACATTGGGAGTTTGTTGTTGTTGTTGTTGTTGTTTCTTGTTTTTTTTTTAACGTGTGAGTCTATGGCAGTTTTTTGGTGCATGATTCATTCCCCAATATTTCCGATCACGCCAGTCAGTCATTTCTCTTCTTTTCCTTAGAGCAATTCCAATGGCACGCCCATGAGCCAAAAGTTGTCCTCGGGGAGGGCGTGAGCCGCTCGTGGCTGTGCACTGGTCGGCTCGCTCGTCCTGGCTCATGAGTTGGCTCGCCCAGATGAGCGGCTCGGGGGCAGCCAGGTGTGCTTTTTCCTTTTTTTTTGCTTCAATTTTGGTTTTTTGTTTTTTTGAGACAAATAGTTGGGCTGGGTGATTGAAATATTTTTGGAGTTGACCCATATTTTCCTTTTATACTCTTTTGGATAAAGATTTGTTGATAAAATTTGATGATTTTTTTTTTGCTTGAATTTTATTCAAAGAAAAACAAATTATTTTTATTGAATTAGATAACCATAAATTATTTTTCAAATATTGAAGTACGTCTGAATTTTTTTTGAATTCAAACTTGTTGATTTTTTTTAAAAAAGTTATGAACTTTTAATTACTTGTTGTTGTTGTTGTTATCAAATTATTATGTGCAAATTATTTTTTCATAAAACCAATAAAGCCAAATAAAACCATGATATAAAAACGAAACTGAATAAATATGATTAGGTGTGGGGTCCATAGATATTGTTTTATTTTGTGAGTCTTGCATTGGAGAGGGAAACGATTGTGAGGCAAAAAATTGGCTCACAAACTGATGTGACAGTGACAGATTCCCACCGATGAGCCAAAAAATTGGCTCACTATTGATAATGCTCTTCCATTCTTCGTTTTTAAAGGCCAACAATAAAAGAATTGTAGAAGGACTCTAGTCCCCCCCCCCCAAAAAAAAGAGTCCATCTAAGGTCATCAATGGCATGGAGACATCATAGGTAGAATTTGAATAAAACATAAAGGTCTGTTTATTTCATTGGGAAATATGGGTTGGTAAACAAGTGAAAGTTAGTTAAGATTTATAGAAATGGGTTCAAGTAAGTTGAAGTGAGTATTTTTGTTAAAGAGGGTTGAAGTGGGTTGAAATTGATTGAAATTGATTGAAGTGGGTTAAATTTTTTTTAGATGATGGATAGTTGGTTAAAATAGTGGAAAGGAGGTTAAAGTTGGTTAAAATGGGTTGAAATTGGTTGAAGTATGTATTTTTTATTGAAATTCGTAAAGTGAATTGAAGTAGGTTGAAGTAAATTGAAGTTGGATAGGGTTGATAAATTGAAATTTACAAACGAACAGAACAAGGCCTAATAGTAGGAAAAAATTCATATGTAGAAATATCTTTGATAGTATTTTAAAATGAACCACACCATGCATATGTGAAAACAAGTGTTAAAGGTTAGTAGGTTACGCATTCGTATTTAAAAGAAGGAAAAATCTATTATCTATACTATATATAAAAGCAATGTATTTTCTGACGTGGCTTTTTCCTGCACTGTCAAAAATTAGAACTCCCGGGCCATCATATCAATCCTCACTTCAATCTCATCCGTCCATATTCAATAATTAATTCACAACCAAATAAAAATTACCAACATATTCCATAATTATTAATCGTTTATTACATACACATAAAAAGGAAATACGAATAACATTATTTTATTACAAATACGGAAAAAGGAAATAAGAATAACATTGACAATCATCCTCCTTCCAACAGAATTCATTAACCTGCCATTAAACTGATTTCACTACCCTGCCGTTAAACTTATTTCATGGTAAAAAAAAATCTGCTAAACTCATCCTCCTTCCAACAGAATTCATTACCTCCGGTTGGCTACATCTCGCCCTTCGATCTGATTATGCAGGCTTCCAATCCTCCGGTCAGTCTCTGATTTC